>JANVFT010000050.1:0-339249 GCA_028011325.1 Lentinula lateritia
CGGTTCGATTTCCCTATATGCGCGTATTTTGGTGCAATGTATGCGCTAGCTGTCAGCACGGTACTCCGGTACTACTAGCTCCATTCTCAAGCGTTATACAACTTTATTTCTACCGTTATTTGCATCTCCTTGACTCGTTGAATGAATGTGTGTGTTTTAGATACCTACCCCGAAAATAACAAATGTGTGTAAAAGTACAAAACTAAGGTGCAACTTGAACTCCGAGTCATTATGAATGTATCCCTGCCGAGATAGCATCTAAGAGAATGTCTTTATAGTCCCCCCCAGCTTCCCACATAGCAAAGCCTTTAAGCCCAGCTCCTTTGATGAATTTACCTTTGGAGGTAAACGATTGCGCATTGTCAAAAGATATCATGATGTTGGAGTCGGGATTGTATACATAGGGCTGGTGGAAAAACGGAGCCGACGCGTCAGTATCATCTCCCCATCATGGTGATCCGCTTACCGTTTGGCTACAGGAGTCGAATCGATGTGGAATTTTGTCCACATAATCCCCGTTCTGGTCGAGGTACCCGTTTTCGATCAAGCCCCAAAAATTGTAGTTACCTAACGTGAACGAAGGGGACTCTAAGTGAAGCACTGGCTAGAAATATCCACCGAACTCACCCCCACTAGGTTCATGGTGACCACAAGCATCAGGACCCCCATCATCGTCCCAAGAATCTCCATGAGGGAAGGCCGACTTGTCAAAGGGGGGATATGGGGCAAGTTCCGTGGTGGACCCGCTCATGTATGCATCGTCGTGACTCACAACGAACGAGTGTCCGTATGAAGCAACGCCTAGCACGATTTTGTCCAGCGGCATACCCGCACTGTTCCAGTTCTTCACTGCAGTGGCAGCCGATCCTTGTTGATTCTCACTAGCGGCACAAGAGTCGGCCAAAGGCGAGTTCGGGCCCACTGCCGCGCTCCAGGAGCCCCAAACATCGTAATTCATGATTGCAATAAAGTCGAGGACTTCCGCGAAGCCAGAGACGTCTGTAAGAGGATCACCAGACGGGCCGGAGAAGGTAGCGATACCCGTGGCGGCGGACAGACTGAGTTTCATTCCGACTGGGTCCTGGCGCAGCTCTTGGAGAAACTCAAGAAAGTTCCCCGCATCACTAGTGTTGATCACATTACAGCCGATGCCTTGTTTGTTAGGATACTCCCAACTACACACATTGAGCAAAAAAATGCGCATATATGCTGTTTCGAAATACGCACTCGAAGTTGATCCCATCCAAGCCGTACTTAGACGTGAAGTCTGTCACAGTTTTGACGAAGGCAGTACGGTTTTCAGCTGAACCTACAGCAGAGGAGAAGTACATAGATCCTGCCCAACCGCCCATCGCAATCAAAGCTTTCACGTTCTAATACCCAACATTAGAAATGCAATAGGCAAGAAGATGACACTGAGTACAGACGTTCTGATGAGCAGTTTGAACAAATCCTGGGAGCTTGTCACCCTCAGACCCGTCCAGACTGAGCTGGGTGACATCCTGTGTAGGTACACTGTGGTCTCTTGAGCCTAGTATAGGAGATAGACTGAACATATTCTTACGCAAAGGAATACGCCATATGAGTATACTTCTCCCAACTTATATCAGGAGTACCAAATGAAGGAGTTGAGTCCTGATGCCAGCCAGCGAACCACGCAGCAGCGATGAAATCGCTGTCTCTGCGACGAATTTGGACTTGGAGCGCGTCCCTAGCATGAATATGTTCGTGATGGTGTTCGTGATGGTCATGATGTTCATGTGAAGCTGAAACGAGCAAGGAAAAGGCGGAAAGATAAAGGAAAAAGGATTTTGAGAAATAAAAAATCATGACGGTTGAGAAAGGGAAAAGAAGTCTGAAGAAGGGATTATAAAGCCTCTTCCGAATTCGACTGACACAGAAGAAGCTACCCAAGAAGACTCCGAATTCATGTCAACGCCTCGCCCGAATTTCCCGTATACCCAGCATCATCTGGACTCCAAAATCATCTCTGAGCTCGCTCTGCACTCACTTTGACTCAGTGGTATAATAATGTTAGGACTACAAACTGGATTAATTGGATACAAATGAGTGTGAGATATATAGTACGCAGGAGAAAACATGACCAGCATTGGACTCGCAAGCTGATAGAATAAAAATAACGACCAGAAATAAACTAAGAAGTCGCGCTCGAGAAGAGTCAGAGCGTGACATCTCTTTTTTGTAGACGGGAAGGATATAGTGTTAATGTTCAGTATTCTAGATCTGAATCAGATATCTCCTCACGAGCAGTGGTCTCTGTGAGAGTCATGGAACGATGTCTGACAAGCCGTTGAATCTGGGGGGTAGGAGGAAAATAGGCATTGAGGCATGGCGACTTCTTCAAGTTTTCAATGTCCACTTGGATGATCTCACCGCAGAACATGTCTAGGTCGAGATCGTTTTCGTCATAGCCTAAGCGAGTGAGAATGAGCATTACTGGCATACGAATGTTACAAACAACCCACCAAATGGCTGCTCAATCTCCTCGCCAGCTGCAAGGAAACCAAGGTAAATAAACGCCGCCAAAGCGACACCCGGGATAGTGTGCCATTTGAACTCGGCTACAAGCTGGAAAGGTAGGAAGAAGAGGTAGATCCAGACGGTGCTGAAGGAAATATTCGTGAGCAGAAGAAAGTGCCACTGCGACACTAATTTAACACGTACTGTTTGATGTGTACTGAGTAGACGCTAGAAATTCGTTAATCATGTCAGCATGTGCTCTTGTCATTAGTCCTGGATTTGAGTCTTACAAAGGTAGAGGTGTAGTAAGAATCTGTTCGAGGGCTAAATGGGATAAATTATAGCAATTGTCTGGATAGATCTGGAACAAACTTACCGGACAATGTCGCTTCAAGAGAAGAGACGGTACCAATAATAGAGCCCAGGCTCGTACCTATAGAGAGTAAGAGTATAATCAGCTTGGCGTACTGACAATGGAATGGAAATTGCTTACCCGGAACAGTATTTCTCTCTTCCAAAACACTGCACCACTCGCTCATGCATCTGAGAATTTCCAACGGCAGATTTTCACCACGAGCTGCAGCAGATACTGTATGCTTCTCTTTCCCGATCCTCGGTTGTAGAGGACCGCTCCATTTTCTCTGGCTCGCATCATAACCCCAAGGGTTTTTCCCTCCGGACTCCAAAGTGGAAAGCTCAGAGTATGCTTTCTTTCGGGGGAAAAGACGCTTAAGACCCCCAAATATCCCTGCAAAAGGAATGAGCTCGGTAGAAACATCTTTCATCATGTCTTGTTCGCCGGGCTGCTGTGAAGGAGCAAGGACTTGGTGTTGGCTCTGAAAGGATGCATTGGATGGAACTCGATGAATTGATCCACTCGGAGATTCGGAGATGGGCCCGGGGAAGGTACCGTAGGTGCTCTCGCTAGTGTTGGGATGTTCAGTGTGATAGTGGACACGATGTTTCTTAGGAGGTGAGGATTCTCTGCTGATACCTGATGCCGACGTTTGTGCTTGAGGGAGTGCGGGATTAGAGGCAATTCTGCGCACTCGTGTAGGAGGTGAGAGAGCAGAGGTCATCGCAGCCTGCTTTTGTCCTTGAGTATGATCGTGCTAGAGAATTGAGTCACTGGCCACAAATAGGGACAAGGCTCGTCCTACTTACTTCGTGTAAAGGACGAACGAGCGAATATAGATCCTCGTAGTAGATGCCAACTTCGCCTGCGCAAATGCATTAGGATCAATTCATCAAAGATTCTGGATCGATAGACTTACCTCGAAGATGATGTTTCAAAGCAACAGCAAATCCTAGGATCAAATCAAGTGCCATTCTTTTCTCCGCCATGACCCTCACAAGTTCCGAACTTGTGCGGTTCATCAAGCCAGTGGAAATTTCTTCTGCAGTTCTCGGAGTCAACCGAGGGGGGACATGATACCAAATCAGACGCCCCAGTGAGCGCGAATGCTGGATAACATCTGACCAAGCAGTTCGCCCCTGCCAGTAACGATCGTAGCCTGACATAGCCCTAAGTAGTTCAATACTTAGTTTGTCGATCAAAGGTCACAATTTTGCTGAGGAAATATACCTATAGGATAGCACGAAACCAAGAACAACACCTACTTGGGTTTTCAGGGGCGAGAACCAAGATAAATGATGGAAGGACGCACCAAGTACAGTTAACATGACGTTGGGGATTGCAAGATGTTTAACACCTGCTTTTTCTTCCAGAGTAACGATGACTGTCCAAACGGTCAGCGAGGATCCCATCGGGCCGAGCGAAACCCCGCTCCCGTACCAACAGCAAAGAGAGTCTGAAAGATCACAGCGGGCCAGATTTTATATATCTAATTAGCAAGTATGTTAGGTATACATATCATCCCGAAGGGAGCGCCACATGTACACTTACCACAGTACCTCTTCCAAAGGTCCAAGCAAGAAAGCTGTGCGCAGGCGCCTGCGTGATCTGCGCGAATGGTATGTCGGGCTTGACTGCAGGAAGTAAGTTTCGAGTTGCAGCGAAGGCTTGTTTTCCATTCAAGCGGTTCGAAGAACCAAGAGACATTTGGGGCAAAGGAATGAAAAATCAAACAGATGAAATGAGAGATACGAATGAACGAAGTGAGTAGCGAAAAAGCAATTGGGAAAGGGCGAGAAAAAAAGAAAAGAGAAAGAAGAGAGTGTTATGTGTTGGGAAGAGCAAGATGGAATTGAAGAATCTGTTCTTCTTAAATCAAGAAAGACGCTCTAATTAATCTTTGGTGGCGGCACATAGAAACTGATACTTCATAGAGTGATGAAACTCGAACATGATCATCGGAGTATGCATTGGGCGATGTCAATCCACATGAGGAATTTCCATGCTCAGGCGAGACAGATGGATAGATAGTCATATTTGGTGAACCTCCACACCCAGTTCGATTAAGTCGTGGACTGATAGCTTTCAAATTCTAATAGAACTTCGGGGATGAGATGGATGAAAAATCGCAAGGCAGAATTTAATTCGGCGGGTAGTGATTTTCATATGGTAGTACTGATCTGCCATTGAAATAATGAGCGCTGATGGTGTCAAAGACCTGTGGAAATGCATCGAGAAATTCGCACTCACTCTTATCGTAATGCTGGAAGCATTCATGAGACTCAAGTGTAGATAAAAACCGAGTCCACAACATCAGCTTGGGCGTCGTTTCCACGTAGGGATAATTGGGAGTTGCCTATAGGAATGGGCCGTACGAATAGGTTCTCCCGCATCGGAATTAGGGTCTGTAGTAGTTTTGAGCCTAAAAATTTCAGAGGGATCGCAAATTGTGACGAAACGTCACCAAGGTCGGTGGATGATGAAACGTCTTGAAAAAGACACGTTACGGTTTAGAGGTCTGGACAGAAAGTGTGGACATGTAGACGCCCATACTTCATCAGACTTCATCCAAACTTTTCCTGTCGGTGCTTGGCTTCCCGTTGTGGTGTATCGTAGTCCCAGGTAGACCCTGGCTCGCCGTGTCATTCATCTTTCTGAACAATAGGATACTGAGCATCCTCGACGCCGACTCAGCACTGCAGAAGAATCTAGAAGAATGGATCTTTGAGGTGAGCATCTGCGCCAGTTACCAGCTACTATTAATAGGTCGATATTCGCTCTGGACCGAAGGGTATTTTAACTTGAAACGATATCTAGAGAGACTTCCTGGAACAGGTAGATTCTGAAAGGTAACGGACGGCGTGTGGGAAATTTGCTTGACATGATGCCTTACTCGCTCTTACTCGTAAAAATCCGTACCTCTGAGCTCACAACCCACGAACGCGAATCCTCTTCAAGGACATCAAGCTGCTACAAGACGGATAGTCAGGCTAACCCCATGCTGCAGTCGTTCGAAACTTTCGGCCAGAACTTGGCAACGAAAAGACATCAATACCATCCTGCCTAGAATGGGTACAATGGTTATAGGTAGGTAGATGCAAAACTTGACCGGGGCCGTCAGAGATTCCCTTTATTGTTCTATTGTCTTTCTACTAGATAACACTACTCAGCACGGACGGGGCGCATTCATGTTTCATAGAGGAATATACTATCTCGTTGATTCTAACTCATCTTTAGATCGTATCGCCGACCAAAATACAATAAAGCGGGGCGAAATATTGGACGTTACCGCGCTTTACCGCGTTGCTCAACTATGTGTCGCTATGTGCTCGCACCTTAGGCTTATTGTCTAGTATAGGGACAGGATCAAGAAGGTTAAATAAACAATTTCAAGTTCAGGGGATCTGTCCCTTCTGTCTTTTACTCTACGTCCTTATAAGCTACTTACCTCTGGAGGAAGTAGCTCTTCACATTGCAATCTTTGCAGCTTACGAACCCGCGACGTTTTCTCATACCAACCTCTGCATTCCCAACGCTACAGCTGCAATGGACTGCTTTCAATCCATCCTCTTCTTCGCCTCCTCGGAACTCTCGAATTCCTCGAGCATTAGTCCAGCAGCTCTATCGTGCTCCACATCGCAAGATGCGCGGAGCACAACCTCGGTGCCTGCTGACGAAGAGTCTACGTCTAGTGCAACGAATAGCTTTTGCGTGATTGCATGAGCTACACGTCACTCTGGTCTCTCCCCAAGACACAAACAGTGGTACGTTGAATTTTAGACACTGAATTCAAGCTAAATGCCAAGGAATTATCTCAACAGTGCCTTGATTCCCTTACCCATGTCCTCGCAGTCTGTTGCTCCCACTTCGAACCATTCACGATTCATCTATGAATCCACGTCAGTTAATGCCTTGATTTCCCCGCCTTTTCGCAGGGCGATGCACGTTTACTCGATTACTAGTAGTATTACTTTATACTTTCGTACCTTCCTAGTCTTTCATTGAAGACACAATTTTTGAACATGTTTCCTCGTGCACTTGAAATTGTAGGGAAAAGTAGTATGGCGTCTACGAATGTCAAATGTAGAGCCACTTTTCCAGAAGGAAGAATCCTTGGGTCCTCCTTCGTCGTACGAGTTATCATCATACTACTCAGTTAGCAGTTAGTAAGAGGCGAGAAGTAAGCATCAGTGGTCTAACGGTTATGATCCGGTCTTCCCATGGAGAGAATTATTATCAGTTTGGCCGGGAAAGGGGTTCGACTCCCCTCTGATGCAATTCATTTTGATGTTGAGTTTTTTTTCCTGCGCAAGACTGATGTCGATGAGCTGGCAATCAGGCTCCAGCCTGAGCTTGATTGATGATCCCTGATCAGAAGTTTTACTTTGAGAAATCTAGCAGACGCCTGCAACGGACGCAGCAAAGCTGTGCGATACCACGTGCTTTTGGACTGAATGTGAATTCCAATTACCATCTCGCCAATACCTCTTCATGTCTAGCGAGGATTACTCTTACGTCGAACAAGATACGAATGATTCAACTAATCAAGGCGGTCTTCCGACCTACGATGACCTTGCCGCTCAAAATGGACCTAATTCAAGGTCGGTTCTTTGTGTAGAATCCATCGAAATTGTAGATCTCAGGATTCATCGTTAGATTCGGACGCTGGAGAGGCTGGATAGAGAAAAGGTGCGTTTAGTACCGCACCAAAAAATCATTCTGCTCAGCTTCTGCTGCGTTATTGTAGAGCAGCTGAACGTTATACGGATATATCTCAAGAAGAACGTTCAAGGCGACGTGAACGGGGCTGGGGGAATGATGAGATGGTTTGTGGCCTTTAGTAATACTCTAAATTTACGCCTTGAACTCATATGGTGACAATCAGTATGGCTCAGAAAGCTTCACCGAACTTCCGGGTATTCCGACGATAATCAATGAACCACCTACTCCCTCTCCGTTAGCTTTACATATTCAGACAAGTGATCTACGCAATCTTCATATATCCCAGCAAACACGAAACTCTCTATCTCCCCCACTTCCTCCGCTTCCTTCTGTGAGCTTGAAGCTTCATCCTACACATTTACGAATGCACCAGTTTGGATCGAGATTTATCCCTCACACTACTTCTCCAATTCGTTGTGTGCTATCGATAATGGAAGGGAAGTTACTGTTGATCGGTCATGACGAAGGTCTTTCGGTGCTTGACATGTACCCGCGTTCTGAAGCAGCAGCAGGAATAAGTATTAAAGGGCCCGAGGAAGCACAAGCCCGTTCGATATGGACCGGCGAAGGGTACGGTGTTTTTATTGTACTTCTTGTCTCCTTTTGACTTACTCTCACCAGGGTATTTCAGATGTCCCTACTTGAAATGGAGAACGATGCCCGGGGGACTCCGCAGGGTGTTGTGTTAGCGCTCGTTGGCCCAGAAATAGATTCACCGTCAACGTCAAGTAAAGATTCAGAATCTCCTAGGGTGCTTCGAATGTACAACCTGACTAGTTTGATCAGCTTGGCTAAATGGGCCATAAACCAAAAGGTTAGCATCAACTTTCCATTTCAGGCTTTCACAATGTGTCATATATCGATTAACCAGGGCGCACGTCCATTGGATTTGCGAAGACCGGCCAACTGGCACTCTCAACATCAAACACCTCCGAAGAGGCATCGGCCACAGCATAGTATCGCTCGTGGTTTGAAAAATCTCATCGATTCTCCTAATAATCACCATGTTTCCGACAATTCTCAATCTTCATCGTATCAGTCATTGCTTTCGCCGTCACCGTCCATAGACTCAATAACAACCAGAAGTCGACCGAGTTCCCCCAGAGCAGACTCATTTGATTCCGCCAGTTGGGACGTGATTGACGAGTTACCTTTGCGATGGGCAACAGATTTTGTATCATTGGCGACGCCTGGTTCTCGTCTCAGCACCTGCTCAGTCTTGTCCTACGCGTTATGGTCCAACGACGACCGACCAAGATTCCGAGGAGGCCGGCTGCTCGCAATAGCGATAAAATCAAACATACTTATTTACGAAACTCCCAAAGGTGAACGGGCCTTCCATTTTCTAAAAGTGGGTGTTACGAACCTTTCCATGTCATCACCTGAACTTTATTTTGCAGGAATTTTATACCCCGTTAGTTCCTCGAAGCATCACCTTCTTCCAGCAAAGTGTCTCCGAAATTGCACGTTCATTTTCCGATTCAGGCTACAAGGGTTCGAGTTCCCATAGACGTACGGATAGTTCCATCACTTCTCGAGATACGCATCGTCTATCAAGTACTTCCGCCATGACAGTGACTTACGGAACTCAACTCAGTATTTTTGTGATATTCGACAAGAAATCCGGCTGGATCCGTCTCGCAGATTCGGCCGTTGGCGAGGTGGACTTGCATGATGATAGTCAGTTTGGACCTACTAGAGAATCTTCGAGTCCAACTAGCCATCGTAAATCTCGTATAATAATGGACACGTCTTCGTTTGGAAAATGGATTCCTCCCGCGTTGTGTGAACTGCCAATGTCTGCACCCGGAGTACCCCTGCAGACGACGAAGGTCATATTGCTGACGCGGGGTAGACGAACACATATCTTACCCAGTCCCCTTCCTTCTAATTCTTCCTTACATATTCCTCTCCGTATCGTTTCCTGGAGGAATAACCCTACCGATGTTGTCCCTCGGATTTTCGAAGGGTCAGAACCTGATATGGATGGATATTCTACTCCGGCTTATCTGCAATTGATATCCCTAGGCGAACTTGGTGTTGAAGTACAAGAATTATCTCTACCTTCTCTTCTCACCAAGGGGAAAGGCAAAGCCCGTGCAGATGATATCTTGTACGCAGAACAAGATACCGGCGGAGATGCTGGATTCCTGTGCACAGGCGGTCATTGGGATCGTCAACGTACCTTTGCCAGCAATCTCAATCGCTCGTATTCTACGTTGAGTACCGATTCGAGCTTTAGCACAGATTCGACACAACTTGAATTAGAAAAGGGTTTGTATTGTTGGTGTCGCAAAGGTTTAGAAGATTTCCGAGTGTTTTGGCTTGGAGGATCTTTGACAGCCGATTACGAGGACGAGGAGCAATAAGATTACGGACACTATCATCCATTCACACCTGACATGTTACTAATTTACTTGCACGAAACTGCACATCTCTTCAAAGATCTCCTTGTCTATTAATGTACAATGCAAGTTAATAAAAGGCAAAGGATTTGTACCAGGATAATGTAAATAGGGAAAACATGGACGCAAGCAAGCCAAACCGATTGTCCATACCAATTAAGTGGTTATTCATACACAACGTTAACGATCCCAGAGAAGGTAATCATCCAAATGAGAGTGAGTGACTGCAGTAGTGCGAGGTCGATAGCAAGATGGAAATGTCCGTGAAAAATAATCAAGTCCCGCCTCCGCCGACATCCTTGGCAAAGGATACAGAATTGGGCGTCGGCGTAGCAGGAGTTGAGCCTGATCCACTGGCTACTTGGAGAGATCTGGCAGGGGACGTCTGCTGCTTCCGAATAACGACAAACGATTTCCCTGGCGTTGACGAAGGAGGCATCAGTGACGAATTTACGTTTCCAGCAGCTGTTGGGGCTGGATAGCCTTCCGTACTATGCGCACGACTCCTACGGAGGTGATACCATTTCTTTTTCGAACGCCCATAGGAACTATCGTCATCACTTTCGACAGTGGCGCTTCGTCTCCGATAGGCAGTTGGAGGAGCAGGTGATGTTCCAATAGATTCAAACCGATTGGAACGCGAAGGCGGACGAGAAATTCCAACGCTGTTAGAGGCTGAGGAACCAGCAGGTCGATGTGCCAGTGGGACCGCGTCCACGTTTTCGATGATAGCTGTCTGAGATTTCTTTCGCGAATGGAAAGGCAGCATTGCACCGGGTGGCAGTCCACTTGACCCTTCATGGAGCTGTCTTTGACCCAGAGCAACAGTAGAAGAAACGGAAGGTGGTGGGGATTCGTCGAGTTTAGGTCTGGATAAACTTAGCTCTCCTACGCTACCGGTGACGTTTTGAGCAGCGATCCGGTGTCCTATGGAAGGGAAAGTATGCGTGGACCCTGTTGCTTGCTCTTGGGATATTGCATATGGTGAATCGATGTGTGCCCTTCCTCCACCTACACGGGAGAAGCCAGAGCTCTTGATTGCGGCCGGAGGGACAGCACTTGTTGAGCCTGAATCAGTGACAGGTATATATCCCGATGCGCGATTCTGGAAAGGCTGCCATGCACCCATGATATAACCTGTTTCATCATCGCTCTCTTCTCTGTAAGGTCTTAACGCATGTTCGGGTTTTAAAACAGAAGGCGGCGGCCCACTTGAGTGGATGGAACCTTTGCCAGTCCCGACCGCAATCGTGGGGGGAAACGAGAGATCTGATTGAGGTGAACGAGGTGCTGATTCGGCTTGAGAATAACCTATTCTGTCAGAAGATTTTCCACTGCGCTTATCACGACGTGAACTTTTACGAGGCCCTCCACAACATCCTAGTAAACCGCAGGCACCAAAAAGACCACTGTCAACGACATGCCTGGAACGATCGAAAGATACTCCGCCGACGATACGAACGATGGCCTCAAGGATTTTAACGGCCAGCATGAGTGCGAGAGATGCATAGATTAGGGCAAGAATAAGCAATATGCCGTAGGCAACCCAGGCATCTGGGCCCACTCCAACTGAGATCTTCGAAGAACATTAATAAACGTCGTAAACGGGTTCCGATGTTGAACATACCGCAGGAGCTAAAATTACCAGTAACACCGCAATCACAATCCTCGCCACGCAAAACAAGAAACTGATCAAGCCCATACTCGCTCCTGTGCCCCAGGGTAGCCACACACTCGTTACCAGCGCAGAAAGAACCTCGACCACCAAGATTACTATAGCCTGTGCAGTTCCGCTTTTTTGACCGGCACCAATAGTCACTCCGATTGCCACATTAGTAGCAAAAAGCAAAGAAGCGAACATTTGCGATCCATGGCGATAGTGATTGTACAAGGGTCCCAGGAACAGCAACGTTCGGGTTTCCTCATACAACTTATTCGTCGCGGTGAGCCGCACGCGAAGGACAAGTATCGCAGGAATGAGGCATGATATAAGGGCGAATGAAAGTCCGGCTAAAATTCTTGAGGTTAATGACGCTATAGAAGACGATAGGGTCATTTGATACACTGAAAAAATGGTGACAGGAAGATGGAAAAGAACAAGGACTCGAACAAGATTGCCATGCAGTACGCTGCCATGGAACGAGCTTAAAGCCGAATGGGGAGTACGTGCACGCCACCACCTGCGCCATCCACTAGGAGCACTAGGTCCGAAACCAAATCTCGACGGAGGTCGGATAATGGCAGACAGATCTCGGCTGTTCAAGGATTTGTTTTCTTCACTTGGTCCGTCTACATCTTTGGTAGGAAAACCAGGACTACGAGCTCCAGACATTTTTATGCCTGGTCCCGAAGACGAGTCACCAGAAAGTACGCCCGTGATGAGGTAGATGACATGATCCACGAACCACACGGCGAGAGAGAGCACTATAGTCCCAGCGATGATAGCGAGGAAAAGAGTGAGGCAGATGCCAAACAACTCTTGTGGAGGTACACCAACAGTGTACGCAAATGATGAGATTCCGGAGGTAGCATTATCAGGAAGCATGAAAAGAACATTGGGAGCATTTGGGTCGATGTATAGGACGGATGAGCTGTCAGAGAGTTGATCAGAGAAATTAGACGGGGGGTTATATAAAGCGGTTGAGAGCGGATTCCATCGCTCGTTGGAAGAAATGCTGATATCTATGGAAAAAGATTAACAGTGTTCAAGTAAGTATTTGAAAGTATGTATTTACTATAGGTAAGCGTTGACCATGCAGCCTGGCTTAGCAATGGGTCTGAAACATATCAAGAGTCAGGATAAAACACCGCACGGGGGAAAAAGGAATCCGACGTACATGCGAATGAAGGCCACTGGACAGCAACCATTGAAAGCGCGGCGCACCACTGCGCCTGAAAGATGAGATCCCTCATTGACGGCGTACCTGCCCTTCGCGTTAGGGAATGATTTATGAACGGAAGCAGGAGTCATTGACTCACAGAATCGCAACAAAGCGGGAGAAGTTGCCAGCCGCTCTCCGCTGATGGCACTAGCCAAAATATAGCCTGCACTTTGCGCTCGAGCCCAAGGATTTCGCCCTGGTCGTGTCAAACCACGGCCCCAGGCAGACACTATCCGCGCTATCCCAACTAAAAGCCAGTAAGCGATTGTGATAGCGACTGTGCCCCAAAATATTGCTACTGCGGCACCATACGGATTGTGAGGTTTCGGTGACAGCGGTGTGGTATCTACTTCGATACAGACGAGTTCGGTACCCCATGGATCGACCGCGCTCAGTCTGGTGTTGAGAGTAGTAAGAGAACGATGAGATCCCCAGGCAATGCTGGATGAGAATGCAAATGCGCCTATCGGTATTGGACAATAGTAGGAACTGTTGTAATCGTCACCGGGGGATGTAAGAGGAGATGGAGGACGCAGCGTTTCGCAGAATTTGGAACTGTTTGTGAAAGCGTTGAGTGTCAGTACTGAAGTTGTCGTAAAAAGAGTAGCTAGAATATCGGTCAGTTAGTGTGGCACATGAGATATTGCAATAACACACAAAGTTCTCCACTTCCGTTGGCAGAATTTTGAATCTCTGCTGGAGTTGTCCCAAGCACTGTCAGATTCAAATACTGTACAGGTAGCTCGTCTTGGGTGACTTGGCCGTAGACTGTTGAAACGGAGAGTTTTTGTGCCGTGTTGTTTCCATTGGGGACAAAACAATCGGTAAAAGAAAGACTAGCCGGATCACAGTTGACCTGAAGAAGGGACAAAGCAAGCCAGAAGAGAAGGACGAAGACTTTGCTTGTCATCGTGTAGCACGATGACCAACGTCGTGGGGTAGACAGACTTTAATTATGTCATCACCTTTTTCCTGAGCGCCAAGTTGAAGTAATTTAGCGCCAACGTTTCACGGTACATGAATTTCAGTATGTTAAACCATATAGGTCGTAAGTTACAGCATGTAAGTTGAAAGAGCGAATATTCAAGCGAACGCTAATCCAGTGAATGTAGCTACTGCCCCGACTACAGCACCTCCTGCAGCAGATTTCATACTAACACCTCGAGTCGCGTACATTGCCTGCTGCTTCTCAGCATCCAGCGTCTGATACAATCTTTCCGTATCCACCTCATCTCGGCCTACGACGAGAACATTACGACCTGCTTCCTCATCCATCAAAAACCTTGTGTACAAGCCTTTAGGTGCGCGACCTCTGAGCTCTATCAAGTCGGCTCTGCTCAGCACATACGCTTTAGCTGAGGAAAGTTCTTCCAGATGAGCTATGAAGCCAGCACGTTCCTCCATAGACATAGTACGAGAAAGAGGGCGGGGGGCGGTCGTAGACGACGGCGATACAACTTCAACGCTGATGGTTTCAGTGCTCGAAGAAGACGCATTGGACGGGGGTCTCGTTCGTAAGATACCATCTTTGTTTTCCTCTGGAATGGAAGCAAAGCTGCTCCAGGGAGAAGGAGTAACGAGGGTACCTGGCATGATCGCTCTTGTCGGTATATCTCCACCAGCCGAGAGCATCCCAATTCTGTCCTTCCAATGAACTATGTTCCGATCTTCCTCTCCTGCTTCGCCGCCCTTCCCATCATCAGAAACATCTGTATCAGCTGGAAGTAGCAGCGCCTCGAGGTCCGAGTCAGAAAGAGACTGCAAAGTCTGTGAATGAGCAAGTGTTGTAGCCTTTTCCGATCTTCGTCGCTCTCTGATCACTTGTTTCGTGTCTTCAAATTCCACAGGTACGCTTGGAGGAGCAGGACCTAGAGAACGCCTACCTGTTCTCCGAGCAGGAGTTTTGGGAGGAGGAGTTTCCTGGCCATCGAGGGTCATAGAGCCCAATGCGTCCGTGAGATTGGTACTGCTCCTGTCAGACCCGTTTTCGTCGGTCGGGGTAACGAAAGGACAGCCTGAGCGAGGATGACCGGCCCTCGGCCGTTTACATTTAGAGCAGTGAGGAACCTTGCGAGTAGGAGTAGCGATAGTGTCAAGTTCTGAGGCGAATGTATCCTGGCCTTTGACAGGCGTGTTGTTAGCGCTTCGAGCACGCGTAGATGGCGCCATGGTCAAATTTCAGGCGTCGTTGTTGTAAGTCAATGATGTTTGAGCTGAAGCTTATATAGCTGAAAAGAGCTGAAATTAGGCCTTTCGTATCAGGCGTCGTGAGCTGCGCAACGCAATAGCTATGAATGCAATCTACTGAGCAATGTGAGTTGGGACAAGGAGAATGGGCGGAATTTTTATTCCGAGCTGAAAAGGGCACGAGAATAATTATTCCACTCAGCCTGGGGGTGCGGAGGCCGGAAACGAGACTACCCAAACGAAGGAAGCCTGTGGCGCGTCGGGAGGTAGGCCGGCCACCCAAAGGTGTGAAGCACCAAGACCAGGTTGGATGAGAGCTCCTTGTGTACTCAAGCAATTGCTCTGACAAATCTAATATTGAGATGACTAAAGGACATGAATCTAATGAGAATATAACTAAATATTAGTCTGTCTAATTTAGTTTCGGTGAATAGTGCGATGACGACGGCGAGTTACATTCTCGGTAGAAACCCTGGAGAAATGAGATTGCTGCGAGTGGTGACGATGTAGATGTAAGGAAGCGAGAGATTCTAGATTCCTCCAATATTTGAGAAAGGCTGATGATTTCCATCTGCCGAATACTTGAACGACATCTGGGTTAACTCCTGCAAGCAGATAGTGTGTAGTACCTCCGATCCGGAAACAATGACCTGTCTGTCGACTGATTCCGTGGCGTTTCCATATGGCGTTGCAACGGCGTAAGAAGAGGGTTTTCGTTAGAATGCGTTTGGTACCATTGGCGTCGGTATAGGCGAAAAGCGGATTAGATGGTGTAAGTTCATTCGTCGACCCTTGCTGGACTGGGATCATGACCTTTTCCCCTCTCTGTTGGCTGGTTTTGGTTCTGGGAAGGAATAACTGTCTCGAACCAGAGGAGGTGGGTTTGCTGAGGTCGCAGACCCTTGGCATGGACCTGGTATCATATTGTGCGAGCGATGAGTTTGTAGGGAGTATTTCACCTGCTCTAAGCTGGCTATAGAACATGAGATCGGCGGCGGCGGCGATGCAACAATCCAATCCGTTCGTGTCTGTGAGGTCCAGTTCTGCATGAAGGATTGAGAGATGAGATTTCTTGACTGGTTCTCTTTCGGGTCTGAAGGATGAGGGGGGAGCAGAGCGCTCTACCCCAGCGAGGACCTTCCTGAGCCGATCTCCTCCTTGCCATGCATAGCCCTTTGTGGTAGTCCAACCCTTAATAGCTGAGAGTTTAGCTTTCGCTGAGGCTCCAGCTAGTTTTCCCCCAAATTCGGCAGCGTATTCACAGAGTATAACTTCTGATGCAGGTAGTATGTCTTTGGCATGGAGGTGCTGTTGGTGAGCCCAATCGAGGAATTCAACGATATTGTTGCGCTTGCGGTTCTGGGTTTTGGATGCGACCGAGGCGTTTATCAATTTTCTTGCTTTGGCGCTAAGGCGTGTAGGTGCTGGGTGAGAAGGAGTAGCTGTGAGTTTAGAGCGAATGTTGACCATGAAGTAAGAGCGAAGGAATGTTAATGCACGTGATGTTTGTTGAATTATTGCGTAATGTATCCCATGGAATAAGTACAAGATGTATGTGGTAGCGAAGAATTTGTGTTATTACAATAATGTTTATATAAGTATTAGGTAGGTATCAAGCGGGGGTCATGAAAGGATACCGAATTGTGAACAAATTGTTTCAAATGGGCTGGTATCGCAGGAGGGTGTGGGTGAAGGAGTGCGCGTGCGGGGAATTTTGCGCGAGAAGGCGCATCCGCGGTGTTATCGTTTGTTGAAACCCATTCGGGTTCTACCCAGATGTTATACTGTTGCAATAGCTCTACAATTTTCCGTAGTATTAGGTTTTGTTGGGGACCGCGAGAACAACCTCTGCGAAGAGCTCCCACTACACCTTTGTTGTCGGAGTAAATTCGAGTCCGAATTCCCTTGCGGCCAGATGAAATGAGCGTGCGGACGGCCAATTCGATGGCTACCATCTCAGCCCAGCCGATATGTCGGCCTTCGTCATCTCTCCAGCCCTCCTTTAGTTCCCAGGCTAGCCACTTGCCATTTAGAATGAGACCTATACCCCAGCACGTGGAGGCGTCGACGTAGATGATATCGTCGGAGAATTCTGGGAGTCGAGCAATGCGTATCCCAACAAATTCCTGCTGCAAAAGTCGGTCCCACCACTGAATGTCAGAGCGTAGATCGTTGGAAATGCGGTGTTTGATCAGTGTGGAGGCAGTCCCTTTGAAGGAAGCACGAAAACGATACAGGTGGATGAGGCGGGAACGTCCTTCCGGCGCTACTAGACAGACATGGTTGAGAGTACCGATGATCGATTCGGTTTTTTCCTTGTCGAGTTTCTCCTCAGATAACCACGGCTCGATTTTGGATCGGTACTTGGTTTTCTTGTCAGTTGGTAGCTCGACCGTTTTGAGGTCTAGTTTCCATAGGAAACCAATGTAAGTGAAGAAACTTGCAAATGGAACAAATTTTGCAGGAGCCCATGGCCAGCCGAGAATGTCTGCCGTTTCCCAGATGAGAGATTCATCGTAGGAGTATGTGAAAGCGCCGGTGGAGCTGCGGCCCCTTGGATATCGAAAGAAAATGAAATCATCCACCCACTTGAGCAGTGCTTCTACCCCTCGATGGAGGAGGATTTTTACCATAGCATCTGCCACATGCCCCCAAATACCTGGGGCAGAACGCTCTCCGAAGTTCAACATGAGGTCTAGATGAATAAGTCCGTCAAGGAATAGACAGACGAGGTGTCGCATGGAAGGGTGAATAGGTATGTTGCGAAACGCTGCGTCGACATCAAAGATGGCGACCTGAGTGCCCTCTGGCGCCTCGGCGACTAATAAATAACAGTCCGCGAATGTTCCCCAGTCGCAAGGGAATTCGTCGGCGTCTATGAGAGAATTGATGGAGATTTTTGCTGGATCGATGACTTTAGAGGGGTTTGGAGCAGCGGTAGTTGGAGTCGGGGTCACGTCGGGAGGTGTTTGGATGAACTTTGCTTTAGGAAAGGAATGATTGATGATAATGCGAAATTTGCCCGGCCTCTGCTCGAGCACTGCCATAGGGGCAGTACGGAAATTACCCAAGATTTGTTGAGCCTCCTCTGGCAACATCCCTGCGGAGATACGTCCCAGAGCGATCTCTTCATTGAATTTTGCTCTAACGATGTCTGCTTCGGCTTCGGTGCGGAAATGGTTGGGAGGGGTGAAGGTGTATTCCACCTCATACCCATCTGCACCTATTCGAAAACCTTCTCGGAGGCCTTTCGGAACCCCCTGGAACTCCTGGAGTACACCCGCTTCATCCAGTAGTCGTGACCACGCGTCTGGCTTTAAACGCGTGGTGAAGGTGATCTTCTTATTGGAGGTGGTGTTGCGCACCGTGGGTGGTGTCTCCGCAATTTCCACATATGTGTTTGTAGCGGCAGACGGTTCGGGAACAGCCGTTTCGTCGATTGAAGGAGGCGCAGATGATTTCTCCATTATCCTTCTTCTCCCGCCAGTTGCGACCATTGGTGTCTTTTCGGATGATGTCAGTAGGTTTGGCAACGTGTTGTGCTGAGGAATGGGCACCGTCGCCACAGATACATTGAATGTCTGGGGAGGAGGAGGAGGAAGAGGAGGAGGAGGTGGCGGAATCGCGAAAGGAGGAGTTAGCTTTACCCTTGCCATTAGGAGGTTGGGAAGATTCGAAGGTGTAATATGCCAAGAGCCAGTCGCTCTTGCTCCGGACACCGCGTTCTATGCGCGACCAGCGGGTTTCATTGAAGACGAACGGAACTCCTCGTTGTTTTGGATTGTTCTTCCAATCAAAAAGTACCTGCTCTGTGTAAATGAGGTAGGCAGGGAAACATTCGAGGTAATCGTCGCGATTTGTGACCATCTGGAAGGTCTTGCGCACGAAATCTGCAAGGGCCATTGCATGATCCGAACCTGTTCGCCCATGCGACTTGTCGGTGATGAGGAAAGCTTCCAGTGCCTTGGGCATGGTTTTGGCAATCTCACCAAAGTCGTCCGTGGAGACGCGCGCTAGATCGAAGTGGGATAAGTCCTTGGATTTTATCCGAAGGTCCGAACCTGATAGGGAAACAGTGTTGTCGGAGCGACGCCGGTTGGCCGGTGCACTGCACACCATCTTTGGATTGAAGTAGGCTAAGGAGATGTGTTCCGGCCAGCCTTTCCTCAAGGCTGTGATGACCTCGGGAAGTATCCGCACTGTCTGAGCAACAGCCAACGTTGGGTCTTGCTCCCTGGGATCAGGAAGAGCTACAGCGGAACTGCCAGCTCGACGGTCCGCAGGTGAGTGTGAGCGAGAATGGTGTCTCCTGCGTGAAGGTGAGTGGGAACGACTTCGCCTCCGCGAGTGATGCGGAGCAGGAGACCGCGAACGCCTCGGATATTGAGCAGGGGACTGCTCCCGCCATTGACGCTGACCCGACCTGTCCGAATGGTGAGGTGCATAGGAGCCAGAACGACGGAGGGAGAGCACTGCTTGGTTGGAACGACGAACGGTTCTGAGAGTGTGAGGAAGTTCGTCCGGCGACTGGAAGGCAGGGAGAAGGGAGGCGACTGAATGCGGTGAATGGCTGGCAGAGCGAGTGCGTTGACGATTGTGGGGTGGGGCACCGTCAGGAGAGCGGCTGGCCCTCCTCGAGCGGGTAGGGTTGCCCGACAGCAGGCGGGAGATGGCCATGTCCTCCAGTGATCTGCCATGAAGACTTGCCACAGGTTCCGGTCCTGAGGCAGGTCTGTCGCGGTGTCCTGGAGCTGGGTTAGCAAGCCCAGCGAGGGTCAAATGCAGTTGTAGCACATACCGTCCGAATTCCTGGGGCGAGGCGACGCAACCACAGCAGGGTACCGAGGTACGGAATTCAGGAGGTCTGGGCTGGGGTTAGCAAAGGTGCCCCGTGCTCAGACGAGAGCACGTACCTTGGATACGCATAGAGGCATTCCCCGCATGGGAAACCCGTGGGGTGCTAGTTGCCACTGGTGACAACAGGCGCCGGAGGGGGTTGGTAAAACCAATATGACCAGGCGAGGTCTGAGTAGGGAGGCGATGGCGCACAATCCGGTGTCCAGCTTGAGAAGGACCCGGCAGCCTGATAGTCAAACGAGGAGGATCCACCCGCTCTGTCAAACGCCCGGATGGGGAGTCCGTGTGTCCGAGAGAGGGAGCGAGGTCCACTCCATCCAACTGGTCAGTGCGGCGGGACCTCAAGGGAGGAGGAGGCAGGTCCCGGTCCAGGAGTTCGTCCTCCTCCGGGATGTTGTTGAGTGCTGAGGGATCGAGGGTGGAAGGGAAGGCCCTTGTCCTGGACATTGCGCGTGTAACGCGAGGTTGGCCACGGGAAGGAACGGGAGGATGAGCCCGTTGTTTACCTTTGCTAGGACCCGCCATGTTGGAGGCAAAGTCGGGAGAAGAGGCGCGATGCTGGTTGGGAGAGCTAAACATGGCTATATGCGACGCGTAAGCGGGAGTCAGAAAGGCGAGAGGAATGAAACTGGATAAGCGAGACAAGGAGAGCACACAGAATGGGGTGGCACAAAAACGAAGAAATTATATTTCTGTGTGTTCTGGAAGTCGCGCTCACTGGTGTGAGCGTAGTGGTCGTACAGAAGAAGGAGGCGGCCAGCTAGCACAGCCACCGGAGCCGTCACGAAAACACTGATTCGGCTTCTACCGATCGCCGAATCTTCGACGTCGTGGACAAGAAGTGCAATTGAGACCAAAGGAAAAGACCTTGACGGTCACATCAAATAACGGAACGTTACGAGATGTGACCTGATGTAATGCAGTGTCCCCGTCAGGGACCTGTCATTCCATCGACCCGACGGAGAACTGCGCTCCGGACAACGAGCGGGCAATCGACGACGGCGGGAGCAAAACATCTCGATGTTCAATGCTTCCGTCTCCTCCTCCTCCTCCACTTCGGTATGAACTACCCAGAGTGTAGCAAAACGGGTATGTAAATATGTGAATATATCCCTTAAGTGTGAAAAAAATATGACGAAGAAATGAATTGAAGAGATGCAGCCCGAAATTCTTGAAGTTCTGTAGGGACTCACTGATTTGCTGTTTCCATTTGTTTAGCTGGAGCAGGCAGAGCGGTAGAGGGGCAAGAGTATGCAGAGCGTAGAGGAGCAAGAGTATGCAGAGCGGTAGAGGAGCAAGAGTACGCAGAGTGGTAGAGGAGCAAGAGTACGAGGAAGAGGAAATGAACTGTCAATGTGCGAGGGGATAAATCTGCTGTATAATCCTTAGCTAGCCACATGGATGAATCTACTGTATTAGCCGCATGTATGTAACACTGAATATTTGAATATCGGAAACAGGGAACTGTTATCTTGGCTGTATAGCCGAGAATCGTCTCCTCTATTATTGTGGAATGGTAGGGAATGGTCTTTCTATTTGCTGAACCCTGACAATTTCGTCTCTTAATCAAAATCACCAAGCTTAAAAAAATACGAAGCTTTGTTGACTGGAAAAAAAGACGATGTCAATGAAGTGCTGATTGTTAGCGCACCTCGACTAGTATAATTGAACATCTATTATTCCTTGCTTGATTTTGCCTTTCTCAGAATATCGTAGTCACAATATCATATATTCTGTCTTACATTATTTCTACAACGAAAAATTTTACATACATATAATGATCACAATTGCTGCTTCAAGGACATCTTTAATCTTCGCTATCAGTCAGTTCAACCATTCCGAGGTCCTTAAGCATTGGACGCAGGCGTTTGTGCTCATCTCTCTCATTGAAGGTTGTTCTAGCATGCTTGCGCTTTGTGGGGGTTTCCTGGTGATTCTGACCACTCCCTGTTGAATATGTGATCAGTATTTCCTGCCAATGAGTCTCGAAGACAAATAATCGACTTGCCAGATGCATTACTGCGCTCAAAGATGTCGATCTCAACATGAATAACATGAGACGGAGGCGGACCTAAAGGTGAGCTGCCCATTCAACTCCAGAACAAGTGATAGAGTTGACAACTCACCAAGACGTTCATTCAAACCACGGATAAGATGACTTTGCTGCAAAGCTACTGCGATCATTGCGGCAGGGACGTCAACTCGCCTGGAAGTTTCGGAGGCTGAGCTAGCAAGACCAGTAAGCTGGAGAAAGAATTCCGTAGTGAATGTAGTTGAAACGATGTCATTCGCTCTCATTCCTTGTAGCCGCAGTGAGTTTTTATTGCGAACTGTTGTAGAAAGCATAAACGGATAAGATTTTCCATTCGCATCAACAGCAAATGTACTCTGCAGCCGAGGAACTAGAATTTCGGCTTCTTTCTCGTTGAAACGAAGATATTTCTAACCGACCATAAATTCATCCATGATATCAATCGGCAGATTAAACAAATAACATACGGAGCTTAACATTCGCATGATGACTGCTGGCCATAGTTCAACATGAAATCTCTTGAGTGCGTGTTTGTTAGGCCAACTGAAATTGTTACAACAGAATTTGGTGATGTCCATTACGTCGGGTGTTCGGGGTGGCCATTTCGAGGCGCTTGGTGCTCTTGAATGGTCCATGAAACGAGACCAGCTAGTGACAGGTTCTAGATATGTAGTGAGGGTTGACAGATCTCTAAGCGATGGGAATCGGGATGCACGGAGCACGTTTGCCTTGTAAGGACTACGATATCTGAGTTTGTGATGAGTGTTAAATTCAATTTCATCTGCCATATCATTATTGAGTCGGTCAAAAGCCTCTGCAAGCTGCTGAGGCATTGTAGAAAATGAGCTGTGGGCTTTGAGAAGATCATCTCCATATCCACATTTGGCGAGGCCCGCTGCTGTTTCAGAGCCAATTCCATTCACTCCATCGCTGTAGTCGTTTTTCAGCAGTAGGGAGATCAAGATAAGACCAGCATGTGAAAATTCCAGATGCGACTCAATGGTTTCGGCGTTGTACATGAGGATTGTTTCGAAGTCCTTGAAATTTCGGGGCTTATGATCACTATGATTTACATATGTGAACAATTTGATAGATACTAGTACACATTGGTACTCACAGACGCAGGGGTCGGAAGATGCGAGGAGCTCCTAAAGGGAGAAGATCACTATCCTTAGTAAAAACAGCGTCAACAAGGCCCCTTTTGCACATCTCTGCTAGTTCGGCATCAGCTTCACCAGGAGCCTGAGCAAGTTAGTGGCAAGGTTAATACAGTTCCCATTATCTGTACTTACAGTGTGAGCATAATAACCGAACGCCTCTATGAGAGCTCTAGCTTGTGTGTAATAGCCAGGTTCCCTGGTAATAACCTGGCGGCCTCGCTTAATTCGGGGGCGCTCTTTCCCATCAAAGACGAAGATACCATGGACACCCGCTTGTGATAGATAACATAAGAACTTGAATAGCTGGGAAAGCGGAGAGGTGGTTGCATGGATTTGTTTTACCGCCATATCGGCAGCACAAAAAGCATCTAGAAAGATGCTACGGCTCATATTGAATTGGAAGTTTGCGTATAGCATGCCTGTACTCACCTAATATCTATACCAATCAATGTAGTGCGGAAACAATAGTGCTCCTTAATGAATCCATTTTCTACCATAAAATCTCTCAATTTAACAGTCACAGCAGCACCGTCAACAAGCTGAAGATAGATCAGCTCTAATGCTATTGAAAAGCAGTGGTAAACTCACGGGCCACAGATTTTTGACTCCCATAGCAAAAGTAACGATAGTAGCAGGAGAACAAGATGGAATTTTACAATAGGGGTGCTAATAAACAGCACCAAATATCCTCAAAAACAGCAGTAAGTTCAGAAAGATATAAGGAGCGCGAGCTTGAACGGGCGGCGAATGCAGGTGAACTAACAATTCAACGTGTCTGTGATTTCAGCATATATTACATATAAGGGAGGATAAAGAGTAACCAAGAGAAAGGACAGTAAAATACAGCGACGTGGTTGAATATGTAATCCAAGAGGGATGGAATAGTTGATAATTCAGTAGACAATTCTTGATTTCCGAAAAGTGGCCACATCCAGGAAGGCCCAAAAAATGCTATTCCGTTTGGTATGGGTCACGCGCAAAGCAAAACCTCGCTCAACGTTGATACGTGGAAAAGAATCAACGAGAATCGGCGGGACCACAACAGGGAAGCAAACTTTCGTTTCGGCTACCAGCCAATGGCCGCAAATACGACTACAAGCAACAAGAATCGGCGGGACCACAACAGGGAAGTAGACTTTCGTTTTGACTACGAGCCAATGGCCACAAATTTGACTACAAGGGACGAGCGCGAGTTCAGTTACCAGCCAGTGGCCGCGAATCCGAATAGGAGAAACGGCCGCAGGTTCCCTTACAAGCCAACAGGCGCGAACCCGGCTATGAGCCAACGGGCGCGAGTTCAACGAGCTTGCTGGAGATGTGATAGGTGTAGCTTGAGGTTATAAGGATGTTTTACCCACCCCATAGACGCCAATCTAACGCATCACCGAGAGCATGCCTGCAATGGCCGATTTCTCTCGGTGGAAGGCTAGATAGCTTGGCCTACGCTCTATTAGAGCACTGGTCTTGCATGAACTCCAACGCAAGTGTGGGCGGTGATGGGAGGGCTCGGCATGGGTGGTAGTGGTGAAGGAATGTGAGGTAGTGGTGAAGGAATGTGAGGTAGTGGTGAAGGAATATGAGGTAGCGGTGAGGGAAGCGGTGAAGGGAGATGAGGTAAAGGCCCCAGCACCAAAAACAGTCCTTTGATCTACTTGAGAGTAGATTCGGCGTCCTCCACGGCGTCTGTTCCAGTGCAAAGCTCGGCTTCGCGCATACGTTTGTCTTCGGGTGCTACAGCAACCATTCCGTCTCACCCTTGAAGGAGCCGTCGCGTTGAACGGAAGGATACCCGAGATCCGGGGCTGAATGAAGGGCTTCCGAACAACAAAGCGCCATCTGAAGAACGCTCCCAGAAGCTATGGGGCACTGCTGAATTTCGTATCGGCACAGAGTGGTACCAGGAAGCAAGTCGCATTCAGTATGAATTTTGGTGGCAAATGAAGATGGAGATGGGGTTTTAACAGGTGGGATTGAATTAAACAAGTTCTCTGCAGAGTCGATTGAGGAGTCGCTGCGAGAACGGCGGTATAGGAAGTGGTAAGGAAAACCGGAGGGATGTCCTGAGGACGCCATTATTCATGTAGAGGCTTCGATGGTTGATCTGACAACCCATCAGGCTGAGATAAAACAATAAAAAAGAGCCTACGCACCGGCAAGGGAACCCGTTCTTGTCGTGAGCTTGGGTGTTTCTAGGCAGTTGTAGTGTTGATTGTGGGCGTTGTTTGGTCCGGGTTGCAAGAGAGAGGAGGTATCGACGAAGAAGTCACAGAGGATAGTGGGATATTGCAGCAAACCTAGAGGGAGGTTTGGCTGCAGAGATAAAACTAGAAGGAGGAAGAGTGAAAGAACTGGAGCGTGCACTTGAACAGAAATCACAGCCGCGACGGACCGCGCGCTTAACTTAAACAGCGTTGTTTGGCTCGTCGCGCGTCTCTGTTGAATCGACCACCGCGAGCCTTGCTCTCCTTGGCTCTTTCCCACCATCAACCCTCTCTCAGAATGAGCTCTAATCCAGGTGAGTGCCTTGTTTGTATTAGTACATTTCTCCTCTGGATACAGTTTAAATTCTCCAGCCAACAGACGCCCAACCCATCATCTAGGTAAGGCTCTGTTGGCTGAAAAATTTGCTCTGGTTTGCCTTGCGACGCGTCGCTGTTCGAGACAACAACAATTTGCTTACCACCTTTCCCATGTAATCAACCAAAACTAACGATTGCTTGCAGACGACGCCGTTCCCACCACTCGCATCAAATTCCCTTCCTTTGACCTCTCTTCCGCCCTCGAATCTGACAACATCGCGCGCATGGCTGCTGAAGATGCTGGAGAAGTCTTAGATGATGGAGAGATAGAATTTGAGGATGGAGAAGCTGATGAAGAAGCCTGTGCAGAACCTGTGCCCCTGATCAACCTTTCCAACAATTGTCCCTCAATGTCCCGCAAGGCCAAGAAATATACAAAGCTCACGAAACGTTCACGCGCAAAACGGGCTGCTGAAGCCGTTGAACGCGTTATGAGCAGGGGCGTTAAACCCTTCGTCGTTGAGCTAGCTAAAGGAGCTGTGCCCGTTGAACTCGAAGACTTCGATGCCTCGAGCCTCCCAGTCTCATCAAGCGGTTGGAACGCCAATCCTCGCAAGAAGCTCTCCCCTGGGCTTCAAAGGGTTTGGAAAAACCTTGAAGCCCTAAGCTCCCTGGATGGCTTGAAGCTCCTTCGCTGGGACGGAAAGTGCGTATGCCTTTTCTTTTAACCACACATTTGTATTCAAGCCAGCCTATCTTTCCAGGAGCTGCATAGTGCTTGTTGATGCTCGCGACCGCATTGTTGCAGTCCTCGGTGGGATCCCTTATGGGTCGAAGGACAAAGAATGGGAGGCGGTGGAAGCTGAAGCTACTGCTGCTGCTACGCATTGCCGGGAATCTAGCACCTTCACCGAAGCACAAAAACACGGCCGGCGCGGAGATTTTGCTTCTCGAACTGTTGGGTATGGCTATGGCAATGGGCGGCAGAAACCACAGAACTATAGAGTTTCTGGCAAGGCTAATCAGAAAGCTATGCAAGACCTTCTTCAAAACAAAGCAATTCGGCGCATCTCAGGCTTTCAAAACGGTTTGTCTTACCTTTCTAATTTTCTCATTGGCTTCAATCTCAACGGAATTCTTTCTAGCTCTCTTCAACACATTCTGCCACAAAAACTACGCTGAACACATGGATACAAACGACGAGCTGCTCTCTCAACAGCCAGAGCTTCGAGCCAACTTCCCAAAAACCGCCTTTGCTGCCACAACCTTCAACCTGGGACCCCTCTCCTATTCACCGCCTCATATGGACCCTGATAACCGCGCCTCCAGCTGGTGTGCCGATACCACCATGGGACCCTTTAACCCTGACAAAGGTGGCCACCTTGTGCTTTGGGACCTGGGGCTCATCATCCGATTTCCTCCTGGCTCCACCATTCTTTTTCCCTCGGCACTTATCACTCACTCTACCATCCCCATCCAAGCACATGAGACTCGCTACGTGATGATACAGTACTCTTCCGGTGGTCTCTTCCGATGGCGCAACAACAGGTTTCAGTCCGATAAGTCCTTTTTAGAACACGCTACTGCTGAAGAACACGCGGAACGGGAAGCCTCGCGGCTATCACGGTGGAAATTAGGCCTTCAGAAATTCACGCGATGGGCAGATGTCTGCAGAGGTGATTGGAAGGGTACGGCCCGCACTGAAGCTGGCCTGGATGAAGTAAGCGATCTTTCAGACCTTGAGGAGTCTCCAGAAACAACATATCCATTTAAACGTGTCCGTCGCCAGTAAATTCCTAGGCCGTATCTCGATTGATATTCATACAAATATAACTGCATGTTTTCCTCACGTTTTTTAAGGAAAACACAAGATAAATGATCATGAACGTAAAACCTTCTGCTGCTTTACCTATTCACGTCTGTATTTCAGGGAAGGCCAACTGAGCTAGCTGCACAGCATTGATAAGAGCTCCTATAAAACCCAATACTCCCCCTTTTTCCTTTGCTATTCTTACCATGAGCATCGACATCTCAACTGACGAAGACTACACCGGGCTGCTAAAAACTATCACACAGGATAAGCTATCAGACCCCGCTGATATCCTAGATGATTTAGAGGAAAGCCATGATCAGCTTGAGGTTGACATGCCTGGTCTTGGTGATGCAGTCAGGGAAGTCTCAAAAGGTGTCTCCGAGAAAACGTCTCAAGAATATTCTCGGTATGTGCAACATAGTGAATATAAGCACCAGCTAATATCTTTCAGCCTAATGAAGCAGTGCCAGGCATTCCTCGTAGGGCGCGGAATGATTTCCAAAGGGACCCAATTCTTCTGTGATAACCCTCATCCTCAAGCAGCAATCTATATTGTAGCTTGGATCATGGACTCGTTAGGCAATAAACAGCTTTGTTTTTGAGGTATGCTCACCGCCGATTTTAGGTGCGACCTTATCAGGCTCGACGGTACCCCGGTATTAGAAGAACGATCTACATACACGCATGCTCAAAAGATGAGAGCTGCTGCAACTTTTGGATTCGGAAAAATGCATGGCTTAGGCATGCAGGCCTGGCACCAAAGCGAAATTACAGGCAAGATGCTTGGCAACCCTTCGGTCTCTGAGACAGTTTCTACTTACATGCTCAGTCTTCGCCGTCGTAAGGTAGGGCTTACATCCTGTTATGCCCATTATCATTTACTGATCTACTGATCCATCAGACACAGAAGGGGGATACTCCAATCAGTGCTCGAGCTGTGTCTTCAGTAAGTTTGTCCCGGAAAATAGGAATCAAAAGTCACACAAATCACACAGGACTTACTCGAGGATCTCTATCATTTCAACAACCAGCCTCGATACCAAGGGCCTCAAGCACTCCAAGGTGGTTTTCACCCAGCTCGCAAAGGTGAATTAGGCCCTCGTGCACGCGCGTTGACGAACCTAGGCTACGATCTAGCGTTTTGTGGGCTACTCCGCATCGACGAGCTGTTAAAAATACAGCTGCAAGATCTGACAAAGTCAGTGAATCCTCAAACTGGGCAAGCTAAGATTAGTCTACGTCTTCCTTTTCGGAAGACTAGCCAGTTCGGGGGTGAGTCAATTAACCTGCACATAGTTGGCTCTTTAACCTAACCATCAAATGTGTTAAGATATCAAGCCATTTGTGTTCTATGAAATGCCCGACGAATACCAACACCTATGTGTTGTGCGTGCATTTGCCCATTGGATCCTCGCTTCAGGCTTGACAGAAGGGTATCTATTCCGCAAAATTCGTGCAAATGATCGCATTGCAGAAGAAAATGAACCAATGGTGCGCACTTATTCAACAGTATTTTTCCTATCTAAGTCTTATTATTCTTGAGACGTCGGAACAGTTCCTGGAAATGTTTCGAAACAACCTACTTGATGTTGGCGTTGACTTCGTTCCCTATGGAACCCATTCTTTTCGCCGTGGTGGGTGTCAGTGGTTATCAGTGGAACGCCGATGGCCTTTGCGCCAAATTTGTGAATGGGGAGGATGGAGCCAAGAATTCACGCACTTGACAATTGTCAAGTATCTCATCTCATGGAATGATAACCCTCATGTCAACCGAGATGATTTTTTCAATATGAAGCGTGCACCTGCTAGAGTTTGTCCCGCTTGTAATCGATCATGCCACTGTGCATAGAAAACAATACGTATCATTCTTTAGAGATAAGTACATAGCCCGAGACGTGTAATAAAGGCTATTCCAAACGGTTCGCCAGCTTATCGACGTAGTGACGTGCAATTGCTGATTTGTCTGTAAGCACCTTGCCCTTGTTGTTGACAAATATCTTTGCAAAGTCAAGCCCATACTCAGCCTTAGCTTGATCAACTAGCTGTTGCTCATGCTCGCTCCGAAGATTCCGTAGGTGGTCAGAGATAGCTTTCCAGTGAAACCTTCGGCCATCGACAAATGAAAATTCCTTCCAAAACTCAACGGGACTACTAGCACGATAACGTTCAGCAACGTACTTTTGAGAAAACATATCAAAAAGGGAACCGTTAGAGGAAAAAACACTTACCTTCCATTCCGACCAAATTTTCTTTAAACTTGCCCAAACACTACTTTTCTTGCCGCTAAAAACACCCCGCCAGTACCGAAGAGCAATTGGTATTCCATTAATGCTCAGTAATCTCTTGCCACAGTCTTCAGGGTCCCAGTTTGGCCGCTCGTCATCCCACACACGGTCAAGTCGAGATATATTGGTGGCAAACGTGATCGAGGGGGGCTCACTGAGCTCACTTTCTTTGAACCGGACGATTTTCCCGAAGCCTATAGTTATCACATATACTTTTTCAAGTTCGGAAGACGGTCGATTGGTGAGCAAAGTTGAGCTGCCAGATGATCCATTGACAGCCACCACACCATTATCGACAAATGGTGTCGGTATCAAAGCACCGCCGACGCATGCAAGTAACCCACCGTCGAATGACCTGTCCTTCGAAAGCAATATGCTATTTGCAGTGAGGCTTGTGTACGGGCTAGCAGCGGGTGAGGAAGCATTGTAAGGTGCCGGAGGGGAGCATGAGGGAATACTGTGAGATGCTGGGAGCTGTGCGCATAAGGCCGAACGTGGTTGCGGAAACCCAGTCTTGAGGGTTTGGATTTCGGCTCTAAGGTTGGAAACATGTTCTATCATCGAGTGCATGTATTCAGCTACCTTAGCCTATTCAAGCAATAAACGGTCAATAATGGAAAAAAAACAAGTCTACAGCTACATACTGTACTAGTGGCATTCTCTCTTGCCCTTTCCTCGTCCTTGATTTTCCGTCTTCGTGCAAGTTCCTCTCGAGTAACGTATGGGTGCTTATCACAGAACATTTTTGCCTACATGAGTTCACATCTGCGTTATTGACCGGTATTTGCTTGTCTAAAAGGACTCACCCAGCGAAGAAGACTATTCTTCTGTTCCAGTGTACGCAGGTCTTTTGAACGATTGGTATCGAACAGCTGTACGCCGAGCGGTGCATCCAGGGGTAATCCCATTAATTCATTCCTCCGCACCGTCGAGAGTTTGAGCTTCTTGACCTTAGCTGATGCAGCAGTAGTGGCTTCCTTGAGCTTAGGCTTATTTTTGGTGATACCACCGTCACGTACTCCACGATGAGCGCGTCGAGCTGCAGGGATAAGGCTAAGAGTAACAAATTCAAGCTGTAATTCAGGTGTTACAACTTCGGGCAACGTACCATTGCCAACGTATCTTATTTTCACTAAACCCAACAATCTTTTCCTTCAAGACTTGCATGTTGCCTTGAGTGGTCAGGGAGTATTTCTTGCAGATTTCGATCAGTGCCGTGCGTTTCAAAGAGTTGCTAGAAGGGAATGATAGGTCAGTGAACGTAGTATGAAAAAACAGCAAAGCAAAACGCACAGATCCCTGTATGTAGCATAAAACACACCAGTATCCTTCTCATAAGTTCCAGGAAGTACAAGAGTGTCGGAAGGCTGAGGTTCAGACGGATAGACAATCTTGAACTGTTGACCGTCTATCTCGATTTCTTCGCTGGGAATAGCTGTAGGAGAGTCACCACTTGAACCATCAATATCCATGGCATCAAGAACTTGTTGGCACTGCATTTCGAGGAGAGAAAGCGCGAGTTGTTGTGAGTCTAGGGTGGTGCGAACAACTGCAAGGTAATCTGGATCGAGGTCGTGGAAGGCGGCGATGAGAGAAGACAGGGAGCCGGCGGCGGCAGCAGCGCCATGGTTGATCGAACTGTAAGGGACACCGAGCGTCAATAGCGTGAACGGAGGTAAAATATATGAGAGGGACAGGCGAAACGACGGGCAAGCGACCGGCCAATCCATGGGTGAGAACAAAATCAACAGTAACGTGATTGTAATTCAGACGGACGATGCTGATTCGGCCGAAAACAGCATCGTCAAAATCCGATCAAAATTCCCCGGGCCTGTCATCCGGGCGTGACTTTATGGTCTATACTCAGAGAGAAGTGCAATGAGGCTACGGTAGATTATTTAGTACAAAGCAACATACCACCTAGAGAACAAAGGCTGTATAAATACTGCTTTTCCTGCTTTTTGCCGACTGGCGAAACTTGGACTACGGAAACTAAGAATATGAAAGGGAATGTCGATAGTGGTGATAATGGTTGATCATAAAGGAGGCGTATGTGACAACAATGGCAATCACCTCCGTGTACTTTAACTTTTTGAGAAAATGATCTTTGCAGGTGATCAGTGATCAGACCAGGATTGGAGAGAATCATTCCTTTATTCCAGACATAGGGACTGCAAGCTTTTGGACTGTTACATTCTTCTCAACGTCTCTAGTCACCCAAGACTGTGCCTTCGTCAGGCCCTCAATTCCACTCTGTACCTTCTATGCACCTCGTGAGGCCATTTTTCCTCTCAAAAGAACTTTGAAGGATGCAATGTGCTCCCCAACCCAACTTAGCATTCAAGTTCCGAAACTGGTTTGAGTCATGAGGGGCTGCAGGGAAGACTGATGTGAGGAGAGTAGGATAATGAAGGGATGAATGAATGTAACAACAAAGTCATCTCACTTCTGGATGAAGCTTCCAGCGTTCATTGAGCTTACAGTGAACTTGCAGCCTCTAACGCGGATGCACTAAGATGTCAATGGGACCTTCAGCCTCCACGACTTTGGTTGGCAGGGGTGAGTTGCAGGCCCGATATTGTTTTGCTGAGGAATCAATAGGCTCAAGAGGGAGTACGCGGGTAAGCGAGGCACGGAACGTCAGTGGGACCATATCCCACACAACGATCAGTTGAGAGTGAGCCGATGGTTGAGTTTTAATAGTCAGGCGAGGTAGTGACGGAAAGTTCGTGTCTGGTATCTTGAGGGACCAGTCTCGCATGGTGCACGACAGTTTTGAAGGAGTGCGAGGCGATTGTTGTTATCGAGTTTAACAGTTATTCAAGCTCACGATGATCATCAGGCCTCAACAACGTGAACCCAAGCCAAGTGGTGCAGGGCATGGAAAATAACATCGGAGGAACCACCATCTTCAGCTAACACTTCTAAACGATCGAAATATTTCTGAACTCGGTCGATATATTCACCAGCTCCGGATAGATGTGCCACTTTTGCGCAACTCATGGAGAGCGAGAAGTGCTGGATCTGGAAGTGGGATCGAGGGATGTGTTGTGGTGAAACTTGTGAAAGATGAGATGTTCCGCAGAAGGGTAATATAGGATATCACTACCAGCTCAGCCACATATCAGAAGATGATCATGTATTAGCGTACCGTGGCCTCGAACCAAAGCAGTTGGTCAAAGAAATCATGCACGCTGGGTATCAGTGACATAACATTGTGCAGCGAGTGGATTTTCGGCCCATTGAGACTGTCGATATTATACCCAAAACGCTCAAGAACAGCAAGCACCGGTGCAGTCTCTGGGTGTAAAGGGACAAGTTCAAGGGACAAACAGTAAGGCTGTCAAACAACATACTTTTTTGTCTTTGGAGAGTCTGAAATATGTGGATTCTGGTATGAGATGTGCGCACTGCGTGGCTGCCGTACCGTGTTTCTCTAGCTCTTTCGTATCCCGATAATCTTCATGATAGCCTTGTATAGAGTATTGGACGTCGAAAATCTTGGTCGCAACGCATCGGTAGAGCCTAATTATGATGTTAGACATGGCAGTAAAGGCAGGAAATTAAACTCACCCGATCCTTAGCCTGCTTTTGCCGGCGCTTGGTGTATTTAGTCTTGTATTTGCTTTTTAAGAGCGTCGAAAGAGGGCCGGTTGGGATGGCTATAAAGCATTGGAGTGCGGGGACCCTTGTACTTCTTGGCTAGACAGATATGCACTGTCGGTCCGTCCAAATTGAGATCTAGACCTGGAGGCGTAAAGGGAACTTACTTACACGGGCGAATGAAAAAGTCGATACATGTATCTCCGAGGTCATAAAGAGCTTCATCACTAAGGCACGATACAATTGTCCTGACCCTGACGACCTCTACTCGCACGACATCGTTGGGGGCAAGGCTGCAAGGAGGAGTAAATAGCCAAGAACTCTAGCTCGAATGACTTTGGTGTCATCTTCAAGCACTTTTGTCTGAAAAGTGTACATGGAGGTGTATGCGATGATATAATTTGGAACCTGAAATCTGTATTGCACATTCTGAGGAGGAGGTAGAAGACCTGGCCACAGTCCATCAATGATCATGGCGGTAGAGCTGAAGAAATAATCGGATCGTTCGGCCGATATTCACGTGTCGTGACTGCACATGCTTTTGTTTTTGCTTTCCATCCACAAAGACCACGTCGACTGGTAGGTAGTACCTAAACAAGAAGACCGTTTCATCGTTTGACTTTGATTCTCAACGGGAAAACTTGTCCTTCAACGATCGAAAGGGACCAACTGGAACATTCGTCTGAGATGTAAAGCGTGGACTGATTCAGAGATGGACATACGACCGCTCTTTCTTAGTCCTTTCCCCAAGCCTTTCTCGCTTACATGTACTGTCACCATTTATCGTGGCAAATGGCCAATCACAGTGATTATTTGTTGGCTTTTTGACTTAGTTCATCGACTTTCGACCCTCGAGCGTGGTTCCTCTGTTTACCAAATCTTACACCGGAAGGACATCTTCACCTCCCGCTTCTGCATTTCGCAGATGTATTCTTTACCTTCATCGCGCGAGCTCGAGAACACTGGAAACGATTGCGCACACAACCCATGGGGCCAAGATATTGTCATATCTTTGCACTCCTCTGGTTGAATACCCACACGCGGTCCGTTTCATGACCTTTCATGCTTATCTCCCGCCTTCAATACTTTCAAGTCCCATCTGGCAGGCCTTCTTCTCTTCAACGAACCTGACAAGATCTATCTTTTCCATATTTGAAAACTTTCCCGGCTTCGTCCATGTGGTATATTGAGTATATATTGGGTTAGTTTATAAAAGCTTGTGGAATCAACTCCTTACGGTTTTTGCACCCATTACAGAAAGCTAATATGTAGGAGCAAATAGAACCCGATCATGGAATCCGTCATCCGACGAACTGCAAGCCACCTCAGGCTCGCGCAATCCTCATCCCAAGTCGACGTTCAAAATACCAGAGCGCCAGATCGGATGCAGATCTCATCCGATCTACTGTCTTTAGACTCTCGATCTAGAGTACGTAGAAAGAAGTAAGCATGAGTAATTCCTGTTCCTCGCTCGCTGTTGAATATCCCTCCCGAGAACCTGACTCGTCGTCCCGCAGATATGTACCTCTCACTCATGAATAATGCTACTCGGTCTGAGGATGTAGTTCCACGTGAAACTTCATCCGAACGACTTTGCTCTTTTCGGATCCGAAAATTCCTTATATCGAGCCGCGGTAGGCTCCATAGCAGTTGAAAGCCTTACCGGCGTACCGCACGCTCGAAGGATTTCAACTTACCGTAATACTTAACGACAATACCCAACTCATTGAGACTTATCTACACATAACAGCTTCTCGTTGAACAGAAATTCCTCGCCGCGGGCGCCAGAACCATCTTCCGTTTGTGAAACGCCATCTTACAGAAGAGCGAGTTTGCAGCCAGTATGATATATGGTGAGTGGTTCAGCTTCCGCGCTTGCAATTTATTTTTCACGAGTCCCCGTCCACGCAAACACCCTTCCAGGCCAGGATCCGAGCGCACCGTTTCAGCCAAAGCTTAGAAATGGCTTCGTCAGGTACATGTGAAGTTTATGTTACGTTCCACATGGAAGAAATCCTGAACGTTCTAGGCATTCCTTTTCAACCTTTCCCGTTCTCAACATCTACATTGACTTGAAAATTACAGAGTTCATGCGAGGGAATTCTGACTCCGGTTACGCGACCTATACACAGGATTCCGCGTCTAGATCTTCCGAGTCCTTGCATAATCGTATCGAAATATGACGTAGGTCTTTGTGTCCCTCAGAGCGTCTCAACTTTAAAGCATACTGGAATAATCCGTTTCCAAATACATTCTACAGCATTGGGCAAAGTCTACGCATACTAGTAACACAACAAGGGACTTCTTTTCCCTTTGTACATGTCTAATCTTCTGTCACATCAAATCCTTGAACTCAGAATCTGTTACTCAAAAATTAAACATATGCCGGATGAAGCGTTTGAACCCGCACGAGACCGTTCAGCGTGTCACCCGTCATTGGAATGGGGTTGCGCTCACCAGACCGTCACAACCGTCAGCTGTTTTTTTTGGAAGGTTCGTAAATCTAGTGATAAATCGAATGCAGGTGGAAATGGAGTGAAAATGGTAGATATCATTGTCAATTTGAGTTCATGAGTCGGATTTTCTTTGTGGTTGCTACATAAGCTCAGAATGGCTCTCATATGAAGAATCCTGAAGAGTCCCAAGCTTCGCAGAGGCTATTCTTTTTCTAGTTTTTGCGACATACACCATGGTTTTAGGCAGGTTTTGACATCACTCGATTTGTGCATGCTAGAATGTAGGTGAAGGCTGCTCCCAATACTTACACAAACGGTTTGACCTGTCCGAACGCGCCAGACAGTCATTCAAGTCACCTTCTTTTTGCGGATGAGCTAGAAGCTTCAGTAGTGATGATTGGATCTGGATAAGCAAGTACAACTTGGGGTATTGTGACCTACTGGCTCCTAGTGGCCTCCAGTTACACGCGACTGTGACATATCTCTCGATCTCTCTGGACATCAGGTGTCGTCGTCATCCGTCACTATTACTGTCGCGGTTGGGGAAACGCGTCGCAACGCAAGCAGACATAGGCTGATAATGAACACATCCGATGTCGATACGTTGAACAAGGTTGAACATTAGTCGTAAATCAGATTGCACTCGCTCACAACCATCAGCCGCTCGTGAGTACCCAAGTACTCGATACAACCTTTACAGTATGCGATGACAGACAGTATTAAGTATCTGCCACTATTCGTCCGTCAAGCTGCCCACTTTGTACAGTTGTACTTACAGCGTATTCAAAAAACCTTGTCAGTAGCGTAAAAAAACAAGATAAAATAAAATAAAATCGAAAAGGTACCCGACGTTTTAGCCGACCACTTGGCGAGCGCGCTGTCACTCACGCCTTTCGACAATGTAGTATGATCGCGGTTCTTTTGCTTCTGAGGTAGGACTAACAGATGCTGATGCCGCTGGAGAGTCCAACCATACTGGGAGGAGCTCTGTCCACATTCAACTGACAGCACTGTCCAGCTGGGAAAGTGCTCCCAGCAGTACTGAAAAACTGCTGGGAGTACTTTCAGTACTAAACAGCACTCTCCAGCTAGTACCCTTACTCTAGCAAACATCCAGGGTTTACAGATACTCTTCCACCACGAAAGATCATTGGCAAAAGGCGCGAGTGACAGCGCGCTCGCTAAGCGGTCGGCTAAAACGTCGGGTACCTTTTCGATTTTATTTTATTTTATCTCATTTTTTACGCTACTGACAAGGTTTTTTGAATACGCTGTAAAGCCTGTCATGAATCAATGAATGCGATAATACTACCGGTGAGTATACACAAGATTGGGAGCAAAATCATGTTGAGTATGTTGTCCTTGATAAAATAATGTCAAGCCCTCAAAAATTATCTCGGTACTACACTCTAGAAGAAGGTTGTACAAATTTAAATTTTCGTGTAGTTAGTACCCACCTTTCTCGAAAACTTCATTGTTGGTGCCTCCTTGCATTTGGGTAAGATGTCCACGGTCTTGAGGCGCTCTATGTAGGGATCGTTCAACATACCCTGTTGCCATGATTTTCCGCCTTCTCCAGGATTGAGTATCATCGCCCCTCAAGTTGTCCGCAGGCTGCTGAAAGTACATCGTCGGTGACACGAATGGATTCCGAGGTATCCGAAAATTGAATGGCATGCCTATGCAAAACATCGTCATATATCTCTACCCTGCCCCTAACTGCTTGGAAAGTCAACAGACTGAGAAGTGGCATTCAGCGCGACGCGTCAGACGAATGGGGATGTAATTTTATGAGTTTGCTGAGTTAAGTATGAGTAGTAAGCTCTTAGAGGTAGGCACAGTCGATGCATCCATACCAATCTGCAAAACCTGGAAGGCTGGCTGCCTGGCTATCAGCAGCAAAAGCACTGAAAGAAGCCCACAAACATTGCTTTCAGTGCATTTGGTGGGGGATAACGCTATGGTCTTTATCCAGATTTTGCAGGTTGGCGCCTGCCCAACCGGCCATCAACGAGTCGAGCGTAGGTAGTAGTTAACAAGTTCTGAAGAAGCTGTCAAGAGAGACCATGATGGCAGTCGGAACCTGGTCGGAACTTAGAAGATATGGTGAAGCCAGAGAAGCCGAGGAAGACGCCCAGAAAAGTTCCGTTGTTGCTTCCGCGCCGGCGGGATGTTGTGCCTTAATCTTATGTCATACTGGCATAAATCCCGGGGCATAGTAGAGCGCCCGTCCTCCCCGCCTTTCCCCGCCCCGGGGTTACGCTTCAATAGACTCATTCATTAATTTTAAGATGATTCCATTTCACACTATGAGCTACTCTGAGTCTGAAGGGAAAAGAAAACTCCTCTTGCTACTCGTTGAGAACTCATGCACCATGCATGTCATCTCTGTACAGTGATGGAAACTTCGAGTTTCTCCGAAGTTTGGCTCTAAGTATTGTGTAGAATTGATTGCCACGGAGTTGATCTAGAAGTAATTGAAGATAGCTATAGGCTCCTTGATATCTGCCGTTCTTTGTCTTACAATGCATCCGGGGACTGAAATAATCGCTAAATTGCTGGAGATCGCTGGGTTATGTACGTTTGTGTACCAGCTCTGTCTACATAGTCAAGGTTCGCTTGCCTTTGTTAGAATGCTAAGTCCCCTGCTGTCACAACTCTGCATACATTATGTACGAGGCAGTTTATATCGTTGACCACATTTTTCGCTTTCTGCTGTTCCTTTTTAATTATTAATATGCCATGAATATCGTATCACTATTCCGGATATCTGTTCGAACCTTTGTGAAGATGCAATAAGTTTATATCAACAGTTCAAGCTCAAGTTGAACCTCCAAGAGAACAGGGAGGAGTATTGTGATGCCATGTTTTAGTTAGTAGTCCTAATGCCAGACCCAAACCCAAACTTATATTGGGCGACGGCCGGTGACGGACCTAGACATGCACTTCATATGGGGTATCCTGGGGTGTCTCAGTAGGACGAGGGAACAACAACGGTACACATACATGTACCCTCCTATCGCCTCCTATCGCACATTCGTATGTAAGATAGCATTGCGCACCAGGGTCCTGGATGGCAAAACCGTGAAACAGCCACAGTTCTGAGAATTCGCATACCATACCGGGATAGTACTAGCGGGCAAACGAAGTACGCGAGCCTACGCGAGCAGGCCATAACAGGTCATTGCAACGCGATACTTTCTGTATCGACCTGGACCGACCTCTGCAGGACAACATCCTCTTTTCTCTTGCATAAATTCTATCGATTTCTCTATCTGTTCAGAGGTAGGAACAATGATTGAAAGGGGCGGAAATTCAAAAGTGCAACCAAGTTATCTCTTAAGCAATAAGTAAGTAAAGGGGGTCGGCATCTTGCTGTAGGTTCAGGAGTGAAGGGTCAAGATCGGCAAGCCGAGCAGGGACATTGACAAAAACTGACAACTTTAGGTCAAAACCAAAAAGACTAATTCTATATGGCAATACATACCTAGTGAGCTGCCCTAGATCAACAACTTCAATATCTCTCAAGCATGGCACATGGGGCAGCCTACGTAGAGGCTGATTCGGCTTCTCCACACGAGAAAAGAAAGCAGATAAGATAAAGACGAACTTGAATCTGCACGAAATGCGCCACAACCCCAAGAGGAAATCTTGTATTTCGATTCCGCAAATCGATAGGAGTAGCGCCACTCAGGATGAATGGGTAAAAAGGTTTTTGGGGCTTTACACGAACGGTTCGTAAGTACTGACATTCGATTGATAATCACCACAAGTACAGTGAACAGATTCAACCATCGATTGTTGGTTCTGAAGAAAGTCGATTGAGGGCAGCACGTATACTTGCCTTTCCTTTCCTTTCCCGGTCGGAAAAATCGATCGCGACGTAGCTTGACGTCGCTGGCGGTCAGATGTCAAAAGCAACCGGGGGACTGTGGAGGTGAGAGGACTAAGTAAGGAGGACTCCGAAGGTCATTGGTGCTAGTGCGGAAAATGCCCGACGCTGACTTCCCATTTTCGTATCCTCCGCTTCGCGATCGAAATTCAATTAAGAGCCCGACGGACGAAAATTTGGAGGGAAATCGCAACATATCATCGTTGACGATACAGGGCTGTGAGGGGAGGGAAATAGAAGGTCAGGCCAGGGTCAAACATTCACGACAGAAACTAGCAGACTACGCCTATTGCTATTAGCGTGAAACGATTCTAAACAACAAGGAGTCGGAGTCTTGCTTCCAGAGCAGGTCTGTTACAGGAGACTCCCAAGCATGACCCGAATCCGAAAGTCGTCTGACCAAGTCTGACCTCTGAGAGCCTTCAAAGCGCGGTTTTCAGGTCCCCCGCGGGGCCCCAAGGCATCGTGATCTCGTTTGAGGCGGTACCAGTTCATTACGACGCAGACGCTAGTAGGCAATCGTTAGGCGCGACGATAAGAAATTGCGCGAGAATGGCTGGTTTGACGAGTTCAATCAGCCTATATGACGCCCTACATACTAGGCGGAGGCTCCGATAAGGAAATAACTTAGGAAACGGAGGAACAGATAGATAGTTCATCCGTCGCCGTCGCTGACTCCGATGTACTATCGCGATCCACAATACACCTAAAGTAATAAGCCTGCTTGCAAATGAATAAATGACGATACGATGAAAATGGAAAAATGGAACCAAAAGAATTTTTTAAAATATCGACCGGTGGAGGGCCCGCAATCGAATCGAAGAGCCTTGGAAGGCTGGGATTTTTAGGCGCCTGGAAAAATCGAGAGATGTCGATATTGGTAAGTGGCGGCGAGGGCATAATATTGATTACACCGGTATACCCAACTCCGACTTGAGTGTAGTACACTGCAAAGTACACATATCAATAACCAATCGACGTATCCACAAACCAAAGTCTTGCGATGATATCAATAAATGTTGAAGGATGTTATAAGCTAAACACCGTTCCAACGCCGGGATGACACAAGCATAGCTTAAGATAGAAGCTAAGGCCATAGCCATGTAGCCGTAGCTTGTATCAAGACGGCAGAAAGGCAGAGCTTGACTTCTTCTTCGAGGTTGGATCTTTGAATCTTTGGAATTGCCAGGTCATCCTAGAACTATAATCAAGACGCAAACAAGTAACGTTAGAAATGGATTGGAAGGTCTGTATCAAAGGGACTCGCGAGTTTTTCGGTACTCAATGCTTGAGAAATTGCAAGCGAGGTCTACGTACACCAGCAGGTGGTGAGCTACATAGTCTTCGGTACTCATTAACGTGTCTGTCGATAAATGAAATCGAAGCGTTCAATCGCATTCGCTCATCGTTCTTCCTTTGGTGGGGTGAATGTTTCGGTGAATTACTTAGTATTCGGTGCTCGGTTGTCGGTGCTCGGAAGTTTTCTGTGCGGGTCCCGGCATCGAATTGAGAACGAATGAAAGGTTCCTTGTGAGAGAGTTTTGTAAATTTCTAAATGCCAACGACGATAAGACACCTACCAACTTACTTAGTGGGTCCTGGGCGGGTCGTTGAAGGGTGTCTAAACACAGGACACGGAGAGAGTATCGTCAGAAATCAGAAAGATACTATACAATCTAAAAGAAGACAAAACGCAGAAAGGGAATGCAAGAGATGGAGACCGCGACTTGAAACTGGATAGAGGAAAGCGATGGTTGATCTATGTGGATTGATGTATCATTGCTGAATCGTCGATCCAACCAAATTTCAGTAGCACATCAAAGTCCGTAGAAGACTAGTGAACGACATTTACTTTGGTTGATGCGTTTGCGAAAGGCTATAGCTGGATTCTCGTTAAGTTACCGGACCCGTGTTCAAACGTTCGAATGGTTCAAGGGGATTTCCTGGAGAATCCGGCGTAAGTCATCCCGTTCTCATTTGCAGAGGTTTCTAGAACGCGGACGCGTTAATCGACCTACCAGTAATAATATACTAACGATAGTTCGAATGCAAGATGCATGAAGATTCGAAGCTTTCTCATTCCGAGGCTAAACTTGAAGCTGAATGACCAACGATGAAGACGCGGGTAGCAAACAGTTTCAGAGACGACGTACCAGGAAATCGAAGCTTTGTATCTGGCGCCACACAGAGCGATCTATAATAGAGGAACGATCTGGGAGCGTAGGAGGGGATTCATTCCGGCCGAGATAAAGTTGATGTTGCCTGCCTAGCTAGGTATGAGGATGGACGGATCGTTCAGTAGAGTCACAGGATGGCTAAAGATGGAAAGGAAATCAATATGGCTGTAGCTGTACTAGCACACAGCCCGGTTTTATTAAAAGAGTTGGTATACATGTAGCATTGAAGTGGTGCAGATAGCGAAAACTGAAAGGTCGATAGATTAGAAAAGTGTCATGTATGTAGAGAAGGGACAGGTTTTTGAGCGAGTAGAGGCAAACGGTGTAGCAATGGAGCTGTACCGGTACTGTTAATTGTACAGACCCATATTGTGTACACACACACACAGCCCGAGTGCCATCGAACGTTGCATGGCTGGTACAGTAACTGAGTAGAGGTTGTAGGTCATTGGTGGTATTCACCAGCCTCGTTCCACCGCCGAACCAAAGGAATGGTGTGTGGGAGAACCAGTTCAGTCTGGGGTCACCTGAAAGACCCCGAGAACTCACTGTCCCTGAATAAGGATTTGGTCTCCGCATGAACGGTCACGCGTATACGTAAATAAACAAGAAAAATAATGTGAAACGGGCACAAACAAACCATTTCCAATTGGAAAGCGTCCTTATCGCATCTGAGATCCTGGACCTTTGTGTGGTCGTGGAGTGGCAGATCTCGATTACATTCTGTATTTTTTGGCTGTACGTACAGAAAAACAACTCCCACTGACCCCGGAGACCAGAGCCTGCTTTGAGTTTTGTCCGTGGACGTATCACCTTTGTATCACCTTTTGAGTTGCTGGGAGAGCAGAGAGCTGTCTGTAGCACCGCCATGCGCACGGAAAAGAGCGGTAGGGAAAAAAGAAATACAGAAAGGGCGCAAAGGAAGAAGAAAGAATAACCAATTTCTTAATTCAACTGTTTGTCCCACCCCAGAAAAGGAAACAGGTCCCAAAGCCAGGGCTCACACGGCAAAATGCAAAAGGGTTCAAAAGGTCGCGGGTCTTTATAACCAAAGGGACGAATACCCGAAAGGAAGAAGCGACCTTTTTTTTCTATCTAACATTTTCTTCAAGTCAGCCAGCCTTGCTTGCTTCTACTTCTTTCCATCTACAAATTAAATGCTTTCCGACATGGACGCGCTCTCATTTGACGGGTACACGTCGTACTCTGACTCGTCTGCGCCACGAACGCCGTCCCCGCGGGCTGATCTACCTTACCCTTCGCCGACACAAATATACGACGAGGAAGGGAATGTCGGTGCTCCCTCTGGGTATCGAGGCAGTCTTCTCCAAGAACTCTACGGCCAAGAAGAGGAATATCATAAACAACAATTGCAGCAACAACACTCGCAGTTGCCACCAGCATCTTCACACCCAATCATGCCTCGTCGCGCTACCTTTCCTTATGTTCGTCACGATGCGCCTTCATATCCGCCTACATACGACGTTTACGAAGAATCGTACACTGTCGTTCCATCTAACGGTCCGTCCGGCCCGACATCATACTACCAGACTCCTCACAATCCGTATCTTCAACAACACCAGCAATCTTCGCAACACCACCTTTCTTACGGCCCGTCGTCTTCCGGGATGTTGCCGGCCCCGAATATGGGTATGGGTGGAATGCCTGGCATGCCTATGGGCCCTTATGGCCACTTGCACCCTGTTCCGCCTGTTCAGCATACAGATGATGCAGCGAGCAAGGAAACTCAGTATCTTCGCCGACGATGCTTTAATTGTCACACTACTGAGCCTCCTTCCTGGCGTAGGAGTACACTAAATCCAGGCAAAATTGTCTGCAACAAGTGTGGTTTGTACGAGCGCACTCATCTTCGCCCAAGGCCACTCCGCTTTGACGAGCTCAGGGCCGGTGGCAAGTCTCGTAAAAACTCCCTTTCGAATGGCTCGGGAGGAAACGGAAAAACGAGCCCTAAAAGCCCTGGAAAGAGTGTGGTGAAGAAGGAGAGTGTCGATGTTGGACTCGGAAGAATTCGGGGCAACAGACGAAGCAGCGTGTCTAGCAGTGCTGGTTCTGGCAGCGATTGGGATGATAATGGTGAGCGTCTCTTCTTGATGCACCTACCCACCATTTTCCACCTTTTTTTACCGTTTTTGTGTTTTCCTCTTTCTTTTGCCATTTTATACATTTTGCCAACATCTTCCGGTTTCTCCCGCAATCAGCACAACCATCTCGACTATACCCAACTCAACCTGAAATGCAATACTCGTATGACTCGTCCTCGTTCGTCCCAACAAGTGGCTATGTCACTTCTTCGCCTCCTAACGATTCACCGACGTTCGGTCCGCCCGCTGAACTTTACGGTTCTCCTTATACTCATTCTGGCTCTCCTTACCATCAACAATCTGCGTCGCCTTACCATCACTCTCATTCTTCGAACTCTCCACCCGATACTACCCATCCTGAACTCACTCTTCCTCCGATCATCCCCGAAGAAGCGACACCGACAAAACGGGCATCGAATTAGCCTGTGTACACTATCATAGAGAAGAAATAAAGAAGAAATAAAGCGAAATCAGACACGCTTACAGAATACCAAAAATCAATCCTCGATACCTGCATCACCATTCACCCTTCTGCGCTTCGTTCATTGTGTGCTTTCTTACTTCACGTACATATTTATACCTATATTTGTGCTTCCCGTTTACCCTGTTGTCGTTCTCTTTTCTTCATCTATCTCAAAGACGCTGTATTTTTTGTATCATTATATCCCTCTATGTCCGCTTGTGTCAAAAATCAAAATGCTGATCATGTTCATTCTCTTTTCCCTCCTACATGTTAGCTTCAATCTACAGTTCTGCAAACAACTCTGCATTCAACTCTCCAGCAGGAATGCTTGGTCACCAGCAGTTGCCCTCCTTATCTCCTCAGCCACCGCATTTGGGTTTAGGTTTGAATTCAGGGTATAACAGCAACAGTAATGGCTTTACTCCCTCCGATTCGCCTTCACCGCCATTAAGCTCAGCGGGTATCAGGTTACCCAATGCACCGCTTTCCGATATCGCGGAGTATCGCAGTAACAGTGGTAATATTAACGGTGAATACAACAGCGGCGAGTATATTGAGTACAATGAGTACGATCGTAACAGCAATGAACCAGAACTGGGGTATCCAGAGTCATACGACTCTCCATACCTGAACAACTATAATCGTCTACCCACCTCGGTATCTCCCTCACCTCACCCTCGTACTCCACATTCCCTTCCACTCCCACTCAGCTCCACCAATTCGCCCTATTCAGGCTCGTCTCACCTTGGCTCTCCACATTTAGGTTCCCCACATCTCGGTTCGCCGGGGAACATGGTTCCTAGTCCACTTGCAGAGGCTCAACTCCTTCAGTCTCAGGCGTCAGCAGGGTCGAGCTCTAATGGAAGCACGAGCACGTTGATGGATATATACTCTTCGCCTGAAACTTTGGTCAACCCCGACTCCGCCAATACAAAAATTTCTCCGATGTTAATGCCACCTTCTTTGAGCCGAGAACTCACTGTTCCTGTCGGCAGCGGCCAACGCAATAAATCACACACTATAAGCACCAGTACCCCGTATGAAGCGTATTTGAATGCTTCCAGGGAGGCGAGAGGTCAAGAGAGGATGCTGTATGGCACTCCTCGTGAACGAAGTGGGTCCGTGTCGTCTGTTTATTCGACGCACTCCGCGAGCTCTGCAAGTTCAGCCCATTCTTCGCGCGCATCTTCCATCCTTCTCTCTGCTCACTCAGTACATGCGTCGTTGCCTGAAATTGAAGGCGAGGACACTGTGCTGGTCAGCGTGAGTGGGTCTATGGATGAGTTACATATGGGCCTGGGTGGTTTGCATGAGATGCACGAAACCTTGGATCCGTCTGTCTTGAATGGCGAAAGGGTTTGATCCATGCGATATCCGTTATATGGCCTTCCTCAGCCACTCCAAGTACAAGGACGTTCTGAATCCGGATTTCGAACTTCCTGTCCTCTGAAATTTATCTTTTTTCGCAATCGTTTCGTTGCGCGTATCTTTATTCTTCCTTCGTTCTTCTACCCCAAAAAAAACATGCGCGACACCTTTTCGTAAAATTCGACAAATTTTGTCTGGAATTATTTATTTGTCTTCTCTACTCCGCCGTTTCCCCACTTCATCCCTCGTCCTATCCAGAATCAACCGATCTGTTATCTCATCTTACTTCCCATCTCGCCTCATATCTATTGATTATATATTACTACATATTCCTTTTTGCTTCCGTGTTCGCCGTTGCATTTGTTTGCCCTCATCGTTTTTGCGAAGTCCTACCGCAACGGCTTCCATTGGACTTCCCTTTCCTCGTTTGTTGGTTGTTTCTTTTCTTTTCTGGTCTATCGTCGTTCCCTTATCAACCCGCGCCACATTGCTTTCGCTTTCTCCCATCGTTTTCCCTTGTTCTCAGCACATAGGCTTGCATATATTCATTCATTCATTTAAGCGTCTTTTGCTCTTTCTTTATGTGCTTCTCTGGTGTTCCGTTCGGCGTCCTGTCGCTTTTCTTCTTCCTTTTTATGTTTGGTTCTTCGATTCTTGTATCATACTTTATGAGTTAGTGCCGGGACTCACTTTACTCGTTTTTGGTTCTTCATTCACATCGTTGTCACTTTACCTTTGTTTTCTCTTCTTCTTGAATGTATCCGGCTGCGTGTGTTTCCTTCGCTTACACGCACCTTATTCTTCTTTCTCTTTTCATATCTCTGTCGGAATTGTTCTCGTTTTCCCATCGCGATTCTCCTCATGTTGTTGTATGTAATGTGTGTATTGTGTGTTCAATTACCTATGTACGAAGAAGTAGTGTTAGGTATACTGTATGTGTTTATCTCGTGTTTTACGACTTGAATTTTCGTCTGAGTAGATGTGTTCACCTTCTACAACAGAGATAAGTAACACAATCCGCAGGTTCTGAACTCCCTAGGCGTTTGCTGTAATCTATCCAGCTTTGTGTATTGTAAAGCGTCCTTCCAGAAGAAGTACTCCATTGGTTTTTAAGTTCCGAGGGTATTCTCCCATGAACCATGTACTGCCATTCACTCTAGGTACCGCGTTTCTGTACGCACTACTACCGACCTGTGCCCGACTTCGATGACCATATACTCCGAGCGCTCCAAGGCATGTCGGGAATGCGCAATATCATTTTTGACACCGTTTTTCCAGAAGAAAAAAAAACTCCCTCCAGGTCCCTTCTGAGTTTAAAATCTCCCGAGGGGTCTCTCAATATGATATTGAATATTCAATGAGCTTGTCTGATAAGACGGTTATATGCAACAGTCAAACAACCTCACTCAGTCTTTAGCAACTCGGACCTTGGCCTTGACGTTGTTCCTGTAAGTGGACCTGAAGTGAGAAGTTTGAGGGATCGCAAGCTGCGTCGTATGCGTTCAAATTCTACATACACCGGGCGGAATAATGTTACAATTTCGCATCCCGAATTGAATTAATGACATAGTAGCTGGAAATACTACCAGGTCGCGTAATTTTCTGAGTGGGAATTGGAAGGGAACTTGGGAGTTCGCAAATCTTACTCGCGGAGTTAGTACGTCCCGGAATTGAAAGAAATGAGAAGAAATGGTGATGTTTATTTTCTGACAAGAATCTGCAGTCAATAGGACACCTATCACTAGTAGTAGTCAGGTCTCCTCTGCTCTATGCAAGTGAGTGGTGTCAGTGGTACATCTACGCCTCCAACCAAACTGTCTCATGATTTCAAATGGCCATATACTTAGATATCCTATCCTTAGATTTCTTGTGCCTAGTCAGCGACAAGAAGGCTCCTCCTGACTCCCCTACCCTAGTACCGATTCCGAGTAAATTTTCAACTTGCTTCCAAATCTTATTATATTTCCGTACAAATGATATAATATCTTTCAATTTCTTCTATAAATCTCTCTCCCTTGTCCGATCCCTCAAGTACCCTAAAAACGACACTTCAGATCGAGCTTCTTGACCATCGGACCTCTATGTAACTTCAATGACTACGAGGAGCAGTGCCGCAATCTTGCCAAAATCTTACAGAGCCTTCTAATGCACTCCTGAGCTTGCCCAGGGCACCCGGGGTTACTATATAGAGTCTAAGGTATATATTTCTTTCTTCTCTGAGCTATTTGTGCAGAATGCGGGCAAAAGTATCCGGCCGCGGCTTCATAAATAGCGGTGGCGGTTTGTCGATAACTCAGCGAAAGCGAATACTTTCCAGATAGCGCTGCCGGATATGACCTTCGCTTACCGACGGCTATGCAGCCCCAATCTGAGTACTAAGGTAAAAGTCCGATTGCAGAGGCGCTACTTTCCACCCAGGCATGCACTCTGTTTCCTCTAACTTGAAGGGTCGAATTATTATACATCCTTGTCAATGTACGCAGACGAAAGTCCTTATTCCCGAAATTCGTACCCTGTGTACGGACACGGTTCTCGTGCGAGAAGAGTTAAACTCGAAAAGTCTTAGCTTTACAAATGACCCGCCCCGCAGTCTCCAAAGAAAGGCAAATAGGCGCCCATGCAACCTCGACGTCACTGCCTAACCGTTCGAAGAATCTGAATTTTAATCATCTATCATCTTAGGCCCTGGGCAAGTCCGGGACACACGCATACATTGATGAAATTCACAAGGAGTGTTTTCGTCTCTGAGCTGGCAAAGGATTGAATCATATTACGTGCATAAATTTCATGAGCCACAAGATATGTGGTCAGATGCGCATTTTATTTACAATTCTTACTCAGTCCGCGGCCAGAACAAGCACTGAACAAGCCCACGAAAGTATGGTCCATGAGAAATTAGGGGGGGCTTATTCATATGACGGCCCGGGTTAAACCACCAAAAGATACCCACTGGCAAGGCTATGACTCGTACAAGACGACCGTACATGCATGGAGCTTCATTCAGGAGGTTGGCAACTTGGCATTCATCCTACTAGTGCCATATGCTCAGTCACAATGTTATCCTGGCTGAGAAAGATAGACCAATCTCTAATAGGCAACTTCCGAATCCTTCTATGAATTCCCGCGATAAAACTTCAATGAGCCAAAATCTGCAAGAGGTTTAAGTAGCCTTGAGGCACGCTTTTCTAATGATTATACCGCAAGTCAGTACATGGTTAAATCCGTTCTAGCATAGACAGTAGCGAACTCCGCAAACCAGCGAGGATGATTACACTACGTATGATGATTACGATGTAACAGCTGACATGCGCTGGGGAGGGCTAGAACAAATTAGCTTTTGGGACATGATTTTTCTTAGCTATACCAGAATTGAACGCAAACTTCTGAGACCCCGATTGACTTCAGTAATACCAACAAACGTTTCAGGGATCGTAAAAAGGGTTTATTTGGCCGACCTTCCTGCGTGCTGGCAAGATTCCATCGTATAGACGCAAGCAGAAAATAGGTCTGATATACTCACAGTTACGACGGACGTTCAGCTTGAATTGTGTTTCTATTCCGTGAATGTTTGCTCTGACAAGCCTGGATAGTCAATATGAGTCAGCATGAAAGGTTCCATGTCAGGGCAGACAAGTATAACACGGAGGAATTGAGTGTTTATTCAGGTGTCAGGCCTGTACTTAGTTTTGGACTGCTCCTTCTCCTGATAAGACGTAGCTGGTATAGATTCCGAGAATCCGGGTTGTAAACTCACCCGCGGCCCCGCCCAGGAAGAAGCAAGAAGAAAAGGTGAGCGCCGTGTCATCCGGATTCGACAGTAGCGGTGATTCTTGCAAGCCATAACATAGGAAGAAGAAATACGTAATGGAGAACCCGTTACACGACGTCGGTTGAACGCGTATTGGATGTAGCCTTATTTGATACCATTTCCTTGGAAGATTCTCCTCCTGTATATCGGGAGGTAGAAACAGTTTACACAGGCACGCTCTAGTAGTAGTACGTTCATGTGAGTGTGAACCGAGCAGCCTGGGACACGTCAAGAATGTAGTCGTCAAGGTCAAAGGTGTAACACTAGTGTAAAGGCATGATTAGCCTACAGAACAGCCTGCATAGGTTCAACCCGGGTTCAACCTGGTCGCATAAAGAATCATCCGATCATGAACATCTGTGAAAGCAAGGACGAAAAACCAGGACACTGAACGTGGATTCCGAACAGGGAGATGATAGCAATTCCAGTTCGACAGCTTCCATTGAAGGAACCGAGTACACTGAGCGAGACGCCAGGAGTCACCGAAGAGACTGGTGTGACTGACAGTAACAGTATCGAATCGAGTAAAACCCTAAAAGCTCCACTCTTCCCCTGCGTTACTATCATAGTTAGAATGAAGAAAAGCTTTTAGGTAGACGTAGCTTCTTGGCTATGGGCGTTAGATTTGACACAAAAAATGAAGCAGAACGGTGAGGTGATTCGCCATAAGTGATGCATAATGCGAAACTATCACTCAAAAATCTATAGGCTGCGACGGATGTTTCGGGCTTTGGCAATTGTTTGATGATCTGCACAGAGCAGGTGTGTAAGCTAGTAAGCCGATCCAGTCGAGGACGATTGCAGAAGGCTGTCCTTAGAGAGAAATCATGGTCACTATGTCCAATTTCCTGCGTTTCAGCTATGGAGATGCTCATTTCGGTGGTTCTCGAGATGACATGCTAGCATGAAAACAGAGGAGGACATTTGTGGCTTTTTCTGCCGCAGCGAAATGTCCGAGATTCGAAGGGCTGTACGTCCTAACGAACAGCCTTGAACAGCTGAGCGTTTTCGTTTCAATCGATAGGACACTTACTCTTAGTCTACGAGCCTAAAGAAAGCCTAACTCATCTCCGCAAAGCGAACTGTGTTTATTGGAGCATAGTCTCCCGTTACCCATCAGGTTTCATTGGGATAGATTACTCACTGAAGATTCGATCTTCGTTATACCGATAAAGGATGAAGACAACGCAGATTGTAGAAGACATGAGGCAGAGACACGACCAGGTACCACTGACACTCCAGATTTTGAAACTTTCAGTCAATTTTGGGGACTGTATGTACAAGTAGATGGTGGATGAAAATTGAACGTCGAACATTTAATTATATGACATTGATCACGTTTCTCCGTTACAGTGACGCAAGGTCGGATCTTGAGCTTGAGACTTTCAAGTGTTCATTAAAGTTGTTGCAATACCATGGACATCGACGAAAGCAGGAATCGGTACAAACGTCTTTCTTTGGCGGGAGAATCTACTTTATCTGTGGTCTCCCTTCATTCAACATCCTTGGAAATCTGTGAAATGGTCTATGGAGAGCATTCTACCTCCTACGATGCTGTTGAACGATTCTATGAAGCCAGTGCGAGTGAGCTACGATTGTCTTGTTGTAGAATAAGCACTGATCTATGTTCACAGTGTGAGCTCCCGAAACTGTAAACTTGGCGCACTGTGAATTTATTATTCTTCAGATATGAGAATCCACTAGTAACCACCACCTCGCGAACAATGCTCACTGATATCCTACGCATTTCTCGCCAGCTGAGCGTGATCAATGTACCTCGTCCACTGGCGGTAGTTTACTCTTTCTTTCGTTTACAAATTCCAGACTACCTCAGCAGCCCATGGATTCATGCGTTGCGAGCTTGGACGGAAATTGATGACATTTGTGAGACCGAAAGCTTTGGTAATTGTCATCTCTTTGCTTCACGTACTACACCTCGTTGACAACACTGGATATTAGACGGGCATCGCAAAACCATCGTTGAACACACACTCAATGTCCTTGTCTTTCCTAATATTCACTCCGATTCCGGAACACCAGCTCGGTTCAGTCATTCTACTGAATCTGCTCCGTCGACACCAGGCTCTCAGATACCTCCGTCCCATCCCATTCATCCGTCGTTACCAATCCCCGGAACCTCTCTAACCGTTCCTTCCCCATTTCATCTTAAACTCCGCATTATCACACGTTTTTCCTTCAACGAACAGGGCCGCATAACCCACCACAGAGATTTCTGGGATGTCAAAGACGTCATGGGTCTTGTTCCCGGTGTCTCATTAGCCCAGTGGATTGGGACAAGATTAACTGCGAGAGGACTGTCTTATGTTTCTCGAGCATGGTTCAAAACTTCGGGTGTACAAGCGTCTTCCACGGAAAATGACGCAGAAATTAGATTGGAAAACGGCTATGGACCTTCATCCTCTCCCGCGGCCGACTATGCCAAATCTACTGGAAAAGACTTTGCGGATTCTGCCGTGAGCTACGAGTAGTTTGCCTGCTAAGGAACCAACTGCAACCAAAATCTACGGCTTGGTATATGAAAGTCAGTATCACTATCACAACCGTCTTGTCCTGTGCTCAGTCATATTTTGTACGTGCTGTAGGATGATGCCGCGTCAATTCTCACCCGAAGTCGTCGTTCAACCGCAGTGTGTTCAACTCTTGCTCAAACTCACCCATTCCGGACCACTATTCAACCAAGATCTATGAAGTCGACCTTTGAAGATAGATGGCGGTTCTTTTACCTTAAAGGTCATAAAATACATCACCATCAAAGATCTAGAGGAGAGACCCCGGCCATCGTGATGATACAAGCTCTTTCCCTTCACGCCACTCAACACTCAACAGATCATGGGAGAGTGTAGTAGATGGTTGGATGTGCGGTCGACGTTACAGAGGCTTTTCAAGGAATGGCTGTGTAGAGGAAGGTTATACTTGATAATTTCCTTTCTCAGCTCGTTCAAACAGATCGGCGGTACTTGTCAAATATCAGCAATGATCATACCTTTCGCAAAGATTCTTGTAACATCTGCAAGTTGGACCTGTGCAATGAGCCCGCGTGGATGCGGATTTTGTCGATAACCATTCTCCGAAGCCGGCTGTCACTGTCGACATCCCAAACACAAGGAAAGAATTGAGTATGAAACACCGAGTTGCACACATCGATTTTTGCTTATCTTGACTGTATGTACCTGTTAACTATGATAGATCACTAGATTTGGTCTATGCAGCAGTATGGCCTCTAACTTTCACAGAGGAGAACCCTCAATACTGGTCGATACGGAGTCTCATGCAAATGCTCCTTGAAGGTGTGAATGCGTTTTGCATTTCCTCCAGCCGAATGGTGATAAAATTTGGCTAGACCTTGCGCAGAGGTGACAATGTACATCTGCCCCAAGACACTCCAAAAATGATACACCACTGCAAGAAGCAGTGCATTTCTTTCGGAGATTGCTTGAAGTGGTGAGAGCAAAATGATGGACCCGAAGCTGAACCTTGTTCACTACCTACTAGTTAGTACTGTACATACATAGGTGCTAAATGTATGCTGTCGGGCGCGCGCCGAGACCCGACGCGCCGCCAGATCACATGATACAATATAAACACTGCAGTGTGTGATATTTTTCAACCGTTCCCCACCATGAGCTTAGCAAGTCGGTTGCTACGGGTGGCGGCACGAACAAATAGAGGCTCCACTGGACTTACATCGCCACGTCGACTTCTGTTCCCCATCCATACTCAGAGAAATGCTGGCTACACTACGGAGACGCCAGCTGATGCTGTGAAAAAGGAAGAATTCAAAGTAGCTTCGGAAATACCTCCACCAAGCGGTATTGCTGATCAAATAAACGACGGGAAGACGGATTGGTCCAAGAGCTACCACGGACTTTCTGAGCAAGCATTTGCTAAGGAAGTTGCAGAAGTGCTTATGGCTCCTGTGGAGGCTTTAGACGTTGAAATTAAGCCTGGTACGCGTAGTTTTTTTGTTAGGTGTCGGCAATATGCTAAGATTGAAAACTAGATGGTTTAATCTACCTGCCTGAAATAAAATATCGCCGCATCCTAAACAAGGCTTTCGGTCCAGGAGGTTGGGGTCTCGCACCCCGTACGGAGACAAATGTTGGACCGAAGGTTGTGAGCAGAGAGTACGCACTTGTGTGTCAGGGACGGTATGTACCTTGCACCATATGGCTCCACTGTCGTTTACTCTGTTCGTTAGCTTGGTGGCTATAGCTCGAGGAGAGCAAGAATACTTTGACCCTTCCGGAATACCAACCGCTACAGAATCGTGCAAAAGTAATGCTCTTATGAGGTGTTGCAAGGATCTTGGTGTTGCGAGCGAATTATGGTGTGTAGCAAACAATTACTATTGAATTCCCTGATTCTTACAGATTTTCGCAATCAGGGATCCTCGTTTCATTCGTGAATTTAAAGCAAAGTATTGTGTAGAAGTCTTTGCGGAGCATGTACCCACCAAGAAAAAGTGTGTGCTTCAGTGCAGTCTTATTTGAACCATCTCATTTTTCGAAAAAGGAAGAAGCTATGGCGTCGTAAAGACCAACCGAAATTAGGCTATCCTTACCAGGAGTCATGATTTCGATTCACTTTGCCTGCTACTTATCTAACCTCATGGATCCACCGCTGTCTTAGCACGCATCAGTATGTCTGAACAGCTATAATCATAGGTTGGAACAAACAAGAACAACAAATGTAAGTAAGCACATTGTGCGGATCCCACGTTACTTGATCTCAACTCCGATACACTCTCCTTACCGTAAAATTGTTATACTTGGCACACATAATTCAGAAAGCATTGCGCAACAATAAAATTGGTTTGTTAGGTTATCTGAATATGATACAGGTATTCGTTGAGAAGATATACAATGATCAGTCGAATCTGCTATTATATGAGTAAGGAAAGAGGACGTGAAGGCGAAAACGAGAAGGCAAATCAATAACTTTACTGTAAGTATCCTCGTTCAAAAGCTTATAGACCTTGGCCTGTAAGTGAATACACCGTACGATTCCTGTAAAATGAACAGCATGAATGAACCATTTACCACGATAAAGGTTTTTACAAATGCTTTTGAGTGAGTTGTAGTAGATCCGGTGTCTGTCTTGTTTCATTCTACTGGGCACCTGTGGCAACGGCGACATTTTCACCGAAAGGTAATTGAGGAGTCTTGATACCCTTTGAAGCGAAAGCGCCTGCGGTCTCGATGACTGGAGTTAGCGTGATTAGAGGTACGGCCCCATTCTCGTTCGCTTTGGCTGGGGCATCCTTCGTAGGAGGATTGCTGGACCTATAAGACATATAGCAAATTACAAGATGACGGATGACTGAATGGAAGGAAATATTAAACCAACGTTCGCGGACGCTTGCTGCTCGGCATATCTGGGGAAGTATTACTTGACTTCCCACCCTTTGAAAATTTATCAGTTGTATGAGCTTGGGTGCATGATAACCAATTTGCACCTTTGTTCGTTTTACCGCTGGCTTGGGCTGGCGCTCACCAGGATCGAATACGTTGTCGGGTAATAGAGAGCTATAAAAGACGTGAATTTGAGTTGCGAGCACCAATCATAACCAATGAGAACCTTTTGGTATTTCGCACTACAATTCCCATTGTCGCTTCATCGAATTTCTCCCACATTTTCACAAGCTTAGTAAATTCGGTAGTCGGATATGATATATCAAGTCGCCGTGGTCCAACAGCACCAGCTATACATACATCGTCAGCATCCAGTAAGCTTGAAATAGGCAGACATTACGTTGTTTGGGTTCAATTGCTAATCCAACGTAAAATGTCGTAGTGTATACTGGTCCTGCACCATCTTTGCCTTCTATATCTTCCTTCTTCCGCTTCGCGATGGTCTCCGATATCTCACCCTTAGCAACAGCATGAATCTCCTCCTCCGAAATACAGTAACAGACTTGCTCAAAGCCCTTGATGAAAGGATGAGCGAGAATCAGGGAATCGACATACTCGAGTTTCATAACGAGCTGCCGTATACGTGATTCTACTGTTCCAGACCTGATGAGAAAGAGCGAGCGTCCGCATGTGAAAGTGAAGAAGGAACAGATATGTTTGGAGCGCACCACTTGATCTGTAAGTCTGCATCACCTGTCGAAGCAATGATTTGTAGATAGTAGCGGTATTTATGGAAGAAGTCGTGTTTAAGAAAGAGTTCAGACCATTGAGCAGTGCCAACAATAACTTTATCGACAATGTCAGCACCTGGAATGTGATGAGCCCAACGTCGTTTACTATTGGTGGACTATACTTACCCCTCTTGAATTCTTCCGTCGTAATCATTTGCGTTGAAGCCGTTACGTTGTGGGTTGCACACATTGCTGGATATGTCGGTGTGATAATCGGCATTCTATGCGCCCTGTCCACCGGATAAAGCTATAATTTTGCGATCAGCTTGAAATGTGGGAAGAAGTAGCGGGTAAATGTTATACTTTTGGGTTCCAGACTTTGACCTGTAAAGGGCCCTCCTCGATTTGTTTTAATAATACAGGTTGTGGCCACGACCTGAGGAATTCATTAGGTACTGACGCTGGTTTTTAACCGTGACCACGCCACACACCACTGGTACATGATGATGAAAAACCGGCTAACGATTGCCCCTGCAATCGCATTCGGATACAATTGACATATTCGGGCAACCAGCATCGCCCAGGCCACACCGCCGAAGAAACCATTAACATTTGAATAGATAGCTCGTCCTTAGAGATTAATAATGATGGGAGGTGGATGAGAGGGCAAGAATACTGATGGACATACGTTGCGCCCACAATTTGATACATCGTAACGAATCTCTGAAGACTTGGACATTAGGCACGAGCCGCAAAATTTCATTTGCCACTCGAGAACCTGCAAAGGCAAAAAAATTCGAGTGTGCGACTACACAGAAGAAAGAGGTGCGTACCTCCTAAACTCCTCACGCATCGTTCATCTATGTTTCGAAGCAAATTATCATCTTGCAGCGAAAGGTCTTCTGGTATTGATGATAATGCCAGCCGAGCCATCAGGAAATCCATCGGTATTCCAGAGATGTTTGCTGTGATGATAGGTACATACGCCTCCGGAACACCCTAAAGAGGTATGTTTCAAAAATGAGCAGGAACACAACTCATGACGGCGCAGACAGCCGAAGAGACGAGGATGATACGCACGGCTACCTCGGTTGCCCCGTCAAACTCTCTCAGCATAGGCTCGAAAAACTCGAAGAAGTCGTCCCGCGAAACATGTTTTGGAACCACACAAAGAGTATCAATATCGGAGCCAGGCCCATGGACACCCAACCGGTACGATCCGGACGTAAATATTTTGCCACCAGAAGCGAGCGCTGCAGATTCTGATAAACCTCGCATTATACCAACTTTCTGAACGAATTTCTTGACCAGAGCGGAGACACGACCTAATACGAGCTCTCTAAACCTGGATCAGTAATCTGACAAATGGAAATCGACGAGCTTCTGGCAGGAAAAAAAAGACGATAAACATTTTTTGGAAAAAATGATGTAGTAGAATCCTTGTCCTCCCTCGGCGTTCTGAACCTTGGGAGGAAAAGGTTGTGCCTATGAAAAGATAGCATAAAATGCTCACCTTGTCCGCGCCTCTTCATCGGATTCAAAAGTGCCCTGCCGTCGAAGTTCCTCCATCAGCGTCGACGTCACTTCCTTCTCTCGTTCGGTGGATTCTACTATAGAAATGGGAGGCGTAACTCCCAAGTAACTACCAAGGGTTTGAGCTGGAGCTTGCGCTTTAAATCTTGCGGTGATGCATACCCGCGGTCGTTGGTCATCTTGAGGGTGTTCTTTTATTTGTTCTTTGAGGACAAGGACCGATAGGAAAGGCGAAAGATGGTGATGAATGTGTCTATGAAAGGAAGAATCAGCACCCGGCAACTACCGACGGACGAGAATAATCATGTGACTTTATGGTCTGTGCGGAACGCAAAGTGGCGGCGCTTATATCAGACGCGCGTAATAGTGACTAAGCAATATTACCACGAAGCGGCGCAGCCGCTTTATTTGCCTATTGATCATGAACAACCGAGCGGAATACTTGAGCTGTTCACAATATTTCCCTTCAGATAATTTCCCTTGCAGCTCTCATTGTCTGGACTCATTTGAGAGATAATAAACTGCTTCCATGTAAGCTTAATTATCTCAATAATAATTGGTTGCTGGAAGAAAGCATTCTTTGCCCAGAAATGATATAGTGAATAATCTCAACTTTGCATACCTGAAAACAGTGTCTGGAGATACTCACATCTATCACAGCTCCAACAGAGTGGTGATGGAATTGGAATGCTGACGGAGAATCGCAGTAGTGTCAAATATCTGAAAAGCAACAATGGCTGATTCAAGTTTCTCCAATATCCTCGTAACAGTTAGAGTGTATTGTACCGAAATACTAGTGATGTGGAATTTGAATCTAGAAACAGAGACCTATAATTAAAGATAGTACGAACGTAAAGAACAATTTACAACAAAAGATAGAAGAGTATTCTACAAAAGATAATGAGTAAATGGCAGATATATAATAAATGTATATACAAGTTTTCTCTAAGTTTTGATGTACTTCGACCTTCGTGAAGCCTCGTAAAGTCTCTGCGCTTCGGCGCGTTTCAATACCCAACGCCGAATGAAAAATGCTAAAACCGCAACGAACAATAGTCCAACAATGACACCGACTACAATACCAGCAGTCGACGAGGAGGATTTTCCGCTAGATGGAGATGAAGGCGTCGTTGCAGACGGGTTACCACCAAAAGGCCAGTAATCTCCACCATCTGGTGGCTGAACGCAGGTTAACGAGTTACCATCGCTGATTGAAGTAAAATTGCTTTGTGTCGTTGACTGAGAGACCGTACTCTGGTCAATGACAAATGCCGCAGGAGAAGGTGTGGTATCGGTTGAGCTGCAATTGGGTCCTCGCGCGCCTATAAACGAAGTGTTGCCAAAAAGAACGTTATTCTCCACTGTGAAATTCTTCGCAGAGGTCATTCCAATAGCGTAACTGAAAGCACCCGAAAGACGGTTGTTGTAGACGTTGCCAGACAAGCTGACATTGTTACCGTATTCAGAGCCGAACCATGTCCGAGGGCCGATAGCGATCCCAATCCTGTTTGGAAGGGGAACGTGAGTGAAGACTTTATTAAAGCATTGAGAACCTGTATACTTGATAATAACATCGTCCGAGCTCGTGCCATCAGTTTCATTAGACTCTTCTTTCTCGTCGGAAAATCCGCCAAGGATCGTGTTATTGTACACGACTGTATTCGTGTAGTTCCCGTTCCAAGGATCATAGTCCACCATGTTAATTCCGCCTAAGAGTGTTTGCTAAAGATTTATCAGTCTCTAACACGGATGAAGGTTTTAATGAAAACGAACGTTAACGACCCAGATCGTGTTGTTATACACCTGGGTGCCTGGGGAGCCGAAAATAACAATCCCACCATCGGTAGGATTCTCAACCATGTTATTCCGCACGACTGCATTCTGACAGCTGATACTGAGACCGTCTGCCCATTGCTGGAAGTCGTCAGTACCACAAGGCCCAACATCGTTGTTCTGGACTGTGACATTATTGCAGCTAAGGGCGCCTTCCGAGATATGGAGACACGTCCAACCCCTAGGGTTATAAGACTTGACATATTCCACCAGCTGATTAGAATTGGAACCACCCATTTCCACATTTCCCCCACCAGTAACAGGAGCGCCACCATTCCGTGAGCCATTGATCTATCAGAATACCATGTCAGAGCCGCTGACATATACATGTTGGCTAATCGTGCTGTACCTGCACGTTACGCAGCCTGACTCCATCGCACTGAGCGCATGTTCCGTCTATAGCGGTGGTCTGTCCAGTGCCGTTATTCACCGTACCGTTCACGATAATTAGAGCCCTCGAGTCGTCGGTCGGGTAACCTTCCGTACTAATTTCTTGATCAGCAAACGCGAAAAGTATCGGGGCTTGGATAGGATATTGAGTGTTGGGGCATAATGATAAAATGTATCCTTGGCTAGAAGAGTTTAATGCAACGTTCAAACGATCTGTGAGAGTATTTGTTGGGTCTGCTGCAAAGCAATTGGATGCGCGAGGGGTATGCCTGTAACGGATGAGCGCATGGCGGAGAGAAAAAAAAGAGTTGGGGCACACCTGCGACTATAGTAAGAATTAGGACCGCCCATGTAAAGCAAAGGTAATGGAAAGGAAGGAGGAAATGAAAAACAGTGATAGTTGTTTATAGGTATCCGAACGGTGATAAAGAGTGTCGGCGGCGTAGAGTCGCCGTATTGATATCTGTGGACGGCAAGCCTCACTGTAAGCCTTGGGAATGAAGGCAGATGAAGGAAGGCGACTATCGAAAGTCGAAAGAAAAGACTTAAATAAAACCGCGCGCCAAGGCTCATGCGTTGAGTTGGTTGTGCATCAATTTCCAGGGCTTTCCCAGGAGTTCCCAGGGCTTCCCCTAACCTTCATCTCCCTTCATCATATATGGATAGGTCATCCTCAAATTCTCATATACATAGTGTAATGGAGCAGCTATTCGAACTTTTGGGCTTAAGCCTCTTTAGCAACTTTCCTTGCGGGTGAGTTTGTGAAGTGAACGAGAACGATGGCGGTACGGTCTTGGTCTTGGTACAGGCCCACACGGACACATAGGGGTCCGCTGATCACGAAAGAGCACTACAGGCAATTAGGACAAAGACATCGATGATAACCCTTTGTGTTATATCTGTCCTCCAAAAGCCTCCAAAGCTCTCGAGGATCTTTTCATCGTAATTATTGTAAGTAAAATTCCTTCATTTCTATGTCGGTAGCGGCATATGGAGTTCCGATTTCGGATGGTCCAACAATAGACGCCTCGAACATCGGTCATCGCATTGTTATTCCCCAAAGGGTGTTTGAAAAGGTTTGGAAACTGGCAAGACTCCGTGGCGCTTATGATAGGGTAAGGGAGAGCAGACAACTCTGCGGACGCCAGTGTATTAGTCTCGGATTGAACACTGATGTGCTGGATTCGCGCGCACACATATATATACAACACTCAAGTCTGTGTAAGTCTCGAACAGTCTGTCAAGCTTCGTGTTGCAAGGTCGCGCAACTTGTTCACCAGCAGGCCAGCTTCGTATCATATCTGTTTCTACATATCGATATCGATCTTATATCCAATAATTTGCTTTGAACGTTGGTCGTGGAGATTAAGGGCTCCCTTTCTCCGTCTATCTGCTAAGAGTATCTGTTAGCTTTGTGGGCTGGGTATTCTCAAATGTTCTAAGTCTGTATCTCTTCAAGAGGTTCATGGCAGTTCATGGTCTTTGAATAATGCTGATGTCTTGTCAGATTGTCAACGGCAGATCATCATTACTGAAAAAGACCTAAATATACTGTTCCCATGATCCTGGTTTTTGTAAGTCGATACTAGCAGTGACCCGTGCGATGCACGATGAGAAGCTCAGTTCCGCTCAGGGCGTCGCGTTGCTCCGCCCACTCGCTACCTTCGCCCGTGCAGTGTTCGTTTGTATTATAATTATACTTAGTGTGCGATGCACATCAAACAGCTCCGCACGTGCATTTATGTTAAGACAAAATTTGTCTAACCAATCGGAATGATTGGACCAAGCAGGGACAAACACATAATTTTTTGTAGTGTTGATGAGGATCCAAATTCTTGAATGCAGCATCGCTACCTTTACGGAAGTATCTACTACATATGTAGTGTTCAAGCAATTCTCCATTTGAATTGAATGTATTGATATCAGATCGTATCATTCGATATCCAATATCGAGGTTGTGATGAGTTCAAATTCGTGGTCAGAATTACCTGCTGTGCAAGTCAATAATAAGCATCTCTTTTCCCTTCGGTTGAGAATCAAATCTACGGCATCTGCTTCGAGGAAATGCGATCAATCACAATGAACAATGTACATAGAGAACAGAAGCAGATGGACAGATATGTAACTGTGATCCGAACTTTATATCAGTTACAGTACGGTAGCAGACGGTAGATACTTCAAATATTATATGTGGTTTTGCTATCCAGGGATTTGAAGGCAGCCCCAGACTATTGAATAATATCAAACAGCCTGTCGAAAAAAAAGGTTGACTTCGACTTCTTCGCACCTTCCCGAGCTCTCCAAACATTGCACTGGCAGTAAGTACATACGGTTCCGCTCAAGGGTATTTCCGTTATCAAACAAATGGAAGGTTCAAAGTCCCATCCGCGGATAAGTAAGAAAGATCGTCATATTATTCCAGAGACCAACAGAGTAAAAGATGTATGAGATTGGCCAAATGCAATTTCTGAGCCGGTACAACGGAATCAGCATGAAAACTAATATCAAAAAATCAAGAATGCTGATTTCGTTGAAGTTCGCTTCATGCATTCATTGGGAGAGCACTTACCCGGCCATGGGATTCCTGTAGTTATGTTTCTTTAGCTCTTCGTCCTCAGCAGTAGGCCAGCATCTCAACTTTAGCACCAATTTCTCAAACCGGCTTCAACCTGTTTAACCTTAGTATAGCCACACATGTTATAGACCAGGAATATCGAACGGCGAATAGAGGCAGAGAATCAACTGACGGTTTCCAAGCGCCTTCCGCCTAGTAGCATAAGAAGAAAGTCAAGTAATGAATTCGGAAGCACAATGTCCAAGAAAACATTTGTTTGAAAAGTCACATATCTGGCTAGAAGGAGATGTCAAGACTCGAGAAAGGTCCCAGAGCGCAATGTCGACAACGTAAATTATATTGTCAGAAAAAAGAGTCATCCATCTTCGTCATTCCCGAAGAATTGAAGAGATAAAAACGGAATGTTAGCGGCGATACGAGGAGCCCCGGTCTCTATCACGATCTCCGTCTGAAGATCGACTCCCCCGCCTGTACCGTTGATCATATCGGTCAGCTGAGGGAGACTGGCTATGTGGTTCGGAGGAATCCCGATCATGACGCTGTCGCCCCGTGGGTGAGCGACTATGTGGGCGATACGACCTCCCAGGAGACCGAAACCTTTCCAGGGTTCTTCCTCCATCAATGTCTCTGCCCCTACCGCCTCCGAAAGATTCCAACAACTTTTCAACACCCAGGACTCCAGCAGACTTTTCGCTTTTTTTCTTTCGCCTCTCTTTCTTTCTTTCTTTCCGAGCGCGGCGTTCCTCGGGATTTTCGTCTTTGTGTTTGCCTTTTGATTTGGACTTCTTCGCCTTTTTGAGAGCTTTGGCTTCTCGACGTTTTTCCAAAAGGTAGTCTCGCATAGGGTCTTCGGGGTCAATCTCTGGACCAGAGTCTTCCGATGATTCAGAACCTGGATCGCCATCTGATTCAAAAGTTAAAGTAGTAAATTAGACTGCACGACGGGGCACCGAGCATGACAAACGAACCAATAAGCATCTCAGGTTTCGCGTTCAAACTCTGTTCTTCGGCCTCGATCCATTCTCCATCCTCTCCTTTCGTCCGGGGCTGCTTGTAGTTCTTGACGTGATCTACACGCAAGGTTCGTTCAAGGACTTTCGCACCATTCAGATTGTCTACTGCCAGCACGGTCGAGCGTTGATCTTCGTACATGATAAATGCGAAACCTTTTGCCTTTCCAGTATCCTTGTCACGAGGCATATTAATGTCCATAATCTCTCCGTACCTGTAAATTAGTCTAAGTATCGCTCTGCATTGAAGAACACCATGAGAGCTCACTGGGAGAAAATGGTAATCACGTCACCTTCAGTCAGTTCTGTATTGAGTCCGCCAGCGAAAACATACGCGGAATCCTTGTAGTCGTCATGCCAGGACGCGCCAGACAAGCCCAATTTCAGCTCAGCATCGTTGATCTTGTTAATTTCCTTTACTACACTGGAGATACAGGTTGGTAAGTGCCTTTCTCGTTAGCTGAGGAACTGAAAGACTGACTTCATGATAATAGTTGGGTTCAAAAGCGTAACTTGTTCCCAGGGTCTATAATTTGTGTGAAATTTTTTTCAGAACGTTACGCTCAACGATGTCCTTCTCATTACCACCGATCAACGATAATCCAGATGGAGGCTGGGGTCCTTCCTCGTCTAACTTTCCTGGCCAGTTCAAGTTCAAGGACATTCCCTATGCTCCGTACTCAAAATCAGACAAGCTCGGTCGTTTCGCTGATTGGAACGAAACGACTTCCGACACCCGTCAGAACGCTGTAGGAACGGTCTCTACACAGAATACGCGAACTGGTCCTGGCGGCAGAAGGAGGGAAGGAGCTCAAGCCTTCGGTAGTGGGACTGCGAGTGCTTTTGCCTATTTCCATGTCGAGGACGAATCGTCCTTCTCCTTGGTCGACAACAAAAATGCCCCTCCTCGTCGTGGAGGGACCTTTATCCGTGGCAGAGGTACTGCTAGAGGTGGTGTAGGTAATTACAATGCTAGGGGAGGTGCCCAACGTGGTGGCCGTGGTGGATTTGGAGGTAGAGGCGGGAATGCACAACGTGGCAGACGTGGATGGAGAGACTGGGATAAAGTGAGTCGAACCGAGAAATTAAGAACGCTTTGACATTCAGACTTCTGTTTCCAGGGTGGCCGCGCTCGCGAATCTTCCGTGGTCATATCACCCCAGTGGTCTATGCTGGAGGAAATTGAATTTCATAGGCTTGCCAAGCTGCGTCTCGAGGTGGACGAACCAGAAAATATGTGCGTTGTGCTCTTGTCAATCATGATAATCTGCTCACATACTGTGAAACACAGCGATTCGTATGGTCGCTTGTTCGCCTACGATAAAACTTTCGATCGTATTACAACCAAAACTGAGAAACCCTTACAACAGCTCGACCGTATCAAGTATAACACAACAACTTCTGACGACCCTGTCATCCAGCAGGTTTGCTTCACTGTTCTCGACTTGATCGACTGTTCTGCTGACTTCTTTCATGGTACAGCTTGTCAATAAAAACACTGCGACGATATACACCACCGATGTCATTCTTAGCGTGCTTATGTGTGCACCAAGATCTGTATATCCCTGGGACATTGTGATCGTTCGCGAAGGCAACAGTTTATATTTTGATAAAAGAGATGGCGGTCCATTTGACACCGTGACCGTCAACGAAAATGCTGCCGATCCACCTCAAGACCCGTCTCCTCCTAATCCCAATAACCCAAACGAAAAGGTTCTTGATACACCCTCTATCAACTCTGCCACCTCTCTCTCGCTTGAAGCGACCTATGTCAACCAAAATTTTGCCTTCCAGTCCGTGGTTGAAACCAGTCCTCCACCTGCCGTCGACTTTTCCAACCCGAATCCTTTCTACGGTCCAGACGAGACGGAACCTCTCGCTTCATGTGGATACCGTTACCGTGTATTCGATCTCAGTGTTCAGGAAGACGAGGATTTCAAGATATGTGTTCGAACTGAAGTCGATGCCTATCTTCCCGGTTCTGGAAACCCTCGTGAAGGCCAAGGTTTGGTCACCATCCGAGCTTTGAATGAGTTTGATCCTAGAGCTGCTGGGGCTGGTGGTGCCCCCGATTGGAGGACTAAGCTTGATTCTCAACGTGGTGCAGTCGTTGCGACCGAGATGAAGAACAACAGCTGTAAACTCGCCAAATGGGCAGTTCAGAGTATTCTTGCAGGAGCAGACCTGATGAAAATTGGGTATGTATCATACGTATCATCAGTCTTCCTTCCTACTAATTGTCTGGTATTTAGATATGTATCACGGTCTAATCCTCGAGATGCAGCTCGTCATATCATCTTGAGCACTGCGTCAATGCGTCCTACCGACTTTGCTGCTCAGTTGAATGTATCTCTTAACAATGGTTGGGGTATTGTCAGGACCGTCGCCGATCTTTGCATGAAGATGCCTGAGGGCAAATACGTCCTCGTCAAAGATCCGAACAAGGTACAGACACAACTATCTTTTTTTTCATGCATGACTGATTCATCACTTCTATAACAGCCTCTCATTCGCTTGTACGCTATTCCAGCATCTACATTCTCAGGTGAAGACGAGGATGGGGAAGGCTTTGAAGATGACGAAGCGTAATTTCTTCGTTGGTATCATCAGAAACTTGAAATGCTTGATCATTGCGAGCTCATTGGACGCCCTGAGGTGTATACATACATGTAATATGTTGGGTGGCTGCTGGTGTAAACCTGATGTAAACATTGATGTCTGCGTTCCACATAGAACCGCGTAGGGATCATTAAACTATAAAGATTGGATAAGTCATTTGAGTGTCCTCGTATATATCCCTAGATAGTATTATTTGCAGGTAATGGTCAGTATCAATATAGAAAGGTTTTGCCTGGGGGTGGGCAACATACTGCTAAGCGAGGATTTAAAGCCGACACTCAAAATAGTACAAAGGGTGGGTGGGTGGAATGACGAAAGATGAGGCGGTACGAGGTCGGACGGTGAGTACTTGAGTATCGAGAGTGAGAACGAACGGGCGCCTAATAGTACTTATTATCTTATCTCGGCCTTAATTTTACTACACGCGTGACGCACCCCTGGCGTACTCCCTTCTCTCTCGAATTTCAATCAAAATTTGATTCCGAAATTCGTAGACTAAGGCATGTCTTTTGAATATGCATCGGTTTCCAAAGGTCCGTTGGAAGAAATAGCTCTTTGTGCGCACTTTTTAATGCTTGATATGCAGCTCTTATGATAAGCCTCGCTATGGCCTCAATTGTCGTTGGGGTCTTCGATGTAAAACACTACTTCCAACTTCAAGTAAGATCATAGTCAAAACGTTACAACCGTCATTCTCAAGCAGCACCCATCTGAAGCTTGTCCCTCATCTATCCAAATACCATCAGGTCTGTTTCAATACACAATGTGTTTCTTATAATCTCAACGAATCCAGTATTGGCGCTTAGCTTTGCACAATTTTGCATTTGCAAACTCCAGCGACTTATTTCTTGCGGAATTGATCCTATTTCAGGATGGAATACAAGTCGAACGCTGTTTTGGTTCCCTGAAATTCGCGGTACGACCTCAATTGATGTTGTCCTTTATGTGGTCATACTCATTTCATTCAACTCGTGCAGTCTTTCATCTTGGTATCTACGTTACTGTCCACCCTGCTGGAATTTATTTCTCTTCTACTATTTCATCGCGTCGGTCTCAACCATCTTTCCTCGGGCCCTCTTGCATTGGTCTTCAGTATCCTGTACCAGTATTCCAGAATTGTTCCTCCAGTGTATGAATTCAAAGTCTTTGGCATCGCCTTCAGTAACAAGAGCTTCATGTATGCTCTTGCCCTTCAGGTGCGGCCATTACTGCTGTGATCAACCCTATGATCTAATTCTTTGCCAGCTCGCAGTCGCCCGTCTCCCTGGTTCAGGGGCTGCCGCACTCATTGGAATTCTGGCAGGGCAAATCTATCGCTCAGACTTGATCAATCTCAAGAGCTATCGTTTAGGACCAACTATCGTCGGCTTGTCGGCGCGCTATCTCAGTCCGCTGTTGGGTTTCAATCGTCCCCCGCGACGGAACAATCGTGCTTTTCCAGATGCATCCAGAAGAGCGACCGGTTCTCGACAAGTCTCTCAAAACGACGAAGTGGTAACCACAGCCAGGCCTACAACAGGAAGTACAAATTCGAGAATTCGACCTACTGCGGCTGCAGGAGCCGGTGGTAATTCAGTTGTTCGAGATTGGGTCCAGGGTTTGACTGGTCGAGGAGATGGTACTACGGCTGGTGTCAGGATTCCACCTGACAGTGAAATCACCGAATTGACAAATATGTTTCCGGACATATCGAGGGAAGCAATCATCGGAGCTTTACAAAGAAGGTACAATATCTTTACATCGTATTTCGAAAGCCTGAGACTCATTTCTCGAACAGCAGGAATGTTGAAGGCGCAGTCGAGACACTCTTAAGCTCCCAGATATCATAATCCATATTGAACGCATGTTATATGACCAGTATGAACCCTAATTCTGAGAGCCGACCGAGGCTAGATTACGATTGTTTTTGACATGAAATGTCAGCTCTGGCCAATGTTTCACGTTGGTCTTGTAACAGGGTTCACTTGCGGTGTTGTACCAGTGAGTGTTGACGGGCACTTATTTGTTAGTAACATATGGAATTCTACAAGCGACGACGGGTTTCGATTGTTGCTTTAGTATGTATCGCTTTGGGGGTCTCTTCTGATTCTCCACATCTACAGCTATCTCAACTTTTGCCTCTCCGCTGACGATGTTTTTGGAATAGCAAGCATTTCTCACAATCGGCACCTTCGTCACTGGCTCTTAGCTCTCACTAGTCATGAATCACATACGCTCCATTTACTAGTACCTGGCCTGGATCTGGTCATACTTTCTAGAGGATCTATGAAGTCTCCGAGTTCCCAGGATGACATTGCAAAATGGGGTCAAAGTTCAAGTGACGACACCCGATTTAACATGATACAATCAACACTGCTTCTTACTACGCTCGCTGTCAAAGGTTCAGCCAACTGAACGAGGGGTGCTCAGAAAACGGTAGCATATGGGACGGCGTTTTTGCATGTGAGCTTTCTCAGTGCAGCAAATTTGCGAATGAAACAAAATCCTAGACTCTACCAAGTAAGTACGTGCTTCTCTGGTAATGCTTTCTTTACTTATATCTGCCGCTAGCCATAATCAATCCGTCATGATCATCTGGCAAACTCCGTCGTCCGAGTCACATATATATATTGAAGGCATCTCACAGATTTCATAGGGTTAAATCTCAAAATCACAAAGCCTTAAATTGTCGCAGTAGTTCATTATCTGTAACTCTATGTAAGCACTGAATGAATTTGTGCTTTTCTGTTCTAAATGTTATACACAACTTAGATTTCGGGTTTATTTCTAACATTACAACCAATCCTTGTAACCGAATACGGATGCTGATACACCGCCCTAGTTCGTCGACTTGTGTTGACAGGATTGGCTACTAGATAAGTGAGTAGGTACCCATGGATTCGCAACGGCTTTGTAGCGGGTTTCAAGGACAGCGAAGGGAAATCCAAGGGGACCTGTCACCGAATCAGCGGCCAGTGTCTAATGTTCACCTTGCTTGCTAGGTCCTTTGCCACCCCGTCTTTACCAAGCGCCCGTGCATTTTTTTTCACACACTAGGCGCTTTAATTACAGGCGTTTGCATAATTTCGTGAACAATCGAGTTTTTTTGCGGTCCGGATATATCCTATCTTATCAGCCACGTGATGTGACATGTTTTCTCACTGCGCACATCCTACAAGTCCCTACATATCCTAGCACATCATAGACCTCATATATTATCAGGCCTGTAACAGCTCTGCCATATGTCTCCTTGATATCTTTTGAGCCTGTATCCAAATCTCCTTTATACAAGCCTCAAGTTCTTTATTGGAACAGTGTTAAGCTTATATAAAGGTATTCAAAATTTTTATTTCGAAGTGATTTCCCTCATTCTTTTTGTATTTAACATGTCATTGCAGTATTCTCTGAGTTACTCTCTCCCTAAATCTCATCATCCCAGTAGTGTCTTCAGTACACCACCAATAGATGCATTTTTTGAGGAGGCACGGGGTTGAGAAGCAATCACATCACGTTTAGATATTCCGAATCGGGAACGGATATATTCGGACCGCAAAAAAACAACTCGATTGTTCACGAAATTATGCAAACGCCTGTAGCTCGCTCCGATGTATTTCTTCTAATCCTTGTTCATGCACTCATACACTACTTTACCTTTTGCTACCATACAACCTTTGTTTTGATTGTGAATGTGGGTTGGAATTTATGAGAATGCAAGCAAGGTTTATCGTGCCCCGCAGGGGTTCGCTAGTATTCAGTGTTCTGGGGTTGAAAGAGAAATCTGAAGAATGTTATCTCTGGAATTTTATGAAACGTTGAAAGACGTTAAACCTGTCAGGCCTTCAAGACGTATGGGACCTGAATCTTGCCGCTCGCTCAGATCAACATCGCAACGTGAAAAATGTGGGGAGGTAAAGACGCTGCCTGTACACGTATGGATCCGTGGGCAAGACAGCGAAATGTTATTAAATACACGGTAGCGACTAAGAGCCTGTGTTATAGATTAGGGTTGAGTATGAGAACTCTTAGGAGCGGCAGAGCCTACATGCAGTAGAAGGAGAGACAAACGGTTCGAGCGCTTGAGCGCCTACTGGATGTAGTCCGGGCCGGGGAACATCCAAGACGAGCCTATCATTTACTGTTGGCAATGGACTAGCACTTCATCATCATAATAAATCCTTGCAACCACGCTTCATTCACTATGAGCAAGATGCTTCCTCCACCTCTGCTTGCAGCTCTACCCAGACCGAACGACCCGGACGCTCCTGAACAATTTTTGGTACAGTTACGCTCGATCATTAGAGAAATTTTGCCCCGCGACGAAAACACGCGAATCAGTGCTTCAGACAATGCGACTTGGGTTCTAATTCTCAACCAACTGCACGATGCGTTCTTGGTGACGTTTTCGTTCAACGATGTTTGGAATGCTCAACCAGAAAGAGTGAAGTTGGTGGAGGCGTGTTTGGAGACAATTGAGTCGATTTTGAATCGCGTCGACGGTGCTTTGATAGCTCGAAAGGAAGTTCCTGGGTCGAAAGATATTCCGAGCAAGCTATTCTGTGCTCTCTTCACGCTGTGCCACACATTGGACTTGTACGCCGACACAGACATCACTCCACGCGATGGCGTTTCGATGCCGGATGCTTTGCGCGAATCTGCGTGCCGAACAGCAAAGCTTATATTGAGGTGTATGGGAGGATGTCATTCTCCCACTGGAGACGAACCAATGTGGAAAATCATGCGGAGTATCATAGAAGAGTTGTTGAGTTTATCGCACGGTGAGTTACATGCAATCGTTTTCTTCGCCGTTTCCTGACTTTTTGCACAAGATATAATCAACTCTAATCTTCCTCTGGCATTTCCCTTCGATGCGTCGCCATTTCGCAGACCTCGCTTGCAACCTATCGACCCAGACGCTCTTCAAGAACGAGTCATGATGATAATATCTTCTCAAGCTGACATTCCACGGTTTCTGAGTCTCATTATTGATATTACAACGAATGCTATTTATCCGACCACCCTTTGTGGTTGGTTTCTCTTTGATCTGGAACAGAAGGTGATTGAAAATGTTCAGCAAGCTTTCGACTTCTGCTTGTCTGTCCCTTCGGCTGCACGATATAAAGGGTGTACCATGATTCTCTCTGCTCTTCCATTCGAAGCTCTAAAATGCAAGGATCGCATCTCACCTCTGATGAATCTCCCATTTCGCCTTCTTCGACGACGTCTTCTGGCTAGACCTTCGACAGTATGGGATGTCGTTGACCACTTTTTTCTGGAAGCAAAAAATCTGCCGATCCTGATAAAAGCTGAACTAGTAGAAATTCTTGGTTTTGCTCGTGGAGAACGCTTTGAAGGACATCAGGTAAATATATTTTCATGCACGGTAATAACATTGCCGACAATCCTTTCTGAAGGCCGTGGTCATGGCATATGTTGAGGCCTGTTTTTCGCAAATGGACATCGAAAGCCTGAATACTCTGTCCAAGGTGATTGCAGGAACAGAATTTCGAGGAGAAGTGTGTGCTCGTATCTCCGAGGTTATACGAAAACGACTTGCAGTTCTAGAGGTCGAAAATATCGTCAAGGGACCTCTGCCAACCTCTCCCTGGAGAGAAACACTTTCGACTATCGTACAAGATTTGGCACAACCAGAAGAGGTAGACTGGATGGAAGATGACGACGATCAACGCTACGTGCAACATGCCTTGGACGACATAGTTTCTTTGTACAAAACGTTGGTCCCTATTCACCCATTCGATTTTCCTCAATGACGTGTTGATCTTCCTTTCATTTTTAGACGTCATTCTCCTACTCGTGAATCTCGAACATCTGTACTTGAGTCAGCGACGCATCTCAGCGACCTCCTACGAACAAGAGATTCTCTCAAGTGGTCGACTACTCCCCTCTGCTTCGTCTTGTCTACGTGGTTACTGCAAGGCCCCAATGTACCGACAGACACTAAACGAAAAGTGTTCGTGATGGTCGCTGGACTGTTGAAGCTCCATACTATGAACGGATCCCCAGATGAGACATTATATCCTCTTGCAAGACTTATATATAGGAATCTCCTTGACTCGAATGCTAGTGTCCGATTGAATGTGGGGTAAGCCGGTAGTGTCCATTCCTTACGATTAACGTTCTGATTTTGTCTAAGCAAAGCTCTCGGAGCCTTGGTTGCGCTTTACGGCGAGCGGAATACTGATGTCTGGGAACGCACTGATGCATGTTTTGCTCAATTCTACGGGATCATGGAGGGCGGAAAGTTAACAGTGAAAGAAACGGCTGTCCTGGTTGTCGGCGGAATGGCCAAGTGAGTATTGAGTAGATTTGTTATGATCGAAGGAAGGAGTTCTGACGTCGGAATTTAGGGATCCCACTTTGCATAATGATATCATTGGTCAAGCGCTGTGCTTCTTGGTCGCTCAGCTAGGGAGGACTAACCCGGTGCTGAAAGGCTCGGCCTACATGCAGGTACAACTTCCCTAGTTGCAAGCTCCAGAAATTGACTGATCTACGTGTTTTAAGATTGTGGCGGCCGCTAAAAGCCAGAAAAAGACATCAGCCTATCCACTGCTCCTGCCATACATGGACAAGATTGCTCCTTTCCTCGTCACTCGGATGTGCTCACAGCCGACGATGATCTCCGAAACTTGTAGGCTTATGTGTATCAGCGTCACAGATTTCCTTAGAACTACATTGGGAAAAACTCTTCCAACTCTATTCGCCAATCGAGAACAAGCTGTGCTCGATGCCATGGACAAGGAACTATCACAGACCCCCACGTCTATGTTCTTGCATAACAGCCATGGAATACTAGCGCATGTGTATCGACTAGATCAGGGAACACATAATGCGCTTGACTTTATTACAAGAATGCTTTCTTCTGCAACAGTGGCATCGAACGGCAAAAAGACAACAGTAGATGCCCAGAGTATCACAAAGTCCTGTGTGATACCACTTCTCGCTGAGCTCGTCACCTCGTTGGGTGATCATAATGAATTAGTAGCACAGAACGTGCGTGCTCACAGACTGACATGGAACTTAAGTTAACAGGTTATATCTAGGCAATTGATGCATTGAGGAAGGTCGACAAAGTCCTGAATGGGTCCGATCGGGGAGATCTGGGGGCCTTCTTGAAGAATTATATGTTAGGATTGATATCGCATATCAACGATATGCTGCAGGATGTGCAAGGGAAGAAGTCGGTCGACGCTAAGAAGAAGATTCTGAAGAGTCTAGGAGTTCTCATGACTCAGATTGGGGCTGCAACCGCTAGCGTAGCTCCGCAGGTTTGTCATAACAATTTTGTTGGTGTTCCAGTTTTGTTGATTAGCCTGGAAGATCATGGCCACATTTCAAACAATGGTCGGCTTTCCTGAGTTGTGTGAAGAGACCCTCTACAGCTGGCATCAATTTATCACCATGCTCAATGCAGAAGAATTGGCTCCTCACGTTGGCTCAACTAGCGCCGCTTTCGTTACTTCGTGGTCCGTTTTCACCCTTCCTGCACGATCACTAGCAAAAAAGACTCTAAAATATATCATATTGGATAAGGGCTCGGAGCTCATTGATAATGGCCTTCATGATTTGGTGGATATCTCTACTATTCCTGAATTACGTGACATATATGAACACATACTCAATTTACGGGGAGAGTCAACCCCGGTATCGCGGTTGAGCTTAATTCTGGAGCGTGCTTCGACACACAATCATGCTATGGCCCTCCAATCCCTCTATGAACTCAAGCAATTCATGCTCATTGATCACCGAGATCTCATAAGGGAGTTGGCATCTGGCGACGTCTTCGATCCCTTGGTTGGGCAGGTCCTCACGGTCCTCCTTACTGCAGCTGGACATGACGTTGACGAAAGCGATCCTCTCCGTTCACTCGCATTCGAATGCCTTGCGATACTTGGCGCAGTTGACCCGGATCGCTGCGAGCTGCGAGTGAAGGAATCATCTATGATAGTCTATCAGAACTTCGAAGACGACGAAGAATCGATTGCTTTCGCTCTCCATTTGATCACAGATCTCCTCGTAGAGGCCTTCCGTTCGACGAGTGATATGCGATATCAAAGTCATCTCGCATTCACGATCCAAGAACTTTTGCGCTTCTGTAACTTCACGCCCGCTTTGATTACCCCCAGCCGTCAGAGTGTTTCTGTCAAGGTTCGTAAGAGGTGGAACAGTCTACCCAAACATATATTGGAGACAGTGACACCTCTGTTGGAAGCGCGATACAACCTGATTCACACGTCGAGCCCATCTGTCCAGAATCCAATCTATCCGGAGCGGTCAACTTATAGAGAGTGGATTCAGCTCTGGACCATGCATCTCATATCTCAAGTTTCAGGTAGGACTGCACAAAAGATTTTCGGGGTTTTTCCTTCTGTCATCCGCAATAAAGATGTTGCAGTGGCTCATAGACTGCTCCCTCATCTTGTTCTTAACGTGTTGTTATCTGGATCAGAGGAGGGTACCACGGAAATTCGATTGGAAATACTCGCGGTTTTGGAGGATCAGGTTAATCTCAGTAGTACTTCGTCTTCTGACAAGAAGATTCTCAGTGCACAGGTTCGTCTAAACACCCAATTGACTTTGACGTGGCTCACAACTTGCTAAGGCTGTCTTCATGCTTTTAGATCATCTCAATCGATGGCTACGCAAGATTCGGCAACAGGTTACGAAAGAGAGTAATCCTCGTCACGTTTCGGAAGCTCAAGAAAACCTCGTAAGGGTGGACTCCGTTCTGTCGAATATCAATCAGGATTTGTTAGCGAAAGCTGCTCTACAGTGCAAAGCTTACGCTCTATCATTGATGAATTTCGAAAGTCGTATTGTTGAGCTGCAACAACGAAGCTCTAATCACCACGATCTGCCGACGTACTATGAGCACCTTCACGAAATCTACGCCCATCTTGACGAGCCAGACGGAATGGAAGGTGTATCAACAATGATTCTATCTCCATCATTGGAGCATCAGATTCGGCATCATGAAAGCAGTGGCCATTGGACCTCTGCACAGAGCTGCTGGGAAGTGAGACTTCAACAATTTCCGGACAATGTCGATTATCATCTGGGCCTCCTTCGTTGCCTCAGGAACCTTGGGCACTACGGTCCGTTTGTTTTCTGAATTTGCGGTGTCGTTTTCACAAATCCCCTTATAGATACACTGCGCACCCATGTGCGGGGTGTACTGACACGAAATTCTGATTGGCAACCAGCATTGGCAAGCTTTCAAATTGAGAGTGCGTGGATGGTCGGCGCCTGGGAAGATGTTCAGAATATCGTCGATTCTACCGACGTCGCCACTGCTCAAATAGCCATTGCACGTCTCCTGCTAGCCTTGCGATCACGTGACTCTACAGCCATCACTATCGCGTTGGATGGCGCTCGAATGGTTTTGGGTGGACCTATTGCAGCTGCAGGAGTGAATAACTATAGGCGGTCATATGAAGCAATGCTGGACCTCCATCTTACGCATGAGCTTGAGACCATTTATAACGCTATATCATCTCTTTCACAGCAATCCACAGGTATAAATTCTGCATTGATGAGGCTGTCGGAAATACTGTCCTCTAGGCTAGACAGCACCCTTCCTACCTTCCGTACCCGGGAATCTGTGCTCAGCATGAGACGGACAGCGTTTGCTTTGATGTATGAATGTCAGCTGCTTCTGTCAGCCCAAAACTAACATTCTTTCTAGCAACATTCCCGGGTCGCAGGTCTTGAAAAGAGAAATTGGACGTTCATGGCTTGCTAGCGCAAAGATTGCTCGTAAAGCTGGCCAATGGCAGACTGCATATAGTGCCATGCTCCAATCTCAGCAGAACAAAACTCGATATTCGTTCATGGAGAGTGCGAAACTGGTAAAGGCCATGGGTGATCCGCTGCATGCTCTTCAACAACTGGAAAACTCCATGCAGCTGCATAATCTATTAGAAGATGAAGTTAACGTTGTTGATCTTACCAACGATGATAATGAAGAAAACCTCAAGAAAATGAAAGCGAAGGTAATCATTAAATCAAAGAACCTTAGAATCTCTCCTTACCTTATAATCACAATCAGGTGCGACTCGCACGTGCGAGATGGATGAATGAGTCTGAACGTTTCGACGCTCGTATGGTACTCAAAACTTTCACCAACGTTGCGATTTTGATGCCAAAGTAATTGTCTTGTCGTCTTGAATTGAGTAGCTGTATACATTGTTATTTTCTAGTTGGGAGAGCGGTCAATATTATCTAGGCCAGTTCCAGGACGAATGCTACAAGAATCTGCCCATCGCAGAACGTAGCAGCAGGTGAGTTCAGCTATTTTTCGATGAAAGAGCACGATGCTCATATCCAGTACAGAGGTTTGAAAATGAACCTTTCAACAATCAGGGCATACGCGGAGGCGATCAATCTGGGCACCAAATACATATATCAGACCGTTCCACGCTTGCTCACTCTATGGCTAGATCTTGGAGAAGATGCAAAAGTTGCCGAGACAGATACATTCAGACTGATAAATCAAGCTGTTTCTGGGGCGATCAAGAATTCCCCTACATACAAGGTGAAAGAATTTCTATCCAGTTTGATAGAATGCATTCTGTGCTCACTTGTCGCGTAGTGGTTTACCGCATTTCCACAAATTGTGTCACGAATTGGACACAGCAACCCCGAAGTATATAAGCAACTAGCCAGGCTCATCGCAAAGGTCATCCAGTCTTATCCAAATCAGGCGCTTTGGTTGTTCGCAGCCGTTATCAAATCGAAGAAGCGGGAACGCTCCCAAAGGGGGAGCCTCATTCTAGAACGTATTCGGGTTTGTGAAACCTCGACTTCAGACTTTTCTTCGTATTAATGTATAGACACCTCAGAATAATCCTTCCCTGGCGCAATCTTCGGTGCCCAAGCTTGTCGGTCAGAGCCTCGACATGACCAATGAACTGCTCGAATTATGCAACTTCCATACTCCGAATATCGAGCGGAAGAAGCTCACTATGACGAGAGATTTCCCGCGACTTGCGAATCTTGGAAAATCAAATCTGATAATACCTCTACAAGAGTCGCTTACTGCCAGCCTTCCCCCAGTTACATGTTCTGAATCAGTACATCAGCCTTTTCCGTCAAATGCACCCACTTTTGCAGGTGCGCTGGGTCCTTTTAATTACCAAAACTGATCGATGACGGTGTATATAGGGTTTGCAGAGGAAATTGAGATTATGCATTCCCTTGCTAAGCCACGAAAGATAACTATACACGGGAGTGACGGACAAACATATATGTTCCTAGGAAAACCAAAGGACGATCTCCGAAAAGACGCCCGATTGATGGATTTCAATGCTATCATCAATAAACTACTCATAGCAAATTCGGAATCTCGTCGTCGCCAACTTCGTAATCTACATTCACCTCATCTTACCACGAGATATTTACTACCAGATTTTATCTTTAGATATTCGAACCTATGGCGTTGTTACGCTCAATGAGGAATGTGGATTCATCCAGTGGGTTCCTCACACAAGGCCCGTCCGTCCAATTATCGTCAATCTATATAACAACAGACATATTCCCGGTTGGGTATACCTCCGTTCTTTCCATACTGCTATATTGAGGCTGATTTGTTTGCTGCAACTTTTAGGGTGCAGAGATGGCGGACGTCTTTACTAGGATCAAGGGCACAAACGATGGTAACAAAGCCGCGGACCTCTTCACCAAAAAGATACTATCTCTGTAGGTGTTGTGGGTTTCGTTTGACAAGCATACTGATGACCGGGAACAGATTCCCGCCCGTTTTCCATGAATGGTTCATTGAGACCTTTCCGGAACCTACTGCCTGGTTAGCAAGCAGGTTGACTTATGCTCGAACGACTGCTGTGATGTCCATGGTCGGGTTCATCTTAGGGTCAGTCGTGCTTCGTTTCTCTGCATATCATGCGTCCCTCCCTCTGATACCTCGCAGACTCGGAGACCGCCACTGTGAAAATATTCTGCTGGACGAAAACACAGGGGACTTGATACATGTTGATTTCAATTGTCTGTTTGAGAAAGGAAAAACATTCGAGACTCCAGAACGAGTGCCGTTTAGACTTACCCAGAACTTGGTTGATGCATTGGGTGTGACCGGTGTGGAAGGTAATGTGTCAAGTTTTCCATTGAGCTTTCTCGAACATTCATTCGATCAACTAAAGGCGTATTCCGCACGGCTTGCGAAGTGACGATGCAACTACTACGCGATAACAAAGACTCGCTTATGAGCGTCCTCGACGCTTTCGTACACGATCCTTTAGTTGAATGGGAAGAAGAAAAAATGAAGTTGGTGCGTCAACGCTCATAGATCCGTATTTCATTCGTCTTCAACTTGAGAAATTCTTTACCACCAGGATCGTAAACAACAACATGCAAATGCTACCGACGCTCAGCGAAAGAACGCTGTCAAGCCAGCCACTGATTTACGGTCCCTGGCGAAGAATTCTCTAAAGGGGATTGAGAAGAAGCTAAGAGGACATTATAGACCTACTCCAGAGAAGCATGCATATGAGAAGGAGGTGTCGACCAGTAACTTAGTGCAGTTGCTTGTCCAGGAAGCCACGGATATTGCGAATCTGGTACGTCTCGTTTATCATCTAGCGTTTCTGTTGCGTTGACTGTACTCTGTAAGGCGAGAATGTACCCTGGTTGGGCATCATGGCATTAGGATAAATAGATGTACATAATACAGTAAAAACGATTCGTGTAGTCGGTTAATGAAGAAATTCAAAAAAAGACTTGTGTGTAGTTATTACGGCAATCATTTCGAATTTATGGGTTTCAAAAATATTCAAAGAGCTCGAAATTTTCACGGAATTTCCCCTCTAAGCATACACAGTTATCGAATGCATTATGGGCGTCATGGTCTTGACCGATATCTCTTCTCCATCCAATATGTCCACCAAACAGCTCCTCCTTCATTGCACAGCCGCTCGATATCTTTTCCATGGTACTGATACCGAACACCTTCTTTGCCACATCAAGCAATGACGTCCAAAGAATAGGGGTATGTTTCGTCAGCAGGTGTCGTCGGAAGGGGACTTGCAAGAGGGGTCTCGGATGGTGACACAGGGAAAGAGTTAGGGAGAGGGAACCCTCGGCACTGTACACAGAGACATGTAGGGGCAACGTAGTTGGAACTGTAGTACGGGGGTGGGTAATAATTGGCCGCATATGTATCTGTGGGTACACGGGCCTTCGGTGCAGAAGTAACTGAGCGCCAGAGAAAATGGCTAAAGCCAGTCGTTGGCCCGGGATGTGAGTTATATACATATTGACAAGCCAGAGTTGACGCAGGCGTAGGAACGCGCTTATTCTTCGATTCCGGAAGATCATCGGGAGTAAGGTAGTTCCATATGCTCGAAATGTAATGCGGGATGGATGAGTAGTCGTCATCCTCGTCCATGGTGCAGTCCGAAATGATGAGAGATTCCGGACGACAGATATCAGAAACAAAGCTAGAGTCGAATTGTTCGCGAAAAATAATGGGCGATCGTGGATGGGAGTTCAGATCTGCGGGAGGCTGAGATTTTGTTCCACTGGGCCGCGCGATAGCGCCAAATGGGTTCGGGGATCTCGTGAAGGATGCACTCTGAGGGCTTATGGGAAGGGGAGCATCCAGGTGAGGCAAGAGCTCTGCTGTGAGAGTGAATTTCGCGGAAGACATGCTTTGGAGTGGGTGCTTTCAACGAGAAAGTGGGTTTCGACTGGTGAGATTATTCGAATAAAAGTACGAAGAACCCTTTTATATATGAAGTCGCAAAGCTGCGGGGACCTTTATTGGCCTTGTGTATACTATCCGTTGAGTCCACATTGAGCTCATTTTGGGAAATAGCTTGGACACAGACTATAGGACCATTGTTGAATAGGTGGCCGGTCAATGGCCCATCGTCGGCCAAGTGATCGGATCCACTATTTACACAGCGCGCAACAAGTCCGACAGAAAAGGCCAATTTTGTTTAACGATTATGACGGATGCCTATAAGAGGTAAAAGAGGTGAGATGAATAAAAGGAAGGAAGGCTTTACAGCACGATGAGAGCCTATAGCTACAGACTTGCCCAAATAGTGATATTGTGGATCGTCGTCATTGACTCAGGGTTAACTAGAATTTACTTTGGATTTAAACTGATCAGGAATTTACTGCTGTTACAAGACTTGTATTGATACACAATGATATGATTCACCTTTGTACTACATAGTAATCTCCTGCTCAATCAGCCGTTCAGCATCTTCTGTAAGCGAGCCAATTCCTTCTCCTTTGCGATAAGAAGTGCCCGTGTCTTTTCCTGCTCCGCAATAATCAATTTCTTGGCTTTATCTAGCCTCTCAGCTTCGTCTTTCTCCAGGAGCGACGTGAACTCTGGCACACCGCCTTTCAAAGACTCGAAAGATGCCGGATTTCCGATATGAAACGGTATGGTCCTACCGCTGGTGTTCGTACGGGGTATAGGCGTCGGTGGATTGTTTGTGAGGATATTGAGAAAATTCTGGTACGGATCGTTGAAGACAATTTCCTCGTATTGCCAGGAATGAACGGTTCCGGCTTTTTGCGCGACTTCGAGCGGTGGGATCGATTCGGTATCGCCGGAAAGAGACCATGGGTGAAGTTTGAGGTGGTGGTATATCGTTATGACTTTTTCGCCTGATTCTGGGATAAAATGCAGTTTGATATGGACTTCGAATTCTCCCCATCTATGTAACAAAACGTTTGGTATAAACAATACCGATATGACCTATCGACTACATACCCTGTTTCCGACAATTCAAAAGGTGGTTTGTCAATGTCTGGATATAAGAAACTTAATCTAAGTCAATGGAGCAAGTAACATTATTTCACAGTTACGCACTTCGCACCGGATTGGGATACGTCTCATGCAACTTGAACGAAACCCTCTTCAGAAAATAACTCAAATCGTCCGCTCCTCCAACGATATCTGAGCCTGGAGCAGACGCCGCACTGCGGAGGGCTACAGTCCATCTATGTGTATGTTCGGGAGGAACATTTTCTCGTTCTTTACTGGTCAGAAGCCGGGCACTATTTCCATATACTATCGGTCGAGCGATACTAAGTCCCTGTATATCAGTTAGTAGAACTTGCTGAGAAAAAAAGGATTACTTACTCGAACACGAACGCGGTCAGCGTTGGCCATAGTCCAAGAAGTGGTCTGAGTCGCGGTTGTAAGTAGGTCTAGACCCGCCGGACTCCAAGGCCGGACCAATTTCGTTGATTCTCCGTAATTTCCCGCTTTACTTCGAACCACTTACATCTACCATCATGCTCGACGGAATTTACAACAGTAGGCTCAATATCTTACTCTTGGAAAGATATTTTCCTAAATCTCGACTCTGAAGGACCAAACAGAATGATTGAGAGGCAAAAGGCTTTACAAGTGAGTATTACTGCAACCAACATACACGTACCATTATTCACTATTTCTGTAGGCTGACCCTCGTCCTGTTCACCTCAAAGGCCCTCGGAGGGTCCTCGCCATACGTACGCTTCAATTTCAATGCTCTTTCTCCACCCGCGCTCAACGAGCACACAAATTCTAAATAGGACTTTTCAGTGTTGGATTCTCCGCTGGAGCGCTTGGTGCTGTTTATGGGATATACCAACTGCTTAGGGTGAGCCTTTGAATCATTCTGTATATCCGGTGACTAAGTAAAGGCTGGTCTGGCTATATAGGGAAAGCAACAATGAATTTAGAGCAGTAGCGTTCTAGATGTACACGGGAGGAATAAAATACAACGTTCTCTACAATGACATGGTTCCTTCACACATTTTCAACATCTCGAGGGTGTATTTCGGGTGTAGTCCTTCCATTTGAAATCAAAGGCGAAGTCATTTCAACCCTCTCTATCAAAAATAATTCCTCATTGAATGGATCCAACACGAGGATGCCATAGTGCCTTTTTGACATTGCAGTCATTCAGTCACAGTTCGGTCGATACTCATTGGCGCTTCCTCGCAGAGAAAGCTTTCGCGTTGCCATTTTACATAGCCACCAACGGTTCTAGAACCTTAGCTCACATTACAGCTTTCATAAAGGTGTGAATCAGCACTGCCAAGCAGTAGGTGGCATGCTGATCCATCAGGTGCTGACTGGTGCTGAGCGCGCGCACCTCTTGTTATACACCATTTTTATCTGTATGTCTTCTTCATGGTGCCTTGCGGTTTGATAGTACGGACCATATTCGTGGTACTAATTGTATCTTTCGGTATGTATCTTCATCGAAGCACTTCGTTGAACCTTCTTTCCTTGAACTTCCCTTTTTCGCCACATTCCATCACATCGTGGACCAGCTTCCCGGTACGTGCCAACGATAACAATGCCTTGGCTGTATAACGAACGTTGACGACAATAAATGGTATTGTACGTTGTAGAAGGGTGGCTCATGCGGTAACGATCGCCTTGTTTCTAAATGTCCCATCTACAAACCGCACACAAGGTGGCAGACATTTATACACAGGATCAATTGGTATGCACTAAGACAAACTCTTTATCGAAGGTGTCACACACTGCCTTTCAATTGCTCACCTAGTAGCATACTCCTACTTAAAGCGAACTAACATCGTCCTTCCCCTCAATTGAAGTCTACCAATTCATCATGCCGAATTTCTTCAGCAATATCTTCAACAAATCTCGCACTGGCAGCCGCTCGCCCAGCCGTGACAGTCGGGCAACACCTGCGTCGCGGTTCTTGTACGACCCATCAGCTGATGATCCGAGCAAACACTGCAAGCCAAAGGGGGATCATCATCCCATTGTGCAGAGCCCCTTGCATGGACACTACAAGCGAACTCGCTCAATCAGTTCTTCTAATTCTCGGAGAAGCGCGATTGAATGGGATCCCGATGTCCCCAATGCGGCCATACCACCACCACCATATCACTCGAGTGGTGATCCTCTCAATGTAAATGTAGCAGTCACTTCATCGCGTTGGTCTTCAAGTCTTAAAAAGTCTAATCCTGACTGTAAGCCTTTTCTAAATATGCCAACTTGGTTTCAGTTTCCCAAGGTGACCTGCGACATAGACTATCGAACGCCGCTCAGAAAGGAATCAATGGAAAACGCATATGAGATACTTAGAAAGTTTAATACGGTCATACTCGTGGATGACTCGTACTCGATGCGTGGTGACCGTTGGAGAGAAGTAAATTAAAATCGTTGCTACCACACACTATACTTCAATTTACATCTCATTCTAGGCGGGCGATGCCCTTTGCAAAATCGCTGATATCGCCAGCGAATTCGATGACGATGGGATAGATATCCATTTTTTGAATAGTCCGGAATACGGCTGTAATTTGAAGGTAATGTCGTTGGATTTCTCTGGACTTGCCCGTCCGCTCAAGTTTTTTCTAACACTGATAGAGCAGCGAGGAAGTCTTATCCCTATTCAATCGCGTTCGGCCATCTGGCGCGACTTGGTTAGGACAGAAGATCGATTGTCTTCTCCGAGAATACCTCAATGAACTCAACGAGGCCGGGCCACTAAAGAAGATCAAGCCGATAAATTATATGGTGATAACTGATGGGAGACCAGGTTCGCATTAATTTTCAACACTTGGGCTTCGTCCAACCTGTGCAAGCCATTGTGGTCGTTATTGAATTCTTCTCGATAGATGACCAACTTGATCTGGAAAAATCCATCGTCGATGTGGCTCGACGACTTGACCAAGGGAACTATCCTCTCACTCAGGTCAGTGCTGATTGGGACGCATAGAATTTTCGCAAAATTTTGTAAATGACTCACCCTCTCAGGTCGGGATACAACTGGTTCAAATCGGGAGATCGAGGGAAGCTGCTGAGTTTCTACGTGATCTTGATAATGCGTTAGAAACTCGATATCACATTCGAGTAAGCTATTTCTTTCATGCTCCACCTAGTAGGCACTATCATCCAGCGTTTATGACTGAGTTTCGACTGGGCATCGCGACTGACTTTTTCGCAGGATATTGTGGATACCACCCCGTATTTTGGAAGTTCATTAAGCTCTGACGCTTTGATCAAGATAATGTTAGGTGGAATCAGTAGGAAGATAGATGCAATGGAAGTTTTCTCAAAGACAAGCTGATTTTGGTAAATATATGTACACTACTATTACTTAGAAGGTAGAGGATACTGCAATGTACTACGAGCTGTCTTCATCCATGTTACAATGCACTTGATTTGATTTTATGTACAGGAAAATACAACTTGACTAGATCTTAACTATATCTCCTATATGTCCATCTTCAAGCTTCAATCCTCATTGTTCCAAGCTTCATCCCAACCAAGGGCGCTCCGATCCCAATCCTCTCTTTCCGGTTGTCCGTACGAAGTCCACCCCATATAATCCATCAACATCCCGGCAGCCCTCACGAAGATCGATCCATCAACATCCGCAATACCCGGATGGGTCTCTTCCTTGGACACAGTTGCAGAGTGCTCCTTGAAAGCCCCTATAACCGAACTAGGTGGAGTGTCTCCGTACTCGCGGGCGGCAAGAACCAAAGCTCGCATGGTCTTGAGTAGATGAGAGTCTGTAGAATACAGTGAAGCTTCGATCAAAGAAGACCAAGGGTTGTATTCATCGTCGTTCAAAGGACTTCCAATACCATGTTCACTTCGAGCATAAGGAGACCCAGAGACATAAGGCGGCCGGGGCTTCTCCGTCATTTTCATGAGTAAATGAGGCTTGATGATGGGCCTGCCTCTGGCAAGTGTGACGAGCAGTATATGTGGCAAGAACGCTTTGATGATCGTAGCTTTGTGCGCAGGATTTTCCAGCACGTGAACATAAGATCTAAGGAATAAGGAAGCTGTGACGAGGTGCATAAGGAAGAAATCAAGGCGAGGCTTTCGGCCTGGTTTTCCAGTCGCGAACATGAGCAAAACTGAGGCCCAGACAAACTCTTCAATCTTGGACATCATTTCGGAATTTCCAAGATTCTCATCGACAAGGAATTTCGAGCACAGATCACGGATCTCCTCTGATTTTCCGTCTTTCAAAGCAGCTTTGATACGAGCGTTCACGAAAGCATTCGGGTCATATGGAAGGGGTGGGGCAAGAGTAGGAGACTTGTAAACGAGCTCGAGAATTTCCAAGACGGATAATCCAGAAAACTCCCGTGGAGTGGTGGAATCAGTGGTTTCGAAATCAGACAGCTCAGGCGAAATAGAAGTATGGATGGCAGTCATAGCAAGTCCTAAATGAAAAATGTCATGACATTTTTTTTGGAAAAGAACAACTCACGGAACATACCGGTGGAAACTAATGCGTCATTCCCGAATTCCAAACCATGCTAGATTCAGTTGTGATCATTAAAAAACTGCGCTACATTGTTATCCTCGACTTACTCCGACTTGAATAAAAGGATGAAGACTGGAGGACGAAAAGATAAGAATATATGCGTGATGGACAAATTACTGATGACTGACACTCCGCTCATGAGACGGGCAAGCATCACCTTTCCTCTCTCATTAGCACTTGAAGAAAAGATGAATGTCTCCAAGCTTTTGACTACGCCAAGAGAAGCTATTTGGTGCTCGAAAAATGTCACAAAGCCGTTATAGGCGCTGTAGTTCCTGCTGAGATCAAAGAACGGAGAGAATGTAGAACGTCAACGTACTTTTCATTCCCAAGGTACTGCGTCCAATTATCCTCGGTGATTTTCATTTCCTTGTCCTTCTCTTCGAGAATAATCGGACGCTGTATGCGTGCTTCTTCATCGTAGATTTTTTGCAAAAGTCCAGGAGATGCACCCAGATCATAAGCCGCAAGAATGCTGTCGGAACTTCATGAGCATGCGGCATACATTGACAATATAGGATATGAAACTCACTGATGACTCAAGTGGTTGTGGAATCCAGCTTGATTGAACTGACAATGATGATCCTGGGCATCGCGTAATAGCAGAGCCTCAGTTAAAGGCTTGGACGCAGGAGAAGCCCTGGGCAGATTGAGGACGCCATTACGAAGCAGACGGTGAGAGACAGAAACAGGAGACATAAGTTGTTACTAGTTGTTGGTGTGGGTATGGAGTTGAGCATCTTGGGCAAGTTATAAATGTGAGTACAGAAACGAAGGGAACTGGTGACCAATTGTGTCGTCGGAAGAATGGAAAAAAGTCGTCGAAATTACGTGATTTGATACTGTCATCGAATAGAGACTAAGCTACATAGTTGCTCGGAATGGAGGTGGAGGCATACGCGTACACTAGAATCGAATTGAAGAATTGAGTAACAGGTGTTTACAACCCAAGACTCTATTAGACCAGCAAAACTAGGCGGGGTGCAGTACTATAACTTCAACCAGCAGCTATGACTCAGACGGATGTGGCCGCATAACAGATGTATATAACCCTATGATCTACTATCAAATTATGAACCACTGACATCTTATGAGCCACAATTTAGAAGGACTCTCACTGACTCTCGCCTGTAGCAATACAGGCTGGCCCAGGGTTGGTTACTGGTTCGCCGATGGCTTCAAACAGAAGAAACGAGAAGACTACGAACTACATTGAACTTTCATTGAACCAGGTCAACTGAACACTATGACCCTTCAGTTTGCCTCCCCTTAGCTCCCCCCGGGCCCTTGGCTCTCTCCTTCTGCTTCTGTTCATGATTATGAACAGAGGCTATGAACTCTTTGTTGATCTGAGCCGCGGTGGTGTATGGCTTTCCCCGAGAATCAAGAAGTGCCTTTTCTCTCACTAAGAGCTCTAAAACCTGCCCTATGAGATCCAACTCTGTATCAGCCTTTAGAGTCCACATCTGCTGAATAGTCGAGGGATCCTTGAGTTTGGCAACGACGTTTAATGGGAACCATACGCCTTCGAGCAATTCAGGATTTTCGACTTTTGCTGCCTCCACGACATGTTTGTATGAATTCATCTTGGCTTCCAGGGCAAGCGATTCACCAAAGAACATCACCCAAGCATTCTCTGTACGCATGACTTTGATTTCCAAGTGATCTATAGGCGGTAGTGTGAGCACTCCGAGGGGTAGGTATATTTTGAATGGAGAAAGGTACTTGCAGGTGGAAACACCCCCAGCGACTTCATCTCACTGTAAAGTGCGCTCCACTTTTCCAACTTATCTTTCAGTTGTTTTTCATTCCCGTTGGCATCCTTTTCCCAAACTAACCCCTTTTTCAGAAGAAAACGTACGGCGGAGTCGAGAGCTTCCAGATTTGTTTTGACATCTCCGATCGAGTCGCTCATTTCATTCAAAGTCGTTGCTATACTGTTTTCGTCCGTGAAGTTGGCGTGTGCTCTCAAATAACCTTTGGATTCACGATTAAAACGAAGTCGTCTAGGTCCAGAATTTTTGATCAGGCGGGGTATAAGCTCGACTTTATCGTCTATGAAGGAGAGGTATGTATCGAAGACATATCTTGAACCGACTTGGAGCCTCCATACTTCATCTGCTTTAAGGGGACCCGGACCCACTCTTTTCTTACTCCTGTATGAACGCTGAATCGATAGTGGTTGGCAATTGGGCATGAAGCCTGATATACGTCGTTCAAGCTGCCCTGTATGAGCTTCGAGCGTCATAGGAATTGCCGTCACTACAGAAAGAATCGATGACAGGAAAAGCATGGACAGCACGCGCGCAAATGAGAATAGAAGCATGATTTGGTTTTGTGGTTACGAATCGTGCGTCGATCCAGTATTTTCGATGTTGAGCTTGAGTACGTCTGCGAAGATTTCAGCTCAAAGTTAACGAACGGGCCCGTAATAAAAACTACCGCACGTTAGTATGCGAACGTTGTAAACCTACACATATATTTTCATTAGATTTTCATTGTAGCCACGATATCCAGATTACTTAGGGACGTACCAGAGACGAACGAGTTGAAGTGGTATTCGACCAGCGAATATACCCTGTCAATCTGGCGCCAGGTTCGAGTCTAAAGCTGTTTAAAGCAAAGGGCAAAGGAAAAAAAGTTGTGAGCACTGAGGAAATATACATGTCATCAGCCTATCACGTTGCTATCACGCTTTCCGGACCCGGACATGACTCGCCTTGAACCCAAACCACGACAACGCGTTGAGTCCTATTGAGCCCACCACTACTACCAGGACGCGCTTATTGATTGCATAATGTGAGTTATACGCAACATCTATTGCATGCACAGAACGATATGTAGATCGTCACCAAATTCAAGTGCTAATATTCCTTTTGAACGCAGGTTCCACTATCAGGATTGAATCTTACTCTTAAACCTAGCCATACCCTTCTCGCAGCCATCCCTGTATAACGGCGATCAGAACCGCAATTTTCTTCAATCAATGACTTCAATGTCCAAATCTATGCCTGGTCGCCACTCGATTATTCGTATACCCAACATCGCTGACCACTTTCACACAAATGAACCGCCAGATGATGTCGACGTTCAAATCTTCTCAAACACTCTCAGATCCGCTCAAGACCGAGAACCATTTTTGCTGGAGGATATTCGATACCTAAAGACCGCACTTGATCATCACATCGAGGAGTTGTCGCGAGTCCAACAGACTATACGCGAATACAAGTTTGTCCTATCACCCGTTCGTCGGCTGCCTGGTGAACTTCTCATGGAGATATTCTTTCAAGTGTTAGGCAGCGAAGACCCTGAGGACGTTCTGGACTTTGACCGTGGATTATGGCCCCTTACACATGTTTGCGGTAATTGGAGGACCCTCATCCTCAATCGTACCTCTTTTTGGACCACGGTTTCTCTACCCGGGCGGATGCACTACCCACCTTACGCTGTACACATCCTCTCTCTCTTTCTTGAGCGTTCTGGCTCTAGACCAATCTTTGTCGAGTTCACCTGTCGAGACGTTGCGAGCCTGCCTCAGACGTTGTTCGCCGTCCTTGTCGCTCAATCCAGTCGTTGGGAAACATGTCGACTGAGAATCCCTGTCTTCTTAACCACTCATCTATCCTCGCGATCCATTGAACGCGCTCACCTTTTACGCCATCTCGATCTCAATATGGATTTAGCTTATTCTTCTAGTCTCACAACAACATGCAATAAAATCTTCACGGGTGCACCAGCGCTGCGTTCTGTGAAACTCACTGGAATTCCGCTTACAACAAATAGTCTAGGGCTCCGTTGGTCGTATTTGACACGCTACAACGTGGCTCAGGACCTTCCTGAGAAACATCTCCCGATTTTACGGCTCGCGAATGGGCTGGTAGAATGCACTATAAATTGTTCTCTACCTTGGCGTCAGGAACCACTGGGTTCTGACATAGTGCCTTTGAGAAAATTGCAGAGATTACAATTAGAGGGAACAGCCTCTGTTTTATTGCAGTACCTAGCCGCGCCGGCTCTTCTGTCGTTGAAGGTAGTCCTCCCAGAGACGGGCGATTCGTTGAAAACTTTCTTAAGCCGATCGCGATCTCAGCTACAGGAACTCGAAATTGAGGCTATTCCATTGGGAAATAACATTCTGGACGCTTTACTTAACGCGTCATACTTAAGGAGGCTTGCTCTCAATGTGTCGGTTCATCCGGGGCATCGACAGAGCATCGTGTTCAAAGACCTCCTCGTTGCTCTGAAATATGTTCCTAATGGTGGTGGTAGTACTTCAGGTTCTACTTCACAATGTAACATCCTTCCCCATCTGGGGGAACTAGCTCTCAGTGTGTACACTATATCGTCGCGGGAATATCTATATGCGGACGAACTTGTCGCGATGGTAGCCTCTCGTTCGAAAGTTCCGGGGAAGATGAAGGAACAAGTCCCAGTACAAGACCAGATACAAGAGCATGTGCAATTAAAGTCATTTACGTTGGAGACTAATAGTTATTGGCTCCCCCCTTTTGATGCTTTCGTGGAATTGAATCAGGAAGGATTGCAAACAAACATCCATTTGCACTGATTCAGGAATATGTTTTGCTGATGTTCGAACAAGATTGCTATTTGATGATGTCAAAATTCATACATGTAATATATCAACCAATGTCTCGCCAAAATCTAAAGTACAATCCATGTATTTTGGATACCAGTTGTACAACGTTGTACCTACAAATTGACACGTACATACAGTTTGTGGTTGAGTCAGGAAGAGATCTTGAATGCGCGGCGCTGTGATAGTATGTATGCATGTAGCAACTAAAAACTTTATTCAATCCTGGACCCCGAGCCTTGGGCTTGAAGCTTGAATTCTTGAGACCCCATTTTCCGGTCGAGAAAGCAAAAAGTCAAAAACAAGTGTCCCTGCCAGGAGTCGAGCCTGGGTCTCCACGGATGCGCTTAGCAAACCACAACGTGATGATCTAACCACTAATCTACGGGGACGTTTAATAATAGTAATAATCATGATATTACTTCGACGGTGTGATTAGTGAAGCGCGATTCCCCCGAGCTAACCCTCGAGCGTTAGACGGAGTGAACAGGAGGCGAACTGTGTACTTCCCCACGTTGGACAAAGCTATCGCTCTCAATTTATGTATGTATGCCATAAAATCTGACCATACTACTGTACATAGACAACCAACGAACTCTGGGTCCTCATTTCTTTGACTTGCGCTGCTTCGCTTTACTCTGAGTAGGTGTCGAACCTGACGCAGCTGCAGCTGCAGGTGCGCTTGTTCCTGGAATGTGTACTGCCTCCGCCTTCTGTGTCGCAGATGCCTGGGTTTTCAGTTGTTCCTTCTTCGGCGGTCGATGTAACAATTGAATGATAAACGAAGCCACACTTCCAGATAAGATGTACAAGATCCATCTCGGGACTTTGATTGTGATATTGTAGATTGTTGTTAAGACTAGACCGAGGTAGTGAAGGAGGTATTCACTGAGAGCGTAACGTTCGATGTGAGTTGAAGCGATAGGAAAGAATATGAGTACGCACTTGCTACCACCCGGAGCAAAAGAGCTATCCCAAGGAGGAACTTCGTTATAAGTTCCGTCTGTGAGGAATTCACGTAGAGCGCCTTCACGGAGCCGTAACCAATGAGGTTTCACAAATCGGAGAGTCTGTCCACGATTCTGCAGAATAATAAAGGTCGGCGCTCTGTAGCCAAAATGAGGTCAGCTATATCTCGAGGAGACGAATAAGCATGATAAAGTACACACTGCCATACACCCCACTTGGTTGTGAGATAGGTCACATTGAGATAATCTATACGACCCCAGCGCAGGTTAGGCATGTCTTCAGCTATGAGGGTTTCGTTGTATGTCTCGTCGAATATCTTGTCGACGAATTGAGACATTCCTCCCCCTTGGTTGGTTGCGCTTGTTGAACTAAAGAATATATCACAAGATAAGGGTACATTCACCGGTCAATGTATTGTAAAACAGACGAGGCACAACGTACACGACAATCAGCCATGTCCTATTCCCTTCCTCCTCCGGAGTGAGTTCCTCATTGACTACTATGTTATCATAGTTCACGTCTGTGATTAAAGGTATTCGCGGATCCCAGGGATACGCGGCCTTTGATGATAGACCAGCAGCTGAGGCAATGCTGGTGATGTTTACGCCGATTTTGGCGAATATAGAAGAGATCGAGGACGAGTCAAGCGATGAGCCTTGCTGACTTTGTGGCTCTTCACCGACGTGTCCTGATGCTACAGTCGGCACTGGTGCCAAAGGCTCGTTGGTGAAAGCCTGTCCCGGCTTCCAACCTTCGGAAAAGTATTGGCCGTTTGCGAAGGAAAACAAGCCCAGTAAGAGCCAGAAGATCATGGTGGAATCCAGGGGGTACGATGAAAGCGCTGAGATCGGAATACCCGCTGGGAGTTGTTTGGCAACAGTCGCCGTGTTGCCGATTATCAGATTGTGCTTTAGGGCATTGCAATGCAGCGGAATATCATTTTCTTCAACTATGCTTGCTCTAGACCTCTATATCATCAATGTCAACAATTACTAAGAATCAGAATATGCATCCCTCCGACAATTATAACAGCAAAACTTAACAGCCTTTTGAGCCTTGCACGTGACGTCTCATCTCACAACTTTTTTTGACAATGATATTTTGATAAGATTCGAAAACTTGTAATTCACATACACGCGCGCAATTTCTGTTTACTGTGACTCTGCTACTGTACATAAAGATGGATGACCGGACACGATTTCGTCGACGCTGCTGGGAGATAACATTGATTCAACTTCTGGCCGCTAGTAACGCATTACTTCTCGTCACTCGCTACACCTAGATTTCAAGTGCGGCCACTGGGGTATTAACGCGACGGTGTCCCTTGTCTTGTTCAAGATCGAAAAACTTGAGTTTGACATCTTTTCCAAAGATGAGCGCATGGGTCGAGCCACCGAAGCGGAACATTCCAAGCTCATCGCCGACGCTAACGCTCTGTCCTTCGCTGACAGTGACCTGACAAGTCGATACTTCTACCATCCCAACACCAACGAATATGAGGCATCCGACATCCTTGTTGTCAGCATCAATGTAAATGATGGCACGGGTAGCAGCTTGGGTCATCCATGGCTGGGAGCGGATGATAGCACCTCGAGGATCGCCAAGTTGGAAATCGGGGTCGGACTCTCCAGCCCCTTCATCAGGCAGCGCCGCATAGTATGATCCCTCAATAACGTCGATCTTGCGAATGGTACCATCCACCGGACTATGCCAGCGGTGATAATCATACGGAGAGAGGAACGCCTGATAGACAGTCCCACCAATGAAGGAATGGGCAAGTTCATCGTCACGGCGTGCAAGTATATCATAGATAGAATAGGCCTGACCCTTGAGCCAGAATTGGTCGTGTTCCTCGGCTCCGGTTGTTTTGCGAACCACGGTGGATTCACAAGCGTTATAGATGAAGAAATTGGGGGGGTCTGGCTTCTGAATAGGACGAGCATCGGGTTTAAATTTCCTGGTGAAGAAAGAATCCCAAGAGGTAAAGCCACGGTTGACTGCAGTCTCATCAGGACACTCGTAGGTTTCATTGAATATGCCGCGGTCATATTCGAGAGTCGCTAACCCGACTTCACCGAACCAGCCTTCAACACTATCATTGAGCGTATTGTTGGACTCAGGGCTCTGAAGGTAGTCGCCCCAAGAGTCAAGCAAGGCTTTCAAAGCAAAATTGAATCTGGCGTTGCGAAAGAGATCGTAACCCGCAGCGGTGTTGCTGAGAAGGTCGAGCAGAAGATACAAGGGGACGCCGATGGGCTCGCCACCAGTGACTGCGCCCCGTTCGTTTCGGACCACCTGAAATTTAGGCGCAGCGACGACAATTTCATCCAGGCAACAAAGCAGCTCTTCCAAGTCTCGAATCTGGAGTGTATATCAGAATGCGAAATAATGGCGACAAAAATATATGATTACTCTGTTTTCGGGCGCAGCTTGTAGGAAGGTTCGTTCGAACAAGTCAAGCAATTCGGGATCAGATTTGAGGGCAGTTTCGAAGTCCTGGACAGCGGGAACATGATCCTTCTTTGTATCGATGGCACGCAGAAGATCATCAAAGAACGCCTCATAAACCGCAGGATCAGCAGGAAGCCATCCGCCGTAGCGAGTCAAAACTGTGTTCTTGGAGGGAAGAGGGCGTGGATATTGAGGAGGCATCGTTCTGGACAATGATCAAAGGAGGCTCATAGAATACCACGATGAATACGTACAGCTCGATAGTGTGTTCTTCGATTTGAGATGAGTGGGCTCTGACGGTCAATGTAAAAAGTCGACTCGCTTTTATAGAGAAAAGCTGAGCTGGTCACTCTGAAGAAAGTCCTAACACAGATGGATAGATAGTGATTATTCGGTTTGGTGGCCGATTGGAATAATCGCTCAGAAAACTTTGTTCAAGGTCAGAAAGTTATGCTTCTTCATATCGATGTTGGGACAGCATCGATACTTATCCGAATAGTTTAACGTACGCTCTCTAAAGCAAGATGTGAGAAATCAGAAGTGGTACACCCAAAAAGTGACCTAACTTACAATCAAGTATCCTCCTGAATTTTCAGTGAGCGAGCGATATTTCCTTGGTCCGTTGATACAAATGGAAGCAAGACTTTCCTGCATTGAGGCCAAACCGGATCGTAACTCACACTATTTTCTGCAAAAAAGTGGGTGCTGTCAATTACATTTGGCCATAAAATGTATCGTTGCAGGTCATATAGAGTGGGTCAAGCGAGGGATTAAAATCAGCTTGGGCCGGCGTAGAGCCACTTAAATTATCCTACATGACGCGATATGAGCTTACTTGTACGATTACATCACTACCAAATCCCATTGATTACTGATCCACCTGACCCCCATCATCGATTACCGATCCACCTATTACCCTTCTCCCTCTACTGGCTTCCGCCACCTTCCTTGTTCCTAAACTGTACAGTATTACATCGTCATTTCTCGCAGATCGGATTATGTATATAAAGCCAACCCCTCACAGCCTGGTCCCTTATCTTGACCTCTCTGTCATTATCTTGGGACCAGGTATGTGCTTACTTATTGTTACCTATGACTACGATACTCAATATATCTCTGTCATTATCTTGGGACCAGTCTGCCTCTGCTCTGCTTAGTTGCTCCGCATTCACCAATCTGCTTAGTCGCCCCACTGCTCTGCTCCGCTTAGTCACTCTGCCGCTGCCGCTTTGTGACACCTATAGTCATTGATTCTGCTGAAGACTGCCATTAAGTTGCTGGCCCAGATATGGGACACCAAACCTTGCCACACATCGATCTATTTCAGCTGAAAGACAGTGCACTTCACATACCGTATGACCTGACAGTGCTGACAGTGTTATCAAGCTCCTTTCATCTCCAAACACCCCCATGTACAGGGACACTATCAAGCCCATGCCTCGGGCCTCCATCTCGCCGCTCGGTATTCCGAAGATCCACTGTTTATTGTAATCTCACTCTTATTGTTCTTTCTCACCACACATACCCTTTCATTCTAGTTCCTCCTTATTGTCTTTTACTTTACCCTGCAGGTACTACACGTATAGCTCCTAGTAGTTAGTCTGGCGCTCCACACCGCTGCGCCGTTCCGTAGATATAAATACTGCTTGTACGCTACTGTAGTTCCTCAGTTTAATTATCGACTTAGATTCCCTTTCTATCTCAGTCCATCTCTTAAGTCTTCAGGCTCATTACCTCGAAGCACTCTTTATAGCCTTTGGACTTATAAGTTCTCTGGCTCGCTCCTCGTCATCGGCGTTACTGCCGCTCCGACTTGGCTGCTACTAGTTACTCTCTTCTATACTCCCGATCTCCGGGGACTAACGGCGTAATGGGGGTGTTGTTAATAACTTCACTACTGTCCCATTCGACTCCCACACTTAGACACCCTGTGACCTCTGGCACGGTTACCCGGTGTACATGATCTTAACAGACACCACAAGAAGAAGAATTTTGGGAGATCTGACCTGATACGTAGGGCGCAATTCAGAGTATCCGGAGTGGTACCTGGGCACTGACTTGGGAACAGCAACAACTACCTCACCAATGGCATAAAAGCAGCTTCTCTGAACCGCATATCAGAATAAGAAGCAATAGGAGTGGAAATCCAAACTTACCTCGCTTTGTGAAAGTCTGAAGGGTGTTGACAATGAAATATTTTTCTGATCAATAGTACTCAATAAGGAACATTTCACAGAAGCTCATATGCGATGCAGTCAGCTGAAATCCTAATACCATAGCGGGTTATGCTCAGAAGGTAGAGCGAACTAATAATTGGGCTGGGAATCATCCTGTACCATGATTGGCAGAGCGCACTTCGAGTTTCATGTATGAATAATGGAATTGTTCGTTACAGAATCACCTTCAAGCCCACCAGTTGTGAGTATATGTATGAGCCTCCTATCAACATGATTATGGATTCTATGGTGTTACAGGCCAGCTGGTGCAGTTAAGAACTTCTTGACATCCGATATCAGTGGTACTTACGCCAGAAATTAACATTTGAGAAACTTGAACTTTATGGCAACAAAAATACACACTTGAGTCACTTGAGAGTCAAGAGATTAGAAATTGGGGGTGGAATGCTCAAAGACTGAATAGCTTATTGGAGTTCTGTGACTTACACTGGCTCCAAGACAAGATTCAATGGGAGTGTGATGGGTGTGCACAAGGAATAGACCACCTTTTCCCCTTCGCACAAAGAGTCGCAATGCAAATCGGCATGAGACAATAGATCAAGACTACGCAAAAATGCAGAGTGGTAAGGCTCTCAAAGAAATAAATCAATGAGTAGAAGAGCTTATGCTGGTGAAGGGCACCCTGCATGATGCATTACAAACTGATTGAAAGATCATGAAATAAAACTAGTGCTTTACCAAATCTACTTGAGTAAATGGTTCTTCGAGATTTGATGCCCAAAGCAAGTGCATGCACAAGCCATCCGAGATGTCATACTAGAAGCACTTCTCACTGACCCTTTTGTGGGGAGCAATTCGGAGATGTTCACTAGGACCCCTGACAACCCACTAAGAGGCCTGTACAAAATGCGGGTAAGAATAGGAGAAATTTTTTAAATCCATGAGCCAAAAGAGGGTAAAAATTGCGGTTTTTCGTGCTCAGCCCTAGGGCTAAAATCGGGTAAAAATGCTCCTTTCAAAAAGGCCTAATCTACAGTTGGGTAAAATGGCCCCATCAAAACTCAAACATGGTGCTCACTGAGCACAAATTAATTGACTCTTGCTGCACCACTACACAATATTGACAACATATTGTAGGGTATTATAGACATTACTATACAGCTTGTATTTACATGTTTTTGCATGAACATCGGTCATGGTTGAATCTGGAGCAAGGGAAAAAGAACCACCTGCAGTAGAAACAAACAAACAAAAATACATTTGGCAGCTTTCTAGCAAAAAATAAGCAAAAAAAGATGAAAAATCAAATTTTGGATATACCCTGAGGCCTAAACGGGTAAGGATGGGGTCTGTAATGGAGCCAGAGGAAAATCCGGGTAAGAATCCACCTTTTGGACACCCAAAAAATGTGGGTAAAACTTGAGTTTTTGGGATCAGGCCTCTTAGTGGGTTGTCAGGGGTCCTCGTTCACTCTGATAGGTGCATATTCCGTTAACTTCGTGCCACAAGAATCGTGGTGTAAGTGCAATTACAACCCTGCCCTCCTCCGGTTTCCGAGTCATGAGCTGATACAGTTAGAACATATAATGGTTTCATTCAGGCCTTTGCAAATAAGGGAAGGGGGTGAAGAATTCCATCAAAATTCAATGGCAAATTCGTAGGTCCTAACAGCTGCTCCTGATGTCTGAAAGCCACATTGCTTGATGATGGTGTCAGTAGAAGCCAAGACGGCGGCTAAGAAAATAAAAAAGGTCATCATGTGGTTGTGGAGGAGAAGAGTTTCTTCTCAATGTAATGAGATAGATAGATAGATATGCAGCTCCGTCGAGTGAATGGGGTCCCACAAGGGAACAGCCGGGCCCAACAATCTTCACTGCAGCAAATGCTCATCCAACCAGGGATGGTAGACATATCGTACAGGGTTGTTGTTTGTATACATATATAAATGGAGTCACTCCTCATCCAACTCATTATCACTTTCAGCATCTTCCAAGGAACCCTCCAAACCAGTATCTAAGTAGAATTGCCAGAGAGTCACGACCTGGTAGATGAACCTAGCAGTAGGGACAATTAGGTTCCAGTTGAAGACAAATGATCTAAGATAGTGTAGCACAGTGGAATCCAATAGGTTCGGGTTTCATGGTAGTGGGCAAGTGTCAAGACCATGCTTGGCGCCTCCCGCCGGTGTCAGCTTTCCAAAGATCTGGGACTTATTGTAATCTTTGTTCTTTACACATTCCCTTTTGACTTAGTCTAGTTTTATTGTCTTATTGTCAAGTCCATGCCTCGGCGCCTCGTTCCACCGCTCAGTATCCCGGGATCCACCCTTTATTGTAATCTTCTCTTTATTGTTCTTTCTCGCTACACATACCCATTCTTTCTAGTCTCTCCTTATTGTCTTTTACTTTACCCTGCAGGTACTACACGTATAGCTCCTAGTAGTTAGTCTGGCGCTTCGTACCAATGCGCCAATCTGTAGATATAAATACTGCCTGTATGCTACTGTAGTTCCTCAGTTTTATTATCACCTTAGATCAACTTAGATCTCCTCGTCATCTTAGTCACTCTCTAGTCTTCAGGCTCGTCGCCTTGAAGTACTTCTTGCCCTGACCTTATGTAAGACCTGGGTCAGAATAGGTCTTAGGGTAGGTTTGGTATAGAGAGTTTATGTTGTAGCGTGCTAGGTAGGAGCAGGCTGGAGCTCAAAGGGAGCTACGGGAACCACAACCGAGGACAGGAATGACCTAGTAGTAGATAAGATGGAGAGATGTGACCCTGGAGGAGGTCCCTAAGGCGTAGGTAGGGAAGATGGATGTACGGAACCTAGTAGTATTGCGTAGTAGGAGTTGTACTCGCTAGAACATCAATGTAGGATCGAATAGGTCGTATTGGAGATGGGTTTGGAGTGTCTAAGCTCCTGAGTAAATATACGCCCGGGAGGGTAGGTTCCCGGGGACTGGGCTTGAGGATGGACGTCCTCAAGTGTGGGAGGTTGTAATTGAGAAGCGATACATGGTTTGATGTAGGAAGTAGCTTTGACGTTACCTAGATCGAGGTCCCGAAGCTTGTGGAGCAATGGGGGAGCTCGAGGAGGTTTTGGGAAGGTTAGCTCACCAAGGTGTTAGGCGTTGGGGAGCTTTAGTATTGTTTGAGGGAGCTCGGAGACTCACTCAGATTGCTTAGACATGAAGTAAAAGCATGTATTGGATCATATAGACGATCGTCGAGACAGTAGACAAGAGTAGGAGAAACAGAGATAAAGAAACAAAGAGTAAAGAGAATTCCATACGGTTAGCAGGTACAAAGGGACAGGGACTGAACCTATGTAAAGGGTGTGTGTTCAAAATATACCAAGCTGGGGCTTGGGGACATGTCAGAGCTACTTAAATAGGTACAGGAAGTGAACAAGGGGACATCAGGGGCCATGAGGCAGGTAATCGAGATTAGTACTTAATGGGGTAGGTGTAGGAGGGCTTCTTACGTGTGTCGGGGAAGGTTTAGGAGCTACGCGTGTCAAGGGAGCTGTCTTGGGGAGGTACAGAGGTGGATCAGAGGTGCAGGTGCAGAGGTGTGGATCGGAGGTGCCGAAGTGTGAGAGCGTGTGGCTGGTAGTAAAGAAGGGAGCTATGGTTAATGGGTCGAGGCATGACACCTTAGGACTTATAAGTTCTTTGGTTCACTCCCCGTCATTGGCGTTACCGCCGCTCCGACCTGGCTGCTTTTAGTTCACCTCCCTTCTATTCTCAATCTCCGGGGACTAACGGCATAATGGCAGTGTTGTTAATAACTTCACCACTGTCCCATTTGACCTTCTGCACTTAGACACCCTGTAGCCTCTGGCACGGTTACACGGTGTACATGATCTTAACACTCCCTCGAACAATACTAAAGCTTCCCATTGCCTAAGCCTTGGTGAGCTAACCTTCCCAAAACCTCCTTGAGCTCCCCCATTGCTCCACAAGCTTCGGGACCTCGATCTAGGTAACATTGAAGCTACTTCCTACGTCGAACTACGTATCGCTTCTCCGTTACAACCTCCCACACTCGAGGACGTCCATCCTCAAGCCCAGTCCCCGGTAACGAGCTTGCCTCGTTTTTGTGTGAAAGTGAAAGGAAGGAATCTAATGGGCACTCCAACCAACCAATCTAATACACAATATGCGAGTTCACTGCTATCAAATTTATTTAATAGCAAGGGGTAGCGTTGGCAAAGGTTCCGCAAAGCTTTGAGAGCTAAGTAAGAAGCTTTAATCAATCAATTTGAATTGTTCTAAGGATTCGATATATTCCTTTGATCAAGGTAGATCCAGCACGATTCGTGCTTGGGTTGTATTGATTTGAGTATATCAAGAATTGGGGGTTTGAATCAAAGTAAATTAAACCGAAACACACAGACCCCTACGGAGGGCTAGAACTATGTGCTGGCACAACCACACAGCGTGATTTGCCCTTAAGACCAACAACTGATCCTAAGTTCGAAGAATACCCAACAACTGGATATAACTTCTCCCAGTCACAAGGAGCAGAACACGATGTTCCTATACTCACAAGTGCCGGGCCCAAATGGCTGCTAGCGAAGAGGTTTCAGTCTGGCGGGAGTGTGTCTTTCCTTTTTACGGATTAGCACTGCAATGTCGTCCCAAAATCACTTGTATTCCAGATACATCGGATCGCTATTTATACATACAGAATATAGAGTCGCACAGTACAATTAATTTAATACAATAAACGTTCGGAACCGCAAGAAAACTTCTACACTCGGTCAGATATCATTTAATTTGAATCTACATGTCTGTCAAGCCCATGCCTCGGGCCTCCACTTCGCCGCTCGGTATCCCGAAGATCTACCTTTTATTGTAATCTCTCCTTATTGTTCTTTCTCGCTACACATACCCATTCACTCTAGTCCTTCCTTATTGTCTTTTACTTTACCCTGCAGGACTACACGTATAACTCCTAGTAGTTAGTCTGGCGCTCCGCCCCGCTGCGCCGCTCCGTAGATATAAATACTGCTTGTACGCTACTGTAGTCCCTCAGTTTAATTATCAACTTAGATCTCCCTTTCCGACTTAGATTCCCTCCTTAACTCTGTGCTCCTCTAAGTCTTCAGGCTCACTGCCTTGAAGTACTCTTTACTCTACCTTAGGACTTATACGTCCTCTGGTTCGCTCCTCGTCACCGGCGATACCGCCGCTCCGGCTTGGCTGCTACTTAGCTCCTCTCTTCTATACTCTCGACCTCCGGGGACTTACGGCGTACGGCGGTGTTGTTAATAACTTCACTACTGTCCCATTCATATTCCGCACTTAGACACTGTGTGACCTCTGGCACGGTTACGCGGTGTGCATGATCTTAACAATGTCCTTATTTGGTCCATAATGGTCCCAAGATTCAAGTATACCTCCAAACATAGGTAGGTACTTCGTTATTCATTTAATTTAATTGTTTTGGAGAATGACTTGAATGGTGTTCAACTGTCATTGCTGTTCAACACTTACTTCGATCGTTTGTCACCTTGTCCGGAGGCAAATCTGCTCTCCTCGATTCTAATCCTATCAATCTGATTCATCTGGATTAAACTAATTGCTTCTCTCTTTCAATAGACACCCATTGTGCCTATACTCTATCAAGGGAGTTATGCATAGTATTCATTTAATTGCATTCTTCAATATTTTCCACGCCAGGACTCTTTGACATTCATTTGATATGTCTTTGGAGCCTCGCAGTACTTCGATCATTCTTCTAGTCATTTTCTTTAATCATGCAACCGTATTGGTCTATTAGACTAAATCACAGTCTTTTAGATTAATGCATGATCTCGTTCTAGAAGGAGTTTTTGATAATTCCTGAGTTCTAGAAAGTCATTTCGAGTCAATCCTCGGCTCATGGTCACTTGAGTAAGTTCTTCCAAACTCCTGCCAGTGTAAGGTCCAATAAGAATACCCTTGGTATGTCATACATGAATGGTCATCCTTTGGATGTAGTCTGAGTCTGGTATAATCCCGCTTGACAAACAGGTAGACTGCTATCCGAAGGTAGTATTGGGGATGGGTAAACTAACCAACTAGTGGTAGTATGGGTATATGGTCCCTTCAACTTATTAGACTGGTTCAGTATCAACTTTGACTGTCAATCTGGGTCTCAATTACAGTCCTCTTGATACGAATCTATATGTGAAAATGTCACAATTCACAGCATAGACGTCTAGCCAAAATTTAGGCGTGTCATCCCCCCCAAACTAAAGAATTTGACCGTCCTTGGTCATTCGTAGTTTTGTACTAGGGAAAGGATACCCAATCTGTTATTAGATTGATTCGACAAGACTATATCTCCTTTTAATGTAAATCACTGGGTTTGGATCTCTACTTCTCTGTGCTTTCCAATCAATTTGGATGCCCTCAAATGGGTTTCTAGCGCTCATTCTATCAATTTATTCACACGCCCGCTACCAATCGTAACAATTTAGCGCTCGGTTTGAATTGAATACTTTTTCGGTATTCATATCACGTTTGAAAATTTAATTCACAATCTTTTAATCATCTATTCACAGAACCAGCTTCCATTTCACGGAGAGCTGCTCTGACGTACATGCTGATTCAGTGTGTACGTTTATTTGGTTCAGGGCATGGGGTTCAACAAATTTTTCGTTGAAGTCCGTTTTCTTCCCTTTCCTTTTCTTCCTCCATCTCGTTCCTATCAATTCAAAATGGCTTCAACCTCGAGTCAAACTCGGGTTGCGGCTTCGACCACTTTGCTTCCTACCTCTCTTATTGAGGCTCAAGTTATGTTGGCGGGTATTTCATCTAAATCAACACTTCCTCTCTTTTTCGAGAGTGCAGTTTTCAAGCGCCTTTTGGAGGGAGACTACTCTCCTCCGGTAGTTGATTCCACACATTTTCCAGACTACGATGGATCTGGAACCTTCCCTGCCTTTTCCTATCCCCGTTCTCTCGTCCCTTTCTGTTTCCCTTCCAACACGTCGCGTCCATTGTCCGTGGCTTCCGGATTGGATTTGTTTTGTTCAGCACAAATGGCGGTTCGGACTTTGCAGGACTTAGTAGATGATTCACCTCCAACGGAGTATGAGATTTACAATGTTTTTGAGGAGGCTGCTCCCTTTTCGGTATGTAGCCACCTTTACTCTTTTTCTCATCACTGGTATTAATGGTTTCTCCTAGATTTATATTCATGACTTCTGGATGGGTCGGGCAAATTGCCCTTTATTCGCAGAACAGGTCTTATTGTCTGCTGAATCGCTTTCTCTCAGCCTCCCCGCTTTTCGTCGTGACGATTTGACGCAGCAATGGGGCGTTCCCCCTGAGCATCGGTCTTCAGCTGAAGTAAGTGTTTTTTCCCATTGAATTCTCTTTATTCTCATTTAATTTAATTTACAGGGTGTTCTCAAATTCGAACGATTCCCTGCCCTTCCAATTCCGTTTTGTCTGCGTTTTCGTGAGGGAAGCGCAATGATGCGCATGGTTTCGTCTAAGGATTTAGATCCATTTGTCTCACTTCGAGGCCAAAATGTTCTTTCTGGGGTTCCGAAAACGGTTTCCCCTCCCAAGGTTTCCGATGTAATCTCGCCTTCCCCTGCCAATAAAGCACAAGCTGTGCCCCCCAGGGCACTTCGAAGGAATCGGGAAATCGAAAGCCTCAAGGCTGATGCTTCCTCGTTTTGTGAGTATCTTTTTAATTTCTTAATTTCATTTTGATTATTCATTTTGTTTGTCTTCAGTTGCTTCTCCCCGGTCCACCCATTCAAAAGACTCCAATAACGAGCTTTTGAGCGGTTTCCCTTTAGTAGACGTGGCTCCCCAAGTTTCTTCATCTGCCAAAGTTTCTGTAGGCCGAAAGGATCCTAAATCCAAAACTACTGTCAAAGTAGTTGAAGATTCTAAAGCCTCCAATCCTACTCCTTCTGGTCTGGCTTACAAAAGGGTTCGACTACCTCCTCGTTCGCGGAAAAATACTTCGATTGTTTCAAAAGGAAAAGCACGACAAGTTGTTGTCAGTGACGAAGATTCGACTTCCAATGAAGTTGAATCGGAAGATGAGGATGAGGATGAGGAAATTGCTCCTCCTCCAAAACGCCTCAAAACAACGTCTTCCATTTCTGGTAAAACTTTATCCTTCATTTATTTCTCTTAATTTGTTAATTCAATTTGACTGTAGCTTCACTGCCTTGTCGTTCAGTTAAACGGGTGACCGTCCCCAAACGAGTCACAAAGGCTGCTGTGAAGCCCGCTCCCGAGCGTTCCCCAGAGAGTACCTTCCAACCGGTACTACTGGCGGATGCTCAAGGACAACTACGACTTCCAGAGCAGTCAACTGGTGCCTTCACCCCTTTTCCAAAGTTTGCACATGCCAGGGTAAGTCGTAGTCATTCAATTTAATTCATTCAAAATGCTAACTCTATTAATTTAATAGAATAGCGCTGCCTTAAGTCGAGAAAACCCCTTGCTAGCCATTGACCCTGACTTCGTCGAGCTGGGCTCCATTTTGGAAACTCAAAACGCTCGTTTCACGATGCAGGACTTGATGCAAGTTAACCGGGTAATTCGCGACGTAAGTCTTCTTTTTTATATTTCATTCAGTTTAAATGCTCATTCTTTTGCAATTTATCTAGCCTTCCATCCCCAGCCGAGCTTGTGTTTCGGCTCTCGCTCGAGGGAATTTGGAATCAAATTCGGCTCCTCTTCCAGGATATAAGTGTCAAGCCTGCTCCTCACGGAGTTTAAAGTGCTTGGGATCCTTGGACGTGGAGCTGGCCATGGATGTGCTCAATGCGCTCCATAAAGCTTCAACTAGCAGTACGCATAGTACGTTTTCTCCATTCTATTTGATTTTATTTATTTAATTTAATTCATTCGATTTATTTTAGATCTAGCCAACTCATTACGACGGGCCATGGACCTCAACGACCAAATGAAGCAGATCGGGTCCTTATTGGATACGGCGCGGGAGCTCTTTCTGCGGTCCATTTTGGACTTGCAGAATGCAGGAGAGGACCCCGTTGTTGTGTTGGAAGCACTCAAGGCCGCCGAACCCAATCGTCAGACCATCAATCTAAATGAGTGGACCCTCATGGCCACTCTATTCCGTTGGCCCAGTCCATTCAATTTGAGTGGGCTGGACTTCGACAATCGGACTCCGGGGGAATGGATCAAACTGCTACGCAGCATCCATTCCGGCGAGTCAACGGCGCATATCGACGGCAAAGGGCACCTGGTCGAGTTTTCCCCGCCTCCAGATTCTGCTACTGAGGCTTTGGAAGGCCTCAAGGAAGTCGAGAGGGGGTCTGCGGACGAGGGCACCAGTAGCCAAGTAGGGGAATCCATTCCAATGGAATGGGATCTTCCTGTGATCGAGAGTCTGGCCAAGCCAGCGCAGACTCTTGAATCGTAGCTGGTTCCTTGGGCGTCGGGGCGTTTTTTTATTTTATTTTTATATTTCATTTTGTCACACACGGACGGACGGGTTTTTAAACCCAAATATTTCATCATAGCTGACCACTCGCGGTCATATTCGTCTGGGTTTCGTAACCCAAAATCTCATTATGGACCTTTTCAGGACCACAGGTCAATCGAGACCATTTCGTTTTATTAGATTTATTAGTCTAATACATATCTTGTATCTTTCTTGTTTTTTTGTATTTCTTGTAGGTAGTTTTACCTATTATTTTGTTGTGGATAGCTTATAGCTGTCCTGTATACACCAATTTACGAGCTCTCATGCTCATGTTTATATTAATTTGAATGAGTGAACTTAAGTCCTGGGCGAATTTCTTTGGTTATCCCATTTAATTTGATTGAAGCAAAGTACCTGCTTATTCATATTTAATTTGAATGAGCAAATTCATTTACTGTTCTCTCAATACTCTGTTCAACTCGAATCATGTTTTAATTTGAATGAGTGCTTGCGAATTATCGAGCCAACTCTGAGTTCCATCTTTGAATAGGGGTTCAAAGTAAGACTCCATTCCGGATCCTGGTATGAACTTTCATGCGAGATCAGGTCCGCAAGACTTTACTGTCTTCATTGTCCTGAGTGCTCAAGTCGATCTCCATTTGCCATTGATCATAACAACGTCGGGAGGTATTCTCAACTCCACTTTTAGGTTCTGAGCGCAGTTTCTTTACTCATTCCGCATATTTTGACCTTCTGTATGATCGCTTTGATCAATTCTGGGTTACTGCGTTCGCAATACCATTCAATCTAATTGCAAAACTATTAGTTTAATTGAAATTTTGTAAATTTTCAATCAAATCGATATCCTCCTCCCCCAAACTAAAGAATCCAACTGTCCTCAGTTGTCCTAATTTGGTCAGGAGCCTGATTTCACTGTTTCAGTATAAAAGCTCAGGTCAATTGACTTTCAATATGCCATTCGTTCCAAGTCGACTTGCATTAGTCGGACTCAGTCGAGCTCTTATTCCATACAAAGTTCCATCAACATCTATCATCGTTCATCCTAGCATGCCTATCCATCACAAGAAGGATCTTGACATTGCTCGAGTTGCCGAGCCCCACTTGGGTGCATTGCAGCAGCTACTTGCTTCGTACAAAGGCAAGAAGACGAACAATCCCGACAAGGCAACAATTTCTGTCCTTCGTCGGTCTACCGAGTATCTTCATGATCTCTTGGTATGTATTCTTCATTCAATTTAATTGATACGTATCAATTTAAATCATTTATTATCAGGAAAAGCCTGTTACCCTTCGTAGTCATGTTAGGCAGATTTCTAACTTGACTGCTCGTCAGAGCATTATCGATACTTTGTGTCTCGGGCACAAACTATTTCCTGACATTGTCAGCGATTCTCACTTCGAGCAACATCTTAAGTTCATGGCTTTTGCCAATGATGCTCGTGTATGTATCAATTTTATTCGTGACCATTTACATTAATAGTCTTTTCAGAACACTTTCGTTAGGAATCGTCTCCTCGATCGTGCTCGTTCTGTTCATTCGGATCACGAGGCGTCCTCTCGTTCCGATAATTCTCGTTTTATCAGGAAGTCCAAGAAGAAAGCTACTAGATTTGCTTCCTCTCGTGACGTCAAACGTGAACCTAGATCTGTTCGTTTCGACTCTGATGTCGAGGTAAATCTTCAGATCTAATCTCAATTAATTTGATACATCAATTTCGTTCAGATGAACTCAGCCTCCGAGGATGAGTTGGTGTCTGGAACTGAATGCAGTTTCAAACAGAAACCTACTCTCTCTTTTATCAAGGTGAGTCAAAATGGTGTCATGTTCTGTATCCACAATTCATTTTATGTCGTAGAATTGTCGCAGCACTCCTTATCCCACTACTGGTTCCAACAAAGGTTCCAATAAGGATGAAAAGTCTGCTGTGAACGATGTTTCTCCTCGTCTCAGCAAGGTTCATTGCCACGCTGACAGTCATGTTTCTTCTAACTGTATGTCGTGTCTCGCTGAAGACAAAGGTGATTCAATTTAATTCAAATCCGTTCCAAATGGATTCTTAATCCGTGTTTTTAGTGACCCATAGCAAGCATATCAATCATGCTCTTGCTCAAGTCGTATCATCTAATCTCGATACTCCGCCAGCTCCTCTTGAGTCGCAAAGTACCAAATTCATTGCTGCTACACTCAACTTTCAGGCAGCTGAATTCGAATTTAATGCAAACTTGGTCAAGACTTATGCAACTCGTGCACATATTGCCAAGGTAATTGCGGACGAAGCTTGCAGCATCTTGAAAAGTCGCCAAGATTCTGGCTCAGACTCTTCTGCTTCTGACGCAAGTTTCGCTACTGCTCAGAGTATTCCCACCACTGGTTCTGAGGACACTGTCGTCACTCCTACGGAGATTGCTGTTCCAGTCGTTAAGACCGTCGAACGAGCTACTACTCCATTCACTCGTGGTGTTACTCCTATGATGGAAGACAAAGGACACGTCTCTGCCTAGGTCTGTAATCCATCTAATTGATTTTCATTTAAACTGATACATCATCATTTAGATGCATTCGTTTAAAATTCATAAATATTATTAAAAAAACAGTTCTTCGTGTTGATTCACTGTCTTTACATGGTTTCCCATGTTTGTATTCATTCATTCCATGCCTACTGTCTTTACGCCATCACAGCTGTATAGTAGATACATCATCTTACCATCGCCATTCATTTTATGATGTTTGTTTGTAACAGTATATCACCAGAGTTTCAATCTAATTATTGATCCTCTTCCTCACTGAGTTCTTCATCCGAGTTGGTATCTGAGAGTCTCAGATGCGGTATGGCATCGAATATGTAATCATTTTCTGGTGTCATCCAATATTCATCTTCGTCTTCTACCATTAAATCTAATTGTTCGGCAGTTAAGTCGATAAGCTCATGAATATTGTTTGGCAATTCAATTGGTTCATTTCGTGTAAAATGCGGCAATACTCTGAAGGCTCCAACCTTCTCTTTGAGTACTGTTCCATCCATTTCAGCAATAATATAAGAGCCACCCTTAGTTCGTCTAATTATGACCATAGGTCCTCTATATCTTGGATACATCTTTCTATCCAAACTCTTTTCAACTCCAGAATTCCTAACCTGGACCAATTGACCCGGTTTGAAATCCCAATCTTTAATTGTATGTCTATATTTTCGTTCGAATCTTCGTAATTCTGCAACTTTGTTTGCATCTACCCTACGTCGTACTTTCTCAATGAATGAGTTATGTTTCGACAGAGCTTGAGCACGATATCCAATTAATTCATCTCTAGTTAAGATTCTATTAGGTAGATTCACCAACCAAGTTGATTCCACAATATCAAAGGGAAGCAACGGTTCAGCTCCTGTTACCAGGAAATATGGAGAACAACTTAGACCACGTCTCGGTGTTACTCTATCCGCCCATAGTATCATTTTCAAAAAGTAGAACCATTTAGATACATCTCCACCAGTTGCTTTAATTAAAGCCTGGCATATGTCCAAATGCGCTCTTTCAATCTTGCCATTAGCTTGAGAGTTGTAGGCGGAAATCCTTATTCCTTTGATTCCATACTTCTCTTCTAACCAAGCTAGCATGTTTTTCATTTGACCTGCATCATCGGTCACCACTTCTTCAGGACATCCCCAACAACAAATTATATCGTCAAAGAACCATTTGTGAGGCCCTGGCACAGAAGGCCTGCTCTGGTCTTACCCAGACTGGGCCTAAGCGAACGCGGTAGCCGCCTAGGCCGTATGGGGAGGTATGGGATAGTGCCGATACTGGTGAGGGGAGCCTAACCAGGGGTAGTTGTGGAGCTTGGGTAAACCTAATAGCGGGTCCTAGAGGTGTAGAACGTAACGCGTAACCACCACTTCGATGTGGAGGGGAGGTGTAGCCAATACGAGTGGGGAGCTGTGGGGAGCTTAGGGAGCAATGAAGCGGACTTGGGAACCTAATGGGAGGTTCCAAAGGATGAAGGACGAATTGTAGAGCCTCGACGTAGATGGTGAGTCAAAGGAGAGGCGTAGACAATGACAGTTGAGATGTGTCAGGCCCTGTTAGCAAGTACTAGTAGACTGTACTAAAGGGACCAAGCCAGGTAGGAAGAGTTTCCAGGTAAGATTTGACAATAACACGCTGGGGAGCTCTGAGGGGAGTCCCCAGCCTATATACTGTACATGAGGCTGTCAGGTACATATGTCATATGGCTACTGGAGTGACAGGTAATATGTATCGTGAAGATCATAAGGATGGTGCATAGAATATCAAAAACATGTATAAGTGATGAACCGGAGCTCTGGAAAAGAAAGGGAAAGGTCCGGAGAAGCAAGGCATGACACCATTCTCCTAAAGTTCTAGTATTTTCATGTTTTACTGCTCGGGCCTCAGACCACAAAGACAGTGAATCCCTTCCGTGGATGATGTATTTACATCCATTAGATGGAATCGACATTATCATTGTATCGACATGTACCTTCTGAAACAATGAAGGTGTATGCATCAAAGTAGGAGGTGCTTTCAACAGCTTCATCTGTCTATTTTGACACTCCTTACATGATCTCACATACCATTCCACATCTTTATATATGTCAGGCCACCAGAATCGTTTCTGCAAGAAATCATTCGTTGCAAAGACTCCTTTGTGTCCCAGACAATCATGTGCACTATTCAACATGTGCATACGCTTTTCTTTTTCCACCACTAATTGTGGTTGATCAGGTTGATCAGTATTCCTATGGTACAACCTTCGTTGGTCGTCCACTTGAAATTTCTTAATCAATCTAATAAATTTAATCCGTTCTTCTTTCGACATTTCACCCAGGAATTTATCTGATGGGTTCAACAAGTACTTCCCAATCAAAGGAATTAATTCATCCAATCTATTACCCTCAGAAGATCTATGTGCTTCTGGGTATGGATTGTTTTGTACAAATTCTTTATCAAAAGTAGGGAACAAATTCCTACTGAAGACTTCACATGTTGCGTTTCTGGAATCTAACATGTGGTTCCTACGAATCTCGTAGCTGCGCTCTTTATTTAGAGCTTCTTGTACATCTAATTCAATATCATCAGCTTCTTGAGCTGTTTCATATAAGTAACCACTTCTAGGGTCAATTTGATCTTTGAAGTCATCAAATTGATACGGCTCTTCCGTTTCCCCATCTCCCATAATAAAATTAATTGGTTCCCCACCATCCTCATCAACATAATCTTCTGGATTTACTTCTGGACGCTTTGTTTGCCATCCGCCAGGTGTGATTCGTGACAATCCATCAGGACCATGGGTTGCACCTTTTACATGGATTAATGTAAAGTGATAGTTGCGTACATGTTCAATCCAATGGTTTATGGTTGCATTAGGACCACAACTAGGATTGTCTAGCATGCCTTTAATATAACTTGCATCGGTTTCAACTGTTAAACGTCTACATCCATAGACGTGATAATAACTAGCCTCCAATGCTAATTTCAAGCCATACAATTCTCTCTTAGATTGTGAGAATCGTGCTTCGCGTTCATTCAAAGTCATTGATCCAAAATAATTGAAGAACTTCTTCTTTTCAGACGGATCAATTTGATAGATATACCATCCTACAGCTTTGTAAGAGGTATCCGCCGCTAAGTAAACATCCCAATCAAAATTAATTGGTCTCAAAGCTGGACAATCTCGAACTCCATCCTTTAATTCGTCCATTGCTTTGTCACATTTTTCATTCCATTCAAATGGAACGTTACTCGTCAACCTAGTCAAAGGAGCTGCTTTCTTGGCAAAGTTCGCAATGAACATTCTCAATTGACTTGCAGTTCCTAAGAATGCTCGAACCTCCGTCTTATCACGACATGAAGGCCATTCGAGGACTACTTGAGCAATATGTTCTTCTGGCATACTGCCTTCATAGGTACATCTATGTCCTACGACAATTGTTTCCTCACAACAAAGAAATGCTTTGGTCCCACTGAAGGTTCCTCCTGCATATTTCATTCATTGTATTACTCTATTCATGTTTTGGAAATGTTCCCAAACAAATCGTCTAATTCCAGGATTCTCTGGAATAGTTCCGTAACCTCCTTCTGGTAATTCATATCAAGTTGATGGTTCTTTTACAGGTACATCATCAATGTAAGGAATTGTTACGTGTGGTATTTCATCTCGTAGAATATATGTCACATCATCGTGAAATATAGGTACTGAATTGGTCCACCCCATAGGTAGTTTTACTAACCTATGTGGTCCATACAGCGTTTGAAACGTCGTCAGGTCTCTAGACAATTGATCTAATTCTCGTTCATCATATCCAACATATAAATCTAAGGTTCCTCCACAAGATCTTCCACTGAAGGATCTTGCTAGATCTGCAGTTGCAGGAGGTACGCCTGAGTGCTGGATGGTAACCTTATTCAAAGGTTCCAAACTATGTACTAATCGTAAACTCTTGCCATCTTTCTTAATGACACAGAACCATTTCGAACGATAACTAGCATTCAATGGCTCGTATATTCCTGAGTCAATTTTACTTTTCATTATTTTACACACATCCTCAAAGATACCTGGCGGAATTGGTATATTCCTTTCGACCCACGGTTCATGTGGAACGACAGGTACTTTCACAGGTGGAAAGAATTCATTTTTGAAGGTTCCAGCTTCACTTGGTTCCCAAGCAAAACCTGCTTCTTGTTTACACATCATTTCATGCATAAGATTTCTCTCTTGATCCCACAAAAATCCTTCAGGATGATTCTTGTCTATTATCTCTTTCCTTTCTTCCATGTACCTTCCCGTAGGAATAAACGGTTTAGGATGTTTTGACAATTCAGGTAGTTCCAATAACGGATCACCATGAATGTGTCTTTCAATTCTAAATTCATCTGGTAACGTTGCCTTTATAGGGTTAACCTTCTTGTCGACCGGTTTATACTTCGTAAACACTTCTTCCGTATTCAAGTTGATTGGTTTTTCTACTCCTATGGCTTCATTAACCACTTGTTTAATCGTTTCATCTATTAAATTAATATTAGATCTATCCTGCTGATTCAATTTAATACGTTCTTCAAGTTTATTTGTTGGAGGTTCATTCAATAAGTCTGGCTGAACATTCTCTTTCACGTCCTTCGAGTCCTGGGCTTTTCCTTTCTTTCGTTGCCTCAACTCATATCTTACTTTCTCAAAACTCGGCTGAGATCTTTGGAATGATTCAGTTCCTCTTTTGAGTACTTCATATCGAACCATTCTCTTCCTAGTTCTCTGAGAGTTTTTAGGTTTATTCCAATTATTATCTCTGACCGTTTCAGAGGTGTTTTCATTATTACATTGATTCTGTGTGGTCTCTGTGGATTCAGATTCATCGCAATTCTCCCCCAAACTAAAATTTTGTAGTATAGGTTCAACAAATCGCCTCTTCTGAACTTTCCTTCGTACAGGTTTAGGCTTGATTCTTCCATTTTGAAGGAAGAACGACTTTATAGGATTTAAATTGAATTGATCATTATTCAATTGATTGTCAAATTCGCCTAAAACACCATCTCTCCATACACAGAATACTTGTTTATCCCCAATCGTCTTTTGATTAAGGTAACAATCAATTATTTCTTTGGCTTGATCATCTTGAGACTTCAAATGTTCTCTAGATGCAAGAACATATGCTTCAGAAAGCTCTTTCTTAGCAAACGTTTCTTGTTCACATCGTTTGTATCCATCCAATACGATGTTTTGTTTTTCATCAAAGTGGAAGCTTATAGCGTATTCATCCTCTCCTTGGTCGCTACTCAACTCATCGAGGAATGAAAATTTCCCTTTGAATCATTTTCACCTGTTGATTTTTCATTATCAGGTGTAACATTCTTTGGTTCATTATACCTTGAGGTATTAATTTGATTGTTTCGACCTTTTTGGCCACGAGGATAGGTTCCTACAGTAACCCTCTTGTGTGAGTTCGGATCGCTGATTGTTATCTCGGAATCTCCATTTCCAAAGGTCTTAATTTCACTTTCCACCAAGATGTCAAAAGGCCTCCCTTGTGAGGCCCTGGCACAGAAGGCCTGCTCTGGTCTTACCCAGACTGGGCCTAAGCGAACGCGGTAGCCGCCTAGGCCGTACGAGGAGGTATGGGATAGTGCCGATACTGGTGAGGGGAGCCTAACCAGGGGTAGTTGTGGAGCTTGGGTAGACCTAATAGCAGGTCCTAGAGGTGTAGAACGTAACGCGTAACCACCGCTTCGATGTGGAGGGGAGGTGTAGCCAATACGAGTGGGGAGCTGTGGGGAGCTTAGGGAGCAATGAAGCGGACTTGGGAACCTAATGGGAGGTTCCAAAGGATGAAGGACGAGTTGTAGAGCCTCGACGTAGATGGTGAGTCGAAGGAGAGGCGTAGACAATACGAGGATTGACAGAAAGAGGCCAGAGATGAGAAACAGAGAAGAGAAATAGAGTTGAGGTGAGACAGAGATAAAGGAAACAGATAATGAGGAAATATATGACAGTTGAGACGTGTCAGGCCCTGTTAGCAAGTACTAGTAGACTGTACTAAAGGGACCAAGCCAGGTAGGAAGAGTTTCCAGGTAAGATTTGACAATAACACGCTGGGGAGCTCCGAGGGGAGTCCCCAGCCTATATACTGTACATGAGGCTATCAGGTACATATGTCATGTGGCTACTGGAGTGACAGGTAATATGTATCGTGAAGATCGTAAGGATGGTGCATAGAATATTGGAAACATGTACAAGTGATGAACCGGAGCTCTGGAAAGGAAAGAGAAAGGTCTGGAGAAGCAAGGCATGACATCCCTAATAACACTTGAAATGGAGCTTTATTCTGTACGTGTAGTTGTAAGTACACCGTAACTTCACCAAATTTAAATGGAATATTTCTTGCTAAACCAAGAGTTTGGTTTAATTTTCCACTTGCATCTTGCATTCTAATCGTGAATTCTGGATCCCAGGTAATTCCTAGACCTATAGCTATCAATCGGTCTATCACAACAATCTGTGAACCTTGGTCCAATACACTTTCAATTTCTTCATCTCTATTATTGATTTCAGGAGTAACAGCACGTAATCCATTTGATTGATTTGCTACTACCACTGGATGATCACTATGGTCTTCATATGCCACGCTTTGATTAGCAACTATGGCAATGTTCCTTCGTTTATCATCAATGGAAAGGTCTCGTAGAAAACTTTCCACAATGTCTTTCTGCACTATAGATCCCACAGGAATGTCATTACGACTTTCAGTCAGGACTTCAAACATATCCGCCTGATCCTGCCAAAGATCTTCAATTCTAATGCATGTTTCAATCATCTGTACCCTAGATGGATTGTCCAAAATTTCAGTTTCTCCATCTTCGGATAAAGTTGATACATAGTTATTCGTTTTAGTCCTTGGACGAACTCTTCTATTGCGTATCTTGCGCATAATAATTTTTCTGATAGCAGGTGATAAAGCTGCTAATTCTTCGGTACTCAAATCAACTTTAGCATCGAATATCTTCTTTGCTATATCTTCTTCTACGCCTGGTCTCGAGACTTCATTCCTAATTTTATAGGCTGGAGTATATCCATGACTATCAATTTGAGTCGTCTGGTCTCTTGGTACCTTTGTAGGTGTATTAATTTGAATAGGACGATACGTCCTAGGTTGAACATGATCATATGGTCTATGTTCGCTATTAATTTGATTCGTTGGTCTTGACGAAGGAATTAATTTAATAGCATCCTCGTCATCAGATTCATCAACGTCTTCAATCGTGACTGAGGGCTTCTTCAAAGGCCGATCTATGGACTTTGGAGCCTCAAATCTCACTGTTTTCTGATTTCCATTGGTCGTTTCAACCAATTTCCCTGGTATTAAACCTGGTTTCTTGGGTATATGCACCCCATCAAATACTAATCTTCTTGTATTCTCATTAAATTGATTTCGTTTTGCTTTCTCACTTTCCTCCGGAGCTACAGCATTGGATCTTAAAGTTCTCATGGACCGATCCTGCTCCTTCATTGGAGTACTTATTTTTTTCCATTTGAACTATCTTGGTTGAACACACGAACATCATCTTCTCGGTGTGCTTCCAAATTCCCAAGTCTATCTGATAGTTCCTCTATTCTTGTCATCCAAACAGCTAAATTGACGTTAGGATTCATCTGCTGGTCCATGACTTTATCATCTTTGCCATCTTCCATGTTTGCAAAATAGGATTCAGCACAATCCCATCCCAAGTCTTTTGCCATTTGTTCAATCTTCTTGTATCGAGGTATATTCGGATCGTCTCGAGGCATTCTAGCATTGTCTCTTAATTTGTAACGCTTTGAGTCACCTCCTTCAGGCATCATCCAACCTCTTTTTGTAAATTCCAGCAAGTGTGGACATTCATTCATAAAATGATCTGTTGACTTGCACAAGAAACATGCCCACTGAGTTCCATTCGAACTTCTCGGTGTCGTATTTCTTTCAAATCTATTAGATTGATTCGAAGAGCCACTCAGTGGTATCGAATTAATCATTCCTTTAGCATTTTCCTTGGCCATCTGTGCCATTACTGCTGTTAACTGCGTCATAATGTCCGCTCCTTCTTTGAAGTGCGACTGTAATGATTTCACAGCTCTTATTTCTTTCATGTTCGCCTCCATGAGGTCTTTATTCAACGCAACCATTTGCTGTTGTTCTTCCGTCAATTCCCTTGGAATCAAACTTTCTAATTTAATTCCCAGTAGGTCTTTAAATTCGTCTTCTACTTTAGGTTTCAAAGCTTGAAGATAGTTCCTATCTGTTTTAGGAACATCCGCAGCAAACGGTAAATTAATGTGTCCCCTACTAAATGAATTAGGGTTATTAATTGGTGGGCTCGAAGAAGCAATGGAAAGGGTTTGATAGTAATTATCAAATGAACTCCCAATCATATACTTCTCAGCCGCATTCATTACTTCGTCAATCTTGAAAGGGTCTTCCTTTCGTCTATCTGACATAGAAGTAACTGATACATCTTTCACAACTGTTTCTAGCATGCCTCTCCTTACTTCGGGAGTCATAGGTGCCAAGAACAATCTTACTGCATCACTATTTGTGATCATTTTTGGTTCGTCCATCAGCTTTTTCATTTCAGCGTCGAAGAGGAGTCTGAAGATTCTCATCTTCTCCTGTTCGCCTGCATCAATTGGATTAAATTGATGGACTAATTGTTCAAGCAATAATCTAGATCCTCTTTCGTCTCCTACAGATTGCGGAAACATATTCTTCAGATCCTTTTTAAATTGATCCCAATTCGGGGTCTTTACCGAATCAAAGACTCTTAATGCTTGTCTCGTTTTATAAGACTTCCATTCTAACACTAATCTCACTTTAGCCTCGTCAGATGTAATTCCTCCATGTTCAAATATACTTTCAGTAGCTTCGAACCATGGTATCATTTGACTTGGATCAGTTATATCAAATAATGGTGCTGTCTTATACTTTCTTGGAAGTTTCGCACTGGCTTTATCGATCTCAGCCTTAGCTTCAGCTGACAGCGCAGACATTCCATAATTATTGGTAGTCATTTTGACTGGTTCAATCATATTACTTGCTTGAGAGATAGTCTGATTTAATGTATCTATCAATCTAGTTGATTCAATCGATGTAGAAGATGTTGAAATTGACTCTGGAGTAATCAATTCAATTATATCTTCTTCAATATCAATCGGATTAATTTCTTTTCTCTTCCTTTTCGGATCGAGATTAGATTTCTTCAAATTCCTTGGCAAAGATGTAAGTCTTCCTCGAGATATAGATGATCCTGTTCCTCTAGAAACAGAACTTCCACGCGATGCTTCTGCCGGTATTTGAGAAGAGGATGGATGACTGGATTCGTTCGTAGGGTTTAATAGGGATGTTCGAGCTGATATGCCGAACGTAGATCTCCCAAATACAACTCCTGCTTTACGATATTCTTCCGGGGTCAATACTCCTGCTTTCTCCGAATTCTTCAAAGTACGCGGTTTTCCTGATGAACTAATGTTGACAGTTCACAGAAATGGTATCACGAAGATCAACACACTTCTACCAAATAATCGAATATAATCCAAACAAACGTTCAATTTAATTTATCAAGCTAATTGTAGCTTCAAAACCACCCCTCGCGGTGGGCTCCAGATAACGAGCTTGCCTCGTTTTTGTGTGAAAGAGAAAGGAAGGAATCTAATGTGCACTCCAACCAACCAATCTAATACACAATATGCAAGTTCACTGCTATCAAATTTATTTAATAGCAAGGGGTAGCGTTGGCAAAGGTTCCGCAAAGCTTTGAGAGCTAAGTAAGAAGCTTTAATCAATTAATTTGAATCGTTCTAAGGATTCAATATATTCCTTTGATCAAGGTAGATTCAGCACGGTTTGTGCTTTGATTGTATTGATGTGGGTATATCAAGAATTGGGGGTTTGAATCAAAGTAAATTAAAACCGAAACACACAGACCCCTACGGAGGGCTAGAACTATGTGCTGGCACAACCACACAGCGTGATTTGCCCTTAAGACCAACAACTGATCCTAAGTTCGAAGAATACCCAACAACTGGATATAACTTCTCGCAGTCACAAGGAGCAGAACACGATGTTCCTATACTCACAAGTGCCAGGCCCGAATGGCTGCTAGCGAAGAGGTTTCAGTCTGGCGGGAGTGTGTCTTTCCTTTTTACGGATTAGCACTGCAACGTCATCCCAAAATCACTTGTATTCCAGATACATCGGATTGCTATTTATACCTACAGAATATAGAGCCGCACAGTACAATTAATTTAATACAATAAACGTTCGGAACCGCCAGGAAACTTCTACACTCAGTCAGATACCATTTAATTTGAATCTACATGTCCTTATTTGGCCCATATTGGTTCCAAGATTCTAGTATACCTCCAAACATAGGTAGGTACTTCGATATTCATTTAATTTAATTGTTTTTGGAGAATGACTCGAATGGTGCTCAACTGTCATTGCTGTTCAACACTTACTTTGATCGTTTGTCACCTCGCCCGGAGGCAAATCAGCTCTCCTCAATTCTAATCCTATCAATCTGATTCATCTGGATTAAACTAATTGCTTCTCTCTTTCAATAGACACCCATTGTGCCTACACTTTATCAAGGGAGTTACACATAGTATTCATTTAATTGCATTCTTCAATATTTTCTACGTCAGGACTCTTTGACGTTCATTTGATATGTTTTCGGAGCCTCGCAGTACTTCGATCATTCTCCTAGTCATTTTCTTTAATCATGCAACCGTATTGGTCTATTAGACTAAATCGCAGTCTTTTAGATTAATGCATGATCTCATTCTAGAAGGAGTTTTTGATAATTCCTGAGTTCTAGAAAGTCATTTCGAGTCAATCCTCGGCTCATGGTCACTTGAGTAAGTTCTTCCAAACTCCTGCCAGTGTAAGGTCCAATAAGAATACTGTTAAGATCATGCAACCCGCGTAACCGTGCCAAAGGTCACAGAGTGTCTAAATGCGGAAGACGAGTGGGACAGTAGTGAAGTTATTAACAACACCGCCGTTACGCCGTTAGTCCCCGGAGGTCGAGAGTATAAGAGGGAGGAGCTGAGTAGCAGCCCAGTCGGAGCGGCGGTATTGCCGATGACGAGGAGCGAGCCAACGAACTTATAAGTCCAAAGGCTGTAGAGAGAGTACTTCTAGGCGTTGAGCCTGAAGACTTAGAGAGCACAGAGTGAAGGAGGGAATCTAAGTCGATAATTAAACTGAGGAACTACAGTAGCGTACAAGCAGTATTTATATCTACGGAGCGGCGAGGAGCGCCAGACTAACTACTAGGAGTTATACGTGTAGTCCTGCAGGGTAAAGTAAAAGACAATAAAGAGGGACTAGAATGAAAGGGTATGTGTAGCGAGAAAGAACAATAAGGAGGAGATTACAATAAAGCTGGATCTTCGGAATACCGAGCGGCGGGATGGAGGCCCGAGGCATGGGCTTGACAAATACCCTTGGTATGTCATACGTGAATGGTCATCCTTCGGATGTAGTCCGAGTCTGGTATAATCCTGCTTGACGAACAGGTAGACTGCTATCCGAAGGTAGTATTGGGGATGGGTAAACTAACCAACTGGTGGTAGTATGGGTATATGGTCCCTTCAACTTATTAGACTGATTCAGTATTGACTTTGACTGTCAATCTGGGTCTCAATTACAGTCCTCTCGATACAAATCTATACGTGAAAATGTCACAATTCACAGCATAGACGTCTAGCCAAAATTTAGGCGTGTCACCGAAGATCTGGGACTTATTGTAATCTTTATCTTATTGTTCTTTCTTGCTACACATTCCCTTTTGCCTTAGTCTAGTTTTATTGTCTTATTCCTTACCCTGACGGTACTAAATGTACAGCCTCTATTAGTTAGTCTGGCGCTTTGCTCCGAGCTGCCGAGTAGTTGATATAAATACTCCTGTACTGTACTTTAGTTCCTCAGTTTAATTATCAACTTAGATTGCTCTCTTCAACTCAGACAACTTGTATCACCCTTGATACTCTCTGTTTCTACCTTAGGACTTCAATGTTCTTTGGTTTGCTCCTCATCATCGGCACTCCTGCTGTGTTGGCTTGGCTGCTTCTGGTTCTCTCCTTCTCTACTCTTGATCTCCAGGGACTAGCGGTATAACAGCGGTGTTGTTAATAACTTCACCACTGTCCCATCACAGCTTCCGCACTTAGTTACTGATCAGCCCTTGGCACAGCTTACTGGTATACATGATCTTAACACCCTCTCACAATGCTGGAGCATTAAACAACAATGTACCATGGTAATGATTGTGGCAGTATTTTTAGACTAACACATTGCATAGGATATTATATGATTTGATAGCAAATATTTGAACCTCACAGTTTCCACCTACCACAGCCAGGGCACAAGCTTGAGCTGGAACCCAGCTGGGCCCTGGCTTTCATGTAGGGCCCGGCTCAGGATTTTCATGAGCTTTGGCCAGGGCTATGTGAGCCTTAGCAGGGGCTTTTGAGCCGCGCCCCAGCCAGCACATCACTATTCTCTATCCTCTGGGGACTCACAGCTTGGCAGCAGTGTTATTAATAACTTCACCACTGTCCCATTATATTCCTCTTAGATACTGGTCAATCCTTTCTTGCTAAAGGCACATATACATGATCTTAACACATTGCACATGTAAATGTCACCCTATAACGTAGATTTAATTAATGATAAACTGGCAATACCAGTTTTTAACGTTTTTTGATTTTGATGGCTATAGCCACTGATTGTAAAATTAAATTTTACTGGTAATTACCGGTGCCAGATTAAGTACTGTCACTGTCACACTAAGTACTCTGCAATGTGAAGGCCCACTCCGGTTGGAGTGGGTCTGAATGTTGCCAAACCATCACAACTAAAATGATGCAATGTGGAGGACTACTCCGGTTGGGGCTAGCTCTGCTAGCCCCAACACAACGGAGTGGGCCGGAACATTGCCAAGGAACGGGCGCACTCGGTTAGGGGTTAGGCGCGCCGCAGGCGCTTGCAAATATTTGATGCACCAAATGAGGCTTTAGAGTGCCCGCCGGAGACTCCCTGGTTCGGGGGACCCCCCAAGTGCAGCGAGGGAGGGGAGCGGAGCAGAGTGCAGGCCTGAAATTTGGTGCGCCGAGTACACTTAGTATAAAAATGTATTACATATTCCCATGTATTTCTACTATAACAGTTTCTTGTTGTTCTTGTATGGTGCAGCTGGTTACATCGTTGTTATTCCTTCCTGTATTCATGATGTATGTAGTTCAATCCTTGCGCAGGGATTATCTTATTTTTGTCCATCATTTACGTGATCATGTCACACGCCATTCTCAATTTGGACACATTACCTGTTACTGTCAGATAATTTCATCACTGACAGTAATTTAATTACACTGCTGTACGGTTCTTTCAAAGAATTTCATCATTTTTTCTTTCGAAAAAATCTTAGTGTGCAATAAAAAATTTCCAAGAACGAGCAGGCACACATTTAGTCTGAATTTTCGAAAGTCAGCACTTTCAACAATCTATCCATAGTCTTTTGAAATATTTGAATAAAACAACGGCATGTATGAGCTCGCACACTACTGAAAATTGGTAATTATTGGTTCTTTTCAATTCAACCGGCTCAAATCGGTTCATCTGTCACAAAGTGGCAGCGGCGGAGTGACTAAGCGGAGCAGAGAGGCAGAGCGACTAAGCGGAGTGATAATGCGGAGCGACTAAGTGGAACAGAGACAGACTGGTCCCAAGATAATGACAGAGATATATTGAGTATCATAGTCATAGGTAATAATAAGTAACACATACCTGGTCCCAAGATAATGACAGAGAGGTCAAGATAAGGGACCAGGCTGTGGGGGTTTGGCTATTTATACATAATCTGATCTGCGAGAAATAACGATGTAATACTGTACAGTTTAGGAACAAGGAAGGTGGCGGAAGCCGGTAGAAGGAGAAGGGTAACAGGTGGATCGGTAATCGATAATGGGGGTCAGGTGGATCAGTAATCGATGGGATTTGGTGGTGATGTAATCGTGCAAGTAAAGGCGTCGAAACGGTGAGAAAAGGAAAATGATAGGGGCTACGTACTTCATGACATTACCCCCCTCCTTACGACCATTGCCCTCGATGGTCAAGCCTTTGCTGCTGTGGGGTGTTTCTTGTGGAAGGCTCGAACAATCTTTGGAGCGCGGCTGAGGTTGGGCGCTGGCTCCCAGGAATTATGCCCTGCGTCGTAACCCTTCCACTTGACCAGGTATTCCAACCTCTTCCACCGGACCCAACTATCCAGAATTTCTTCTACTTCATATTCCGGTTCATCTTCATCTTCTAGGTAGACTGGCTCTGGTGGCATTGGTATTTCTCCATTGATGGTGTTACCTTTCCAGGGATAGAGTTTGTCAACATGAAAGACAGGATGGATGCGGTCGAGCGAGATTGGGAGGTCAAGGCGGTAGTCCAGGGGTCCAATTTTCTCTAGGATTCGGTAAGGTCCAAGCTGCCGATCTCCGAGTTTCTCACTGGATAGTTGGAGGTTGATGTCCTCCGCGCTGAGCCAAACAAAATTTCCGACTTTGAACTGGTGAGCTTTTTGTTTTCCTCGTTCATATCCTTCTTTCTGTAGCTTCTTCCCTAAGTGCAAGGCGGCTCCTGCGTCCTGTCGTGCTTCTCGGAGTATCTGTATGCGGTCATCCACCGCCGGGATCCCGCTGCGTTGTCCGACTGGAATGTTAAACAAGGGGAGGTATCCGTAGGTGAGCTCAAATGGGGACATGCCAAGTGCAGAATGGGTTCGCGAGTTGATTACGAACTCCGCCATGGGGAGATGTTCTGCCCAGTCATCCTGCCGACGACCTATGTAGAGTTGAATGTACTTTTCTACTTCTTGGTTGGCGCGTTCGGTTTGACCATTGGACTGAGGACGGTACCCAGATGTAAGGTCTGATTTTATTCCTAGTCTGGCGAGTAAAGATCGCATGAGTTTGGCTGCAAACTGAGGCCCCCGGTCGGATTTGAAGTGGAGAGGGAGTCCGTGAAGATGGAAGATTTCCCTGTAGTAGATGTCAGCAACGCCTTCCGCAGTGATGGAGCTAGTACATGGGAGGGCATGAATTTGTTTCCCATAGAGATCTGTGCAAACCAGGACTGCATCGTATCCTTGGGAGTTAGGCAGTTGCGTTATTAGGTCCACTCCTACCTCTTCCCATAAACCCGATGGTACATCTAGTGGCTGAGTTATAGCTCGTGGGTGTCGTTGGATCTTTTTGCGTGCGCATGTCTCGCATCCCTCTACGTATTTCTCCACAAAGGAGCGCAGCGTTGGCCACCAGAAGTGGGTGCTAACTAGATCGAGTGTTCCGTGGAGTCCAGGGTGTCCAGCTGTGGGATGATCGTGGCATTGACGCAGTACTTCCGTGCGTAGGTCATCGTCTGCAGGTACGTATACTTGTCCTCGGTAATAGACTAGACCGTTGTCCTCCTCCCATTCGGCAATTCCGTTAGCCAAGCGCTGTAGTCCATGCTCCTTGACTGTCTTGAGTCCTTCCAGTACCTGTGCTTCCCGCTGTGAGGCTTTCCGGATGCGATCCTCTAAGGGGTTCCGTAGGATAGAGGCAGCAATTTTGGTGAAATGGTTGGGCTTGAGGACCGTCTGCTGTCGATTATCCTCATTGTCTAATACCTGGTGGGCTGCCATACGAGAGAGAGCATCAGCCTGAGTGTTTGTTCTGCCGGGGCGATGTATCATGTGGAAGTCAAATTGTGAGAGGTAAAGAGCCCAGCGAGCTTGTCGCCGGGTGAGGTCTTGAGCTGTGCGCCAAAACTCAAGGTTGGAATGGTCGGTGATAACGTCGAATGGCTGGGGTAGTCCCTCTAGGAAGTTCCTCCAGTCCTTCAATGCTTCTATGATGGCCAGCATTTCCCGGTCGTAGATCTCGTAGTTCCGTTCCGCTGGTTGCATTGAGGCTGATCTAAAAGCAACGGGATGCCATTGGCCATCCTCTTGCTGCTGCATGAGAGCGCCGCCAGTAGCAAAGCCTGATGCATCTACCTCGATTCGGGTCGGTCTGTCCGGAGTCCACAGGGCTAAGATGGGTGCAGAGATGAAGGCTTCCCTCAGGGTGTCAAACACTTTCTGCTGGGTGTCCATCCAGGTAAAGGATATGTCTTTCCGAGTGAGGTCATTCAGGGGCCTGGCTATCCTCGCAAAGTTCCGGATGAAGCGCCGATAGAAGTTAGCAAATCCAAGGAACCCTCGTAGCTCTCGAAGGTTAGTGGGGGCTGGCCAGTCGCGAACTGCAGCTACCTTTACCGGGTCCATTCGCACCTCCCCTTCCGATATAATAAGGCCTAGGTATTCGATCTGCTGTTGTTCAAATTCGCACTTCTCCGGTCGTAGATACAGGTCATGCTTCTCCAACCGGATTAGTACTTCCCATACCACTCGTCAGTGTTCCTGAAGGTCGCTGCTAAAGATGAGGATGTCGTCCAGGTAAACTGCTACCTTTCCAGCTGCTATAAGGTCTGCGAATATGGCATTCATAAGTGCTTGAAACGTTGCAGGGGAGTTGGTGAGACCAAAGAACATAACCTTAGGCTCAAACAGCCCTCGTGTGGTTGCAAAGGCTCCTTTCCATTCGTGACCTTCCTTAATTCGAACATTGTTATAACCCCAGCGGACGTCAAACTTGGTAAAATATCGGGCCCCTTGAAGTCGACTAATAATATCAGCAACCAATGGGAGGGGGTAGCGGTTCTTTACAGTATATTCATTCAGTTTCCGGTAATCCTGTACAAAGCGCAGCTTCCCATCTTTCTTCTTCACAAAGAACACCAGGGACGAGATGGGTGATTTAGAGGGGACAATATAGCCTTTCCGCAGATTCTCTTCCAGGAATCGATCCAGCTCCTCCTGCTCGTTTAAGGACATGGGATAGATCTTGGTGCGCATAGTTGCCGGTGCTCCAGGCAGGAGATCGATTGCGTGGTCCCAGGGTTGATGGGCAGGTAATCGTTCGGAAGCGGATTCTGAGAAAACCTTCTTGAAGTCTCGGTACTGCTCAGGGATCATTTCTTCGAAGGTTTTGAGGAGTTTGTCTCGGTTGGCTTCCTCTGCTAGCTGTTGGGAGTAAGTGAATCCTGCTGCACACCAGACTTCCTTGGTTTGTTCTTCCAAAATCCCAGCTTTTACCCATGCTCGACGAGTTTTGTGGTTGGCTCGGATTCGGTGTATTGGAGGTTCTTCCATGGATTCGCTCTCTTCCAGGCCGGTTTCAGGTAATATCGCAGCGTCGCTGGGTTCGGGTTGAGTTTCTGGGCTCAAGGGTTCTCGGATTTGGCTGTCAGCATTAGCTGGTACTCGGTGAGGATGTGAAGTCTGCTCGTCTTCTACTTCCTCCAGAGTTACCCGAGGGGGTTTTACTGAAAGCCGTCCTTTCTCCCAGTCAATCTCGGGATTTACCTTTCGTAACCAGGGAAGTCCCAGGATAATATCCTCTCCTCCTAGATAGAAAGTCCATCCATCGCTCCTGGTTATCCACTGTGAGTGCTAGGCGTGCAAAATGGGTGATCCTTCCAGCTCGATTAGGGGTGCCGTCAATATTGAACACGTCGATTGGTTTATGGAGGGGTGCACATCTTACATGGTTTTGGGTGGCGAAGTCTTGGTTTAGAAACAGGGCGGTGGCTCCACAGTCTACCATGGCTGCAGTTGTTATACTATGGTTCCTTCCTCTTAGTTTCGCATGAATTCGGAAGTGTGGGGAACTGGAATTCAATTCCCGGATCGACGATATTGTACATGATGGAAGCGAGTCATACGAAGAGGTAGTGAACATAGTAAACTGATTATAGGGTACTCTCGGTGCAGCCGAAACGGGTACCCTCTTTAAAAACCCTGCTGTAAGCCAGAGGACGAGGAAGACATAGCGTTAGCTCGATCGAGCAACTCCCTTATTTGACCGATTTGGTTGGAGAAGTCCTGGTTAGGGGGGCTCGGAGTAGCAGGTATGTTAGCCGGGGTGAATGGTGGGGTTGAGGCCGCAATCTGGACTGACTCGTTTGGGAACAGGGAGAATGATGCGGATCCGGTGGCTGATATCTGTTGGCGACGGGGCTGCTGGCGTCGGCCTCGATCTCGTCCGAGTCCCATGAACTTGTCCTGGCAGACTGCTTCCAGGTGTCCTCGGCGTCCACAGTAACGGCAAGTGGTTTCTCGGTGTGGGCAATTCTGCTTGACATGACCTTGGGCACCACAGCCAAAGCATCGTCCACGCATGCGGGCTAGGAAAGCCTCCCTCGTATTCCCATTGCTAGTGTGGGTGGCATCGATATCCATGGCATGGGAATCAGCAGGGGCCACATAGGAGCGGGTAGGTCCAGTGCTTCGACCAGTCAGAGTAGGGTCATGCAAGTAGACATCTACCGATACGGCTCGTGTGATGGCCTCCTTTAGGGTTCGAGCAGCTCCTTGACCAATGTTTACCATAATCAGATTTTGTCGGATCTCCGGAAGTAGGGCAGAGTAGAAGCGTTCCTTCAAGTCGATGTCAGACATCTCAGTCCGACTTCCGATGTCCTGGAATTTCTGAGCAAACTCCGCTACTGTCTGCCCTTTGCCCTGCTTAAGGGATTGAATCGCGTTACGGGCTTCCATACCTGGGTCTATCAATTCAAATCGCTGGCTGAACTCTGTGAAAAACTTGTCCCAATCGCCTTCGAAAGGGGGGTTCTCCGCACTGAAATGCAGCAAATGGGGAGTCGCCCAGTCTCCAGCACCTTCTGTGAAGAAGCCTAAAGCCGACTTGATAAGCTTTGCCTGACTGTTGGAAAGATCAGGTTGTTCTGATGCCCAGTTCTGGAATTGAGCTCTAAAGCGTCGTGCTTCACTACTGTCTTTACCCTTAAATACCTTGGGTTTGTTCATGCTGGACTTGGAGGATGAGCGTTCCTCCATGGCTGTAGCGAGATTGGCTACTTGTTTAATGAGCAGCGTCATGAGATCTTCTGCAGAGGCAGGTGGGGCGGGTGTGGCAGGCGGAATAGGAGTCGACATGATAGGAGTGGGTGCTTGGGGTTGGGGAATTGGCAAGAAGGTTGTACCGTTGTGAGTAACTGGTTCTTGGACTGAGTTGTGGAGAGCGTTGGGGCAGGGTTGAGAGTCGCAGTCGTACCAGCTATCGTCGGTGTTGTGGATGTGGTTTTGGTCTCTGGGGTCAAGTGCGTGTGGGAGTGTAGAGCAGTCTACTCTGGTGGCGGGAGTTTCAGGATTGTGCGGGGCAGGGGAGGATGTGGTGTCTGCGGGTCCTGCAAGGACAACCTTATCGGTAGGCTATCGGTGCAGTAATGGATCTTGACCTAATGTCACAAAGTGGCAGCGGCGGAGTGACTAAGCGGAGCAGAGAGGCGGAGCGACTAAGCGGAGTGATAATGCGGAGCGACTAAGTGGAACAGAGACAGACTGGTCCCAAGATAATGACAGAGATATATTGAGTATCATAGTCATAGGTAATAATAAGTAACACATACCTGGTCCCAAGATAATGACAGAGAGGTCAAGATAAGGGACCAGGCTGTGGGGGTTTGGCTATTTATACATAATCCGATCTGCGAGAAATAACGATGTAATACTGTACAGTTTAGGAACAAGGTGGCGGAAGCCGGTAGAAGGAGAAGGGTAACAGGTGGATCGGTAATCGATAATGGGGGTCAGGTGGATCAGTAATCGATGGGATTTGGTGGTGATGTAATCGTGCAAGTAAAGGCGTTGAAACGGTGAGAAAAGGAAAATGATAGGGGCTACGTACTTCATGACATCATCCTTTTTTCCAATAATGCTATACATCGAAAATTTCATTGCAGTGTCTATATACTACACTAGGATCTACACTATCTACATGAATATCAGACTGAGTGTGCCAACATTTGACTTGAAGAATATAATGATATGGACTTGGAGCGATGTAAGAGAAAAATCTTGAAGTCGATGTCCTTGAAGTTGGTGAGGCCTTGAAGTTGATGCTGAGGTATTGAGGTTGACGTTAGAGCCTTGAGGCAGAGATTGAGGCCTTGAAGTTGATGTTGAGGCTTTGACAAACCAGGGAGAGCTGTTGAAGTGGACTGGCGTCGTCGTGGCAGGAGGAAAAGGAAGGGATGAAAATTTTTTACTGCATGGGAATTTGTAAGTCCATGTCATCTGACCACTTGTCGGACGGACTTGAACAAAATTTTATTTTCTGCCTGGTCTGAGAACTGCCAGCAAGCAGGAAGGGATTTTCGAAAATGAGGCTTTCATTAAATTTTCGAAAAAAAAGTCAAAGATTCTTCATTCTGTCAGAACATCCATGGGAAATTTTCAAAAATCAATGATTCTACAAATATTTGCAAAGAATATGACAAATTATTGAAATATCATCTATCAGAAACTTTTGAAACAGATCTAATGAAAACCTAGAAAAGAACGGTGCAGCAGTGTATATTACGACTGGCTGTAGCCATTCAAAAAGAATTTCCTTAATAACTGTTATTGCCAGTGCGGCATTTAAAATATTTGCGTCAGCGGCTCTAAATGTACCATTTACTTACATGCATAGGGTCACACTTGTGACATCACACTATATAGGCTTTCCTTCCACTTAGACACGACTAGAGCTCTTACCACCATCTTACCTTGGCCTTAGATTCTTGAGTGTGTATATATATCTGTTCCCGCCATCACGGTGGGTTTCCAGCACATAGCACACTGCAAAACAAAACATATATATTGGGCAAACACATGAGGCCAAGCATGACCAAAATGTGCCTGCACACAAGTACTTGCCGTGCAATAGACCTTGCAAGCAAGGTGATTGTGACGAAAACAAGGATATGGCATTCAGCAGCACTACTAGTACATGGAATTTGAGTTGTTCTTTCGAATAAAAGATACTTCTTTTTCTTCATCAACACTACCTACGTCTTTGGGACTTGGAGTCCAGCGATGGCTCTATTAATGTGTAGGTGTTTGTTGATAACGACGTCATCGAAGAACTCGAGGTTGACCTCTCGCTCAAAGATGAGGGCATGGGACGAGCCACCAAAATGGAACATTCCGATCTCGCCACCAGCGTCAACATGATCCCCTTCCTCAACTGTGATCTGACAGGTCGACACCTCTACCATCCCAACACCAATGAATACGATGCGTCCAATAGCTTTATCGTCGGCCTCAATATGGATGATGGCACGAGTAGCGGCTTCGGTGAGCCACGCCTGAGAACGGATGATAGCACCCCGAGGGTCACCAGGTAGAAAGTCTGGATCAGAATCTCCAGCTCCATCGTCAGGCAGCGCGGCATAATACGTTCCCGGAACGAGCTGTATCTCGCGAATGGTACCGTCCACGGGGCTATGCCAACGGTGATAGTCATAAGGAGAGAGGAATGCCTGATAGACAGTCCCACCGATGAAGGAACGGGAAACTTCATCGTCGCGACGTCCAAGCATGTCATAGATAGAGTAAGGCTGACCCTTGAGCCAGAACTGGTCATGTTCTTTGATATCTGTAGATATGCGATACACGGTGGATTCACAGGCGTTGAATATGAACAAAAATGGGGGGTCCGGCTTTTGAATAGGGCGAGCGTTAGGTTTAAACTTCCTGGTAAAGAAAGCATCCCAAGAGGTGAAACCGCGGTTGACTGCAGCATAATCGGGACACTCGTAAATCTCGTTGAATATTCCGCGCTCATTTTCGAGAGTCGCTAATCCCAGCTGGCCAAACCAGCCCTCGTCGCTATCATTGAGCGTATTGTTGGATTCAGAACCTCGGAGGTAACTACCCCAAAAATCCAACAAATTCTTCATAGCAGCATTGAATTCAACCTTGCGAAAGAGATCGTAACCCGCACTAGTGTTACTAAGAAGGTCGAGGAGGAGATACAAGGGGACTCCAATGGGCTCGCCGCCGATGATTTCGCCCTGGTCGTTTCTGTTCACTTGAAACTTGGGAGCGGCGACAACGATCTTATCCATGCAAAGAAGCAACTGTTCGAAGGTTCTGACCTAGAGTATGTATTGGAATAAGAAATGATAGCACAGAAATGGGAACTCACCCTACTTTCGGGCGAAACTTGCAGGAAGACTTGTTCGAACAAGTCAACCAATTCGGGATCAGCGTTGATATTGTCTTTAAAGTTCTGGACTGCCGGGACATGAGCCTTCTTTGGGTCGATTTCACGCAGGAGATCATTGAAGAATGCGTCGTAGACCGCAGGATTAGCTGGAATCCATCCACCGTAGCGGGTTAACACTGTTTGCTTCGACGGCAGAGGCTGCTGATATGGTGACATCGTCCTGTACCATGATCAGAGCGGATATGTGATGCACTAGGCGAGATCAACGTACAGAGTATGGAATATCTTCTTGGACTTTGGGGTGTAAGTGGATGGAATTCTGGCTTTCGGTGCCACTCAACTCTCCTTTATAAGACTAAGTGACAGTTGGTCACAAAATCACCTTCAAACCCAGGTGAGTACACGAACGAACCCTCTATCGAGGTGAATAATGGATTCCACGATATTGCATGCCAATTGGAAAGTTTTATTTCAGTCAAGGAGTTCTTCGCGTCCGATGTCAGTGGAACCTATGACAGCACAAATCGTTATTTGGAGAGCTTTATACAATGGAGATACGCACCATGTTCGAGAAATGAGAGAATAGAAATCGGGGGTGGTGCGCCCTACTAAGACATTGAATGGCTCGACACGAAATGGCTCATCGAAGTTCTGTGGCTTGCACTGAGCAGTCCACTTTCCGCATCACAATCGACTATGTTTTTCACGGTGACCAATACACTCTCTTGAATTATCGATGGTTTCCATTTGAGATAAATCCTTGAGCATTCATATGTACCAGTATAGTCAGAATCCTACTGAGGATTTCTCTCAATGGAATCGAAGTAGAGATTTGTGCGCAAGAGATACACCGGCTTATCCCTTATCCTCTCCACAAAGGGAGGGGTAAAGCCAATTAGAAAGTTGACTGGCAGAATGTACAGTCCAAAACGCGGAGTAGAGACGCTTCCAAGTGGATCAAGCTATGGGGTAAAAGCAGTTGGCATAGAGCTGCATGACACATTATAAGCTTCCATTCGAAATGCTCTATGGTGAAAACTTACTTATTCTCATTGATTTTTCTTGAGATATGACATACTGAACTGGCTGAGATTGAAAACGCCTGGTCCTTGACTGAGACCGAAAGAAGGCGCATGTTAAAAAGCCTTGAACTTGTTATGAGTTCTTGAGATGTCACGCTGAAAACAAGGCAGCTCCTCAAAGGAGATCTGGGACCAGTTGGAGTCATATGTATTATCCAACCCATCTCCAACAACAACACCGAGTAATCTGGGATACATACCCTACGACGTAGCTCGATAACTCTACCGCAAGGACTGGCACAATGTACATTTCATAACGCGGAGTAAAGACGCTCTCAAGTGGATCAAGCTATGGGGTAAAAGCAGTTGGCGTAAAGCTGCACGACACATTATGAGCTTCCATTCGAAATGCTCTATGGTGAGAACTGAGACTTACCTATTCTCATTGGTTTTGCTTGAGATGTAACATACTGGACTGGCTGAAATTCGAGGCGCCTGGTCTGTGACTGAGACTGAATGAAGGGACATGTTAAAAAGCTTATAAGTTACAAGTTCTTGAGGTGTCATCCTGAAAACTGGGCAGCTCCTCGAGGCAGATTTGGGGTCGTATGTATCATCTCACCCAGCTCCAATGACAGCACCAAGCAATCTGGAATACATATCCAGATAAGTAGCTCGATAACTCCGCCGCAAGAACCACTGTGTAGGCGCAATTTTGACCCCAGTCCAAGTTCCCAATGAGTTGGGTTATAGCGACAGGTTCTTTCATGCCTTGACAGATAAGAGAAGGAGATGAGGATTCTGTGGTGACATAAATCTACTGGAGGAATTCATTGGCAGAATTGGCGGATTGGTAAGTCCCTGTAGAACGTTATGAAATTCTAACCTATTGAAGCATCCTCAGTGCCAGCTAGCCTACCGTGTTGATATCTTCCATGGTTTTGATCGTTGATAGTAAAAGCTGAGACGGCGACTGAAACACTGAAAGAGACCATCACGGTGGAGTTGGCGGAAGAGTAAGGGTCAAGTAGACGCGCGTTAAGGAATTTCTCGCTTTGACCGGTTCATGGCGTTTATTTATCTTTTCTATCAATTGTCATCTCCTTATTATATTTTCAATATCTTTGACCATGATTTTATTATCCTGCTCGACCTGGTCGATCGTAGTCAAAGTCCGAGCGTCTCCTCCACGATGTATAAAAGTTGGATAAATTTCTGGAGGGGATTTTGTCGTTACAACTGCAAGGAAAACAACAGTCTCCAAGTAAGTGTTGCTCTCGTTACGATACGATGTTAGATTAAATTTTAGTATCACAGCTCCAATGGATCCTTTATGCTCATATATTGAGATGCTAGACATCGAAGCTACTCCGATTCCTGAGAGTCTGAGTAGCATCGGACTCAGAAAACAGCACACGTTATCCCAACTAGAATACTTTGGCGTCAATGATAATCCCAACCACGAAACGCCGGATTTGACCTCAAGCCCCGACTGGAATCTTTCCTTTACCCACTCTCACTTGGGCTTCACTGATCTGCATCCAGTCTTTGATCGCCAACCGACAGAGATAATCATCATGATTTTCTCTTTCCTCGATTTTTCCGAAGCGAACCTTCTTGAAATAAACGAGGGTCCGTGGGCTCTCGCTCGAGTGTGCAGGAGATGGCGGGGGATCGTCTATGACTGTTCTTTATTCTGGCTCCATGCTAATTTCGACTTGTCGTACTGGCATTTCACTCGGAACTGGCCCAGTCGTGCGGACCTTCTGGTTTCGACTTTCCTCGAAAAGTCCAAAGGACTTCCTTTGAAGGTCCGAATACAATGGCCTGACATTGAGGGTGCTACAAATCACATTCTAGATGCCGTGGAACACATCTTGAAAACCTCCCATCGTTGGAAATCAGCCGTTTTGGATCTGCATTACGCCGTATATTATAAACTCTCCTCTGTAATCAACGGTGGATTTCCCCAGCTGGAATCGTTGATGCTCAAGTGCAATCTACCTCCCAAGATCTCGAGGAACTCCCTCCCCTTGATCGAAGTCTTTCAGGTTGCTCCCAAGCTGCGCCAAGTCTCGATCGAAGGTATGCCTTATGCTACGAAAAATGTCAAGCTTCCTTGGAATCAGTTAACACACTTGAATGCCTACCACGAACACCCCAACCCGAATTACCACTGTCTTCGCCTCTCATCCAACTTGGTCGAGTGTCATATTGGCGCTCACTGCGATTTGCTACAATCTCCACGAGGACCATATTCTTCTGTATCTCTCCCTCATCTCAAGACACTATTCGTGAAAGGAACAGGGGCTCTGGTCCTTCCGTATGTGTCCGCCCCCAATACTGAGGTTTTACACGTCACCGACACACCGTCGGCAGCTTGCTCCGAAGCTTGTATCGAGGCCTTACAGTACTTCATTCAGGGATGTTCAGAGTCGCTCAAGGATCTTGCTCTGCATTCGGACCCTCTTGACTACCGCCTTGCAGAGATCCTCTACTCGGTGCGCAGGTTGGTCAGACTCCACTTGCACCTCACACTGCCGAGAGGAAGCTCCTTATTCAAGGATTTGATGAAGTGGCTTTCATACAGACGTGTCCCGGAATCGAGTTCAACAACCTCATTGACGGTGGACCTATTGGGCCTCTTACCTGTCTTGAAGAGTTTATCGATGCGTATTGATCCCTCCTTGGCTGACAGTGAATCTCTGGATGAGATGGATCTTACAGTTCTGATTAAGATGCTGGAATCGCGTCGGACGATGCCTCGGATTAGTGAGGCTCATCGTGATTTCAGGGAGCTTAATTCGTTTGACTTGGAGATCAAAAGCTATTCGCATGGAACAGGATTTGACGGTTTCGATGCGTTGAACGAGATTGGTTTGAAGACGAGCGTGAGGTTGATACGGTAACTCGCATATCGAATCATTTTGAGGCGGGCTACCTCTACTAATCTATGACTGACTATACTTATTCCTTATGATATATTATGCATGTTTATTCTATGGATCCCAGTGCAATATACTGGTCAATCTGACTCAACCATCACCTCCCATAACCGTTAACAGGCCTGAGGAAATTGAGACATATGTACGGTCATCAAAAATAATACAAATTCATTCTCGTCTATTTTTGTCCCTCACCCTTCTTCGCCTGGCTGCATCGACACGATTTTTCTGGCAACTCGACTCGAGAAAGACTTTATTTTACACCACGGCTATTGTACATACCGCTTAAAGACGAATAATCAGTCACTGTGCAAAACTTCGCTCTTCAGCAGCCAGTTGCAGCTGTTCATATATCTTGTGGTTGAGCTATGCTACAGCTTTGGAGTAGTCATTTTTGGGTTCTCTTCAATATCCTGATTACCCTCTGCCGGTTGTCATCGCTGTCGAACGCGGCTCCGACAGACGGTGAGTTTTGCTAGCCTTTACCATCCCCGCAGTCGTAATAATTTTGTCCCTTCACGTATCTAGTCCCTTCAGCCGCGTCCTTTTGGGTTCCTTCTCTACCAGACATTCACCAAGACCCTATACATCCATTGAATATCTACGCCGGTCATATTTCTTCTGATCCGCATGCGTCCGAGGCAGAGCCAAACGCTATCACCGCTCACCTGTATTTTGTGCTGGTTCAGAACCGAAGAACAGCGGATAAGGAAAGGGTCATGTTCTGGTTCAATGGAGGGCCAGGGTGTTCATCGTTTGATGGACTCATGATGGAAGTCGGGCCTTGGAGGATGGATGGCAAGGGCGGCTTCAAGGTTGCTGAAGGCGGTTGGGAAGAGTATACGACAATGGTTTATGGTGAGTACGCGTTGTGTGTCTGGTAATTTGTATCTGACCTAGTGTTGCAGTTGATCAGCCCGCTGGTACTGGTTTCTCGTACACAAGCTCGAACGACTTTGTGCACACGTTACAACAGGCAAGTAGGCGCAGAATTGTTTCACTGCGACTCGTTTTTCAAGGGTTATCATGCTCATTTGTGCACTCTTAGGGCGCAGAGCAGTGGTTGGAATTCCTTCGCAATTTCTACAAGGTCTTTCCCGAATACAAACGCATGGATGTACGACCATACTTTCGCCTCAATACTGAAAGACTCATCTTTCATTTTAGACCTATCTCGGAGGAGAAAGTTATGCTGGACAGTATATCCCTTACTATGGTGGGTGTCAATCATCGATTTTCTGCTTGATTATGACTGCTGATTTCGTACACAAGCTGACGCTCTCCTGAACTCGGATCTATCGGTACCTCTCAGAGGTGCAGCTATCGGGAACGGCTGGATAGATGCTCGTCGGCAGTACCCCTCCTACCTCGAATACTCCACCAAAGTAGGGATATTGGAGGAGAATTCCGATGTTCGTCCTGATATGATCGTACATGTCTTTCTTTTCCACTGACACGGAATTTAGGCGTGGAAGGAAGCTAAGCAGAGAACAGACGCTTGCATGGCTAGCGTGCACGAGATTACTGATCGAGAGCCAATCTCAGTACCCGCATGCGAGAGCCTGTTACTGGATGTAACTAAGGTTCGACAGAGAAAGTAGGTGTGATCAAGTTCGTTCCATCGGTGTCTCGTGGAGTTGAATGAATAAATATCGCAGGGTAGAGAACAAGGACATGTGCATCAACATATATGATGTTCGTTTGGACGATTTAGCGCCTGCGTGTGGGATGAACTGGCCTCCAGATATTAAGCCTATCACCACGTACCTGGACGTACGTCTGTCTGTCTTTGTACATCCTTGCTAATCGAGATTTGACGCGATATGGTACAATGCATGCCCCAAAACAGCGCAAAGACGTCGTCCGTGCTCTTCACGCCGAATCTCATTCTGAATCCTGGACCGAATGTCGAGGTCGTATTCATAAAGAGTTGCACGAAAACCAGTCGAACTCGTCGATTACTGTGTTGCCTCGAGTGCTCGAAAAAATCCCTGTGTTGCTCTTCGCTGGCGACCAGGATTTGATTTGTAATTACATTGGGATGGAGGCGATGATTAATGCGTTGAAGTGGAACGGGGAAACTGGACTTGGGGTGCACAATCTTCTCGAATCACGCTCAGGATCGACTGACGTATGTATGGGCTTTAGACTGTCCAAACGCGTTCATGGAATGTCAATGGCGCGCCTGCTGGGACATGGGTCTCGTCGAGGAATTTGACTTACACCAAGGTAAATCAGATATCCGTGGCATACGTGCTATTCACTGATTTGTCTTTGTCCCATAAGATCTTCAATGCCTCACATATGGCACCCTTCGACGTTCCTCATGTCACGCACGACATGATTCTGCGCTTCATGGGTGTGGACTTCGCCAGCATCGTCGAAGGTTCAGCGAAAATTCCGAGTAGTGTTGGCTCTGAGACTAAGCCAATGTATGTGGAGGCTGAAGCTGCGACCGCTACTCCTGTGCCTACAGGAAAGACGCCGCAACAAGATAAAGCTATGTGGGAGGGTGTGTGTGTTCATTCAACGTCGTTTACCTTCTACTAATCGCATCTCCTAGCATACTATAATGCCGGCTCCACTGCGCTCGTCCTCCTCCTCATCGTCATATTTATCGGTCTTTTCATCTGGTGGCGAAAACGTCAGGCGCGCGCGCAGAGTTTACACTTACCTCTCAACCAATCCGAGGCTGAGGCTGAAGAAAGTATACCTCTCACTCGTCGTGGACAAAATGATTCTATGCAAGATTTCAGACCGAGGAAAGGGAAAGAGAGGGCAGTGGTTGACTCGTCTTTGCCAAATGCGCCGATATTTGATGTTGGGAGTGATGATGAGGATGACCAAAAGTATCGGGATAAGTAAGCAGGATAAATTTTGAGATGTGATTGAGATACGGGTGTTTGAATTGAGGTTTCTTATAAAGAGATGCTGTGGAATAATTATAGTGTACAGAATTTTCGTAACTTATTACAATTATTTCGAGAGGCCACCCAGCGCTTATTTATTGCTTGCTTTCAACTTCTAGCGCGTTCGCAATCCTTGGGAATATGTCTCGTTTATCGCGTGCAACTCTCAGTAACCGTGGTCCTAGAGATTCTGTTTTCAACCGAGGAACAGCCGACTATCGAGTAGACGCGCAAAGTTATAAGTGTCCAGCTGATTTGGAAGAATGTGTGGCTTCATTGGAGGATTGTTGTGAGGAGGTAATATCTCACCGGTTATCGAAGGTCATAGCATCCAACACTCGCACCGTATACGTAGGCCCACGAAATTGGATCATTACTACGAGCAGGAACCCAGGACCTTCCTCGAATGACCAAAATCATCGAAAATCAGATAGTATGCTAATCCTCAACGAATCTGTCGACGACTCATCTGTCTGATACATTCCAAGGTATTTGCACTAGCGCCGTCATCTACTCTACAACGATACAAAAGGGACCTTATAGACGAAGTCGAACCTGCAATTACCGAGCTTGTGGAGAAAGCCCAGGCAGGATTACAAGCTCTTGAGAAGAAAGAGAAGGCGTTGGAAACCAAAGTGCGTTTGAAAGTTTGCATCATCCTGGCTACTCATTTGCGCCTTGTAGCTCAAGGCTGCACAAAATCGACCGATCTTAACTAGCCAGACTACTGCTGCCCAAAAACTCGAACAAAGAAGATTGGTAGCATTGACAAAACAGAGGGAACGGTTGGAAGATGAATTGAAGGCTTTGGAAAAAGACGTGGTAGCTCTGGTGAGTTTCACAAAATTTTCCCTGTCGTTGGTGAGCACATTGATCTCATCCACGGCTCCGATACTGTCTACAAAGGAACGTTCTTCGTTATGTACATAAAGTTGTGACGTTAATAACTTATCTCAAGACCCTTTTCAACTTGTACCTATATGCATAGTATCTAATCTTTGCGAGCGCCGTTGGTGAGAATTCCTGTTGCAAAATCAGATTCCACAGCCATCGTTTACTATCAGTGTTGTTGGTTGATATGGTTGAAACACGGTCCTACTGCGCCGGTGGGGGGGGGGGGGATTATGCCACTCTCACTCTTGATGAGGAAAAAGCAGGAAAAAAAAACCTCATAAGCAGTGCGCGGTCTTTCCTGTCTCGACAATGCGCTCAAGTAGTAAAACAAGCTGCCTTCTACTATATCTAACTCTCCAACTCTTGTTGAGATGCAGTCCCACACATTTAGAGTCAGAGTCAGAAGGATGCTATTCATTTTCCGAACCCGCTGTCTTGACCCATCATCCCACGGCCGGGATCTGGAAAAATACCCCTCGATTCTCCGCGTGCTGGGGAATCAGGCCTGCAGGCTGGTCCATAAAACACGAAAATTCCTAAATTCCTTTCCTCATTCTTTGTCAATAACACCACGGCTGGTCCGATATACAACGATTCATCTGTCTTTATGCGGAATCCGACATTTACATGCCTTAGCCTGCTGCTTATCTTTCTCCTCGAGTGGCCGCTATCCATATCATCAGCTCCAATGCCTCCTTCGGGAGAAGGCTCCAGCTCCAGCACGTCACATAAAGTGGACCTCCGGGTTCATCGATTCTTTGACATTGATCCAACCTGTAATACTCGTGGAGTTGAGATAGGGCTTTCAGACATTTTTGAATTAGCAGAGGTAGCCCAACATATATCAGAAGATTCTGTTGCGTGCGTAGACTCTTCAATTCATACCGATTTCATGAACCTGAATCCATTGGAAACTTCGACATACAGATACCAACACTACTTCCTTAGTCGCGAACAGAATCCTCAAGAGTTGGACATAGTTCGAAATATGGCCAAGTCCATACTAGTTAATGGGAATTCGAATAATAAGACAACTATCGAGTGTCCTGCCATGGACACCAATCAGGGCGCGTAAGTGTCTATCAAACAATTAGTGGCCTGACTCTGCATGATGTGGACCTGCATATCATAGGATGGCGCACACTTCCTCCAGTAACACGACTTCCCCTTGGATGAAACTCTATCCACTTTATTTCAAATTCCCTACATTCGCTTCAAAATCGTTTGACAGGACAGGATGGTGTACACCTCCTCCCCATAACCTTGTCAAATTTCTTTCCCGAGGCGAAATTGGCTATCATGAACTCACACATCTCGAACATATTGCAAAATATGCTCTGGGGTTATCCTCGGTGAATATTTCTGATCATAGACCAAATATGGACAAGCGGTGAGTCCCGAAAGCTCATATCCGAGCCAATGACTGAGTCTAGCTACAAATAGAGGAACTGTTGATTTTTTTGTTCACAAATCTCTCACACTCTATCAATCTGTTCGGATGTTGAAAGATCAATGGGTTGCCTATTTATCTCAACCTAATGGTGCGACCCCGAAGCCTCAATACTACCCTGACGAAGTTGCCTCGAGCTTTGAGCTCGCTGCAGTCGGTAAGTTTATTTTGCATCCCTTCAAAATTGTAGTGTCTCATTGAATTCCATTGGTGTATGCAGAGACTTTCTTCGAACAGAAATGTCAGGCACATGGATGGATACCAACGCAAGTTATCCCAGCAACAGTACGAGACCTTCAATTGGACTTGAACCCATTATTCGATCATGCGCGAAAGCAAGCCAAGAATTTAGGTGTGACCGGGGCTTACCGTTAATAATGACAAGGAGAATCTCAACCTTGTCCCCGATGTTGATAAATAAGGTCACCTCGGGGGAGGCTTGTTAGTCAAACACTTCGCCGTCGTGGGCTGTTCAATCGTAACACTTTTTGGTGCACATTTCTGGCACTAAGGCTTGAAATATTATATATTTTGTCATACTTTGTTGAAATGGGTGAAGGCGAAGAACTTGTACCATCAATCAAGCAGACCTTTAACCCCGGGGTTGCGTAGGGCGTTCGGTGGCTGATCTGGATAGTCTGCCCAGTGATGCTGTTAGTACAAACTCTGTATTTGCATCCTCAAAGGACCAAGGCTTGCCATCAAGTAGGGGAAGCTTCCCATCATGGTGTTCAACTTGTAGATACTACTAGATACGAGGGAGTACAATTGCTATCTCCTCGTCCACAATAAACTCAATGATTTCCGGTGATTGTTACGTCCGTATTATAATGTAATACACCTTCGATCGTTCTCTTGTATGTAAGTGTTTGAGTTTCTCATACTGCCTGTAAGCTGTACATGTTAGTTGAGGTTTGCTCAAGCACCATTCCATTGAAGCCAGTTGCAGCGGCTCCGAAGGTCCGCCCCTTTTTGTCCGCGAAATCCGGGCGAGCGCTCATTCGAGTAGGTAAGCGCCTGACTCTAACACAGCTGTTGTTCTATCACTGGCACTGTCAGAACTTGAATCTCAGTTAGATTGGCTGTCTTTGGACCGTTCTTAAGCTTTGTTTTACTCCCTCGCAGTTGATCTTTCTAGGTGCTGTGAGTATCATAATGATGATAAATTTCGCGATAGGTGTGACCGTAATCACCCAGCATGCTATATTGCGAACTGCCATCATTAAACATCGAACATGGCATTGTATGACGCTGGCTTCAACTCTACTTCTCCTTTGAACGACGATCCTTCACCTGACTACCACGCTCTAGCCCGCAGGTGCGCTTAAATCAAAAACGCACTGATAAAGATGCTGAATGCTTTCCTAGTAACACCACTGCCACCGGTTCTTCGACCACGAGCAGCGTGAGCTGGGGCTCCATTGACGACTCTCAGTCCTTAACTTCTCCCGTGGCCGTCAAGTTAGTCATATTCAATATCTCTAATGCTCATTCTGATGCATTGTTTTCTCGTATCTCAAAGGCAGCTGTATACAACTACTCGACGATCGTCACGTCGCTCAGAACGATATCAGTATACATATAACCTGATAGCCGGTTCTGCACCACTCCAATTTCTTATTTCGTGCGTTCGCAATCACCCCTATGCATGGTCCTAAGCTTATCGTCCTCGACCTGCAGCGTAGAACCCGTAAGCGGCAAACCAGTAGCGGGGAGATACCTTTTCCGCCTCTCTCTAAAAGTCGACAAAACCGAACGTCCCCTTGCTGAGCCCATCTCATTGAACCTTAGTGTGGACCCCCGCAAGCTCGAGTTTATCGTGTTGTGCGTATCAATCTGATTGCACTGTACTGGGCATGATGCATGATGATTGATCTTTTTCATCAAACGCATAGCGTCTTTCCCGGAAAAACAACTATCCCAGCAGGCTGCTTGTGGTCTTATCGTGTTTGGTTGCGGGTTAATTTCGTGGATCACCGGATATTCGGCGATGATGAACTTTGGGTTGGGAAAGATCCTGATTTTTCGTCCATAGCAGATGCATCATTTGCACGTCTCAAAACTGTCAATGCAAATTCTCAGCTGTACGATGGAGTTGTAGGACGTGCGCGCGTGCAGTTCATCGCAAGGCAAGTCTTCAAACTTCAAGTTTCATGATTGCTGTGTTTGCTGTATTGAATGAATCCCAACTGCGCTTTAGGTGGACACACATAGCGGAAGGGCTGTACAAGTGCACCCTTGAATATGAATCAGCAGGGGTAGGGGGTATGCTTTTCGAAGATTTCAGACTGATACTGCAAGGCGACCCACGATCTGTCTCTTTTCTGATATAGTGAGCACTTTTTGAATAATGTCTGGATCCCCCACGTCACTGAATTCATCATTGCTTGTCAGCACTGTGCCTATGAGCTCAATGCCGGCGGGAGCTTCTCACCGGATACGTGTCTGGCTAAAGACTTTTCTCCCATTTCCAAATGACCCATCGTCCAACATCTCCCTCCCTTTTAACGACTCTTATGTTTACCAACGTATATGGAAGTCCGACTCGCTGAAACTCGGTGCTCGTCTGGACTTTTTCTCTCTGGGTGCCAAAATGGTCATGGGCTACTCGAACGGGCCTCCTAAAACTTTCACAGTCTCCCAAACCAGGGACAAGTACGAAGCCAAAGGGAGCATTGAGCTTGGCTGATGCTGCTCATGGCTGTTAGCAACATCTGTCATTGTACTGTTCCCATCTTTCCTTCTCTCTGTTTTTGAATCCCAAGTCTGGGTTGAGCATATTTGTACCATAAGGTTTCATAAGGTGTCATTTTGTATTATCTTTATTCAGCTGTACAAAATAATCTTCTGTGCGTGATACGTACAGGCTTTTTCCTCTATCCTTCTATTATGTATGTAAATCATGTAAAGACATTGTTATGCTTTTCAGATGGCACGTTGAGAGCGGAAAAAAATTGGCAGATAGAATCGGTCAAACTTTTTGACCATTGCTATTCTCTTTCTCGTGCTTGATTTTTTCATGTTCCCTCCACTGTTTTCCATACAGCAACACAGCCCAAAGACACGGGCTGAAGACAAACCATACCCCACTGACGAAGACGCCCATAAGACCAATCCCAATCTTTTCAATCATCAAAGGTGCTACGGCAGTACCTCCCGAGCTCATCAAACATCGAAATAAATTGTTGGCCGCTGTAGCCGTAGCTGGAGTATCTGCATGTGTATCCACAATCAGGGTATTCAATCCCTGCTGCGCACCCGAGTAAAACAATCCTAGGAAGAAAAGGGAGACCTCGATCCCAGCCAGACTCGCGTTCGTCTGCATTGCCCATGCGTATGCCAAAAGAGTGCCGCAAGAAATATAAATCATGGGGATGCATATTTCCAACCTGATTCGCTCAATTGGGAATGTTTCTAGTCGCTGCTGTCGAGATAAATCAAGTGGGACACCCAGAAGGCGTGCGTGCCGCCGAAAGTTCCAGTCGAAGAGTAGTCCACTCGTCCAACGGGAGCATAACGATCCGAATCCTAGAGGGAGGTAGCAGAGACCCACTATGGCTGATGAAAAGCCAAAACGTGCTGTCAGCTGCTCCGATAGTGTCGTCATCACCATGAAATAGCCCGCAAAGAAGATCGCGCCGAAACCTAACGTGATGCCTCCTTCGGGTTCTAGGAGGATACGGAGCGAGGAGATTGGGTTCAGACGCTTTTTTGGTTTATTGATAGTGGATATATCTTCTTCGACGCCTTCTGTACCATTAAAGTGATGTCCACTTCGTATACGCAACCATTGAGCCAGACTCAGATCCCACCATGCCGGTTTTACACTCCCGTTGCCCACCACCGCCCTGCCCGTCTCAGGCATAAACATGAATATGATTACTAGAAGCACGCTTCCAAGGATGAGAAGAAACCAAAAGATGGAACGCCATCCGAGGAACTGATTGAGCAGGCCACCAATCGTTGGTCCTAGTGCTGGACCTAGACTTATTCCCAATCCTGCATACCCAACCCAAGAACCCCGTTCAGCTCTCGTCACCATATCGGCAACAACAGCGCTTCCTAGTGCGATAGTAGCTGAGCTACCCGCAGATTGTAGACAACGCAAAACCATCAGTGCTGCATAGCTGTCTTGTAAAGCCAATGCCAGATTTGCGATTATGTAGATGGAAAATGCGAGCAGGTATGTCGGTCTGCGTCCGCGGGTATCAGCTAAGCTTGCCATAAACGAAGGTGCCAGACCTTGGAAGATCTGGTAGGTGGTGATAGTCAGATTGACCAGTGAGGTTCTCACTCCGAGGTCTGCGGCGATCGTATTCAACGCCGGGAGGTAGATCGACCCAGTAAGCGGTGAAACGAGGCCGGCGAAGGAGCCAATGATTAATATGAGCATTTTCTGTGACCTAGGAAATGTAGAGTATAATGGCTCTTGCCGTTCTCTAGTGATATCTTTTTCCTTAGTACTATCATCAATGGGAGACGTGGCTTCTGCAGCATAATCATCTGCTGTGGTTGTTAACTCTTGACTAGAGTCCTCGGGGAAATTCTGTTGTGGCTCTTCGACCTTGGAGTCCTCGTTAGGTTGCGCCTGTTCCACCATCCAGTTTCTAAGAATTGAGGAAGTAGAAAGTAATTAAGAAGGCTTCCCAGATTGTAGCCTAAGGATACTTCGCGATGCAGATGCAGATTTAAGCGACAACGACCAGCATCCGTTGTAGTAATAAAGAAGGATCATCGTACGGGAGAAAATTAGATTCCCTATACATAGCGCTGAAAATCGGATGACTTCCGAAAGCTTACTAATAGTTGAGTATATCGGGACTCCTTCCGAAGATACTTCGCTTGATTGATAGCTCTTGATAGCTCTTCTCCTCCTTGCGCGTACAGGGGAACAATATCCACATCAATATCAGTTCTCATTCAATTGGTCAGGATACTAATTACTGATTGCCGACAGTTCTTTCGAGTATGTTCAGAAATGGTAACACTATGTAAATAGAAAGACATGCCGTTCAATTTATTTTCACTTCAAATGGCCACCTTCGTAGCAAGGAACTCATTCCATTCCTTTTCACCCCAGCTACTAGAAACTTCGTTCGCAACCAATCCATCCCAAAGAACGGTGGGAGAAACGTGAATGCTGTTTTGTCGCGAGAATTTAACTAGAACAATTACAATGAGACAACATCCGAGTATGTCAGTGAGCAGAATTACTGGTGTACTTGAGATCATCAGTGACCGCGTTTCCTCCGTTCGGGGAGCCTTTGAGCTCTAGAAGATCTTTGAAATCGTTGGCCAAGCTGCTCCCGATTACACTTTCGGCGAGTTTGGTGAGTTTAGTGCGAACCTCGAGAGGCGTGATGGTGGAGGTTGGTATATCAAAATATTCTCCTTGCTGCTTGAAAAGCTACGAAAAGTCAAAATCATGCAAGTTGCGAAGACTGCAGTCAGGACACACCGCCAAAGCGAACGGCCAAAATTGTTGGGGCGCGACACGGGCGACCTACACTAGCATTGGACGAATAAAGATACGAGGGCGCACGGGCTACGCACTGCCAATCCAGCTTCATGTACAAAAGTGGAAGAAGCATGCCAAGGCTGCACCTGCGGTCTGAAGATTACTTTGACTTTGTCGCCATACTTCCCACCATCGGCGCAAAGGGGTACAAGAACACTCTCTATGGCCAAGGCCATTTTCGCGCTAATCAGAGTGTGAGAGCAGCCTATATGCGCTAGTCTGCGATGCTACCTGAAAGGACAGACATAGTCCACTATAGATTACAACGATAAACGATCAGTCGAATACTTCAGCGACACATACAGAAGATATCGAGCGTGTGTGGAGCATGAGCAGATCCTGCGATAATCAGAGGTCGAAGACTGGGTTGTAAAGCCATTGTGGACGGGAAGAAGAGCAGACAGATGGTGCAAAATCGCGTCACCGGTCACCGTTCATTCAGGTATTTCCTATTTCGGTTTAAGCGCCCGTAATGATCACGTGAAGTATCTCCTTGAATCTTCCAGTTCTTCGTTCTACACTCACAAGTTGAACCATGGATTTCGCAACCTTTTTATCTCAAATAAACGATGCTTTAATCTCCGAAAATGGTCCAAATCTGGCGTATCTCCTGCGGCCAACGAGTCCACATGGAAAATCACTAGTGAAGGAATTTCGCTCAAACGCAACTGTGAGTCGATTCATGACATGATAACCTTTTTCAATTAAGTGTTCATAGCAAGGAAGTCTGGAACCCGCATACAAGGGTGCTATACGTAGCCCTTGGGATGACATCGCGATAAAATATGTCCTGACTTGCACCTGTGTTGCAAAGCGAAGATCTCAAGAAGCATACAAAGAACATTCGGCGTTGGTGCTGTGAGTATGTATCATACCGCGCTTTATCGGACAAATCCCTCATTTTCTTGTGATCCCAGCTTATTTCTGCGATTCTTCACGGAGAACCGAGGATGGACACTTCCCGCTCTTTTCTCGATCCTCCGGGACTTGCGGGATCTTGCATTTGATGTACGCTCCAGCTTCTCCGGAGCTCGGAAACCTGCTCACACGAACATTAGGCAGACTTTCATGCAAAGTATAATGGAGAGAGGAGCGAGTGCATGGAAGATGCAGCAAGGAAAATAGCGAGTGCGTTTGGGAACTGTATTACCGATAGGTGAGCTGCTTTGGTCATAGATTCTCGAAAATATCTGACGTTTATTTTTCTTCAAGACAATCACCTCCGGAGCAATCGAGAAAATGGGGCGTATACTATGTAGTCGCGCTGGTTTTGAAATGCTATTTCAGAGTTTGTCTACATCTACTGTCTTCTCGATGATATTCCACTCACGCTGTTTCAGCTGAAACGGATTTCCCTCTCGAAAAACATTTTGCGAGCTCTCGAAGCCAATCGCGACATCCCCGCGCTGTCTCAATATCCCCGTTCACATCAAGTACGCTACGTCAATCATTTTCTGTGGCTACAAACACTTATATCCGATGTTCAGGTTACGTTCAGATACTACATTGGAATGCTACACTTTCTCAACGAAGAACATGCAAAGGTTCGTACCCCAACGGTTAATGCCCTAAACTTCCACACAGCTGTCTTTCCAGGCAGAAGAAGAGCTTACGCTCGCATTCTATCACTGTCACGTCGGTGCTCATGCGAATCAAGAGTACGTAGGCATGTATGTCCTGTGTTCTGTCTTGTTGACTTACACTCGAATACAGGCGGATTCTGGCATACCTGCTACCTTTACGATTGCTCAAAGGCCATTTACCCTCAGATGAATTGATGAAACGTTTCCCGGTACTCTCAGAAATGTATACCCCATTTGTCGCTGCTATTCGTCTGGGAGATATCGCTGCGTTTGATCGAGCACTGGAAGAATGGGAGTCTAAGCTGGTAGATCTCAGCTTGATGCTTACTGTAGAAAGAGCTCGTGAACTATGTTTGAGGGGGCTGTTCCGTCGAGTGTACGTTGTACATCCGTTCGCCTCTGACTGCTCAATAATCTATCTACATAGGTGGGTGGCGTCAGACAAGAATTCTCGCATCCCAGTATCCGTATTTCACTGCTCTTTGCGAATATCCGGCATGGACGTGGACCAGGAAGAGGCGGAATGTTTGGTGGCCAACATGATATACAAGGGCTTCATGAGAGGCTATATCAGCCACGAGAAGCAGATGGTCGTTCTTGCTATGACCAATGCATTTCCAAAATTGGTTGATAGGCCGTCTCCGTTTGCATACTTATGAGAATACCAAACTGATATGTTTGTACTCGAAAATCGTTCGTATAGCTACAGCCGGTCTACGTCCGTCCGAGGCTTTGTTTATCCTTCGCTTTCTGCTGCAACAGCCTGCAAGATCGTCTCCGCCGCTTTCTCTGCTACCCCGTATAAACCCAATGTCGTATGTGGGAACACACTCAGCGGAATGACAGATGCATCTGCTATTCGAAGATTTGTTGTTCCTATGGAATGATGAGCAACATGAGCACAGAAGATGCGAGCAAACAGATGAACCATAAACAAGAAGTTCAGGGGAAACGACACCGCCGAGTTCTCTCGGCATCATCGAGTTGCTTCCAATTGGATGTGTGCCAGGAGTGTATCTGATAGAAAGTAGTAGAGTATCAACATGTGAGTCGAATCCTCCTTCACGCGACTCACGTGGAAAGTACCCATTGACCAACTTCCTCATCTGTTGCACCCACTTGCGGCACGCCTGCCTCTGCCAATGCATTTTCAATGAGGAGGTCACTGAATGGTGGTGTTACCGCAATGCTAGAAACTCTCCGTGCCGCGGCGATAGCGACAACCATGTCGACTTCGGTAGTAAGATATTGCGCATCTGCAATTGGATCGACGGATGGATCGGTGGTGTTGATGCGAATGGTCCCACGAGAAAGTGGTAGGACTGACTGAGCCCAAACATTAATACCCGTGGGGCCTGGCGTATAAAATATCTCGATGAGGGGGTCTTACAATTTAGCTGAGGAGATGTTTTGAGAATACATGCAAAGGAGATCACGTACGGTCAATTTGGTATGTATCAGCAATCAGCGCAGCTTGAGTCGTTAAAGTCTCGGATGTCACAATACCGTTAGTGGAAAGTGCGTGCTCTGCGGAGATGTTTCGGAGCATTTTGTCCATTGCAGAGGTGCCTTTCGAGAGTATGTTCAAATATTCGAAGAGTATCTATCTCAAATGCAATCACTTACCATTCGACCCTAGCGTGTCCGTGGCAGTAGGATGTGCCACCACCACCGCCAGCAGAACTTCTCCTCCCCCAGTGACGTTTGTAATGTTCGCGGAAGGTGTAAGAGAGAATGAAACATTTGTGAGTAAAATTTGATCCTGGAAGCTTGAATTCTTCTCAGCGAACAGACGTGAGGGTCTCTGTGAACACCTCTTACTTGGCACCCACTCCTGGAAGGTCAAGGACCGGTTTGATTCCTATACTTTGTAAAAACCTAACGCAACATGATTGATGGACATGAGTATTTTCCTTGAAGCAGTTACAGCATACGTCGCGTTTCCTATCCCACTACGCTGAAGGATAGCAGGAGACTTCACAAGATATCAATAAATGTGCACACGGTAAAACCCGACGATGCACCCACGTATATTGTTCCAGCAGAAAGCACCAACTCTCTCGAAACATTGAATGTCGATGTTGTACCCCCTCCAGTAGGTTCTATGAGGACCCCTGTAGCAGTGACGTTACCTCCTGCCCCTGTAGATGTTAGTACATTATTTACTCGATGCCCAGTAAGCACCGTTAGTCTCTCTCTCTGTTGAGCTTGAGGATATAAATACGACCAAGCTGAAGAAGACCGCCGATCCATTTGCAGTGTTTCGTTGAAATGGATGTGATGATAGTAACTTGAATAATGCCCTACAGTGTATCGGAGTCCGCTCGATGCGTTCATTGGCCCCCAGTACTCACCTCCGGAAAACCCATCTCCCATATCGGGACTCAGGGCTACCTCACCTTCGAAGACTGTGTTGGTCGTATTTTTTGCAGCGTTCTGGAGCGTTGGTGCGATGAGGGGCTGGGCAAATGAGACTCCAACAGGACCGTCAAATCCATGTACTACGGCTATGAAATCCGCTCCCTCGGCGTGTTGTGTTGGATTTGGGGGGTGAAAAGTTTCTGATTTTTGCATGTAACTGTAGAAGATAAATTTGAGGTGATTAGAGTATTAGTGAGCAGTGTAGAAAATAGATAACCTAAAAAACTAACGGAAGGAAGTCGTTCCATCCCCAGCCGGGATTTCCGAGTGCCTCAATCGCGCTCATTCCGGCAAACGTCGGCCTTGAACCTATCATCGTGTTGATGGAGGAGCTTCCTCCTAGACAGCTGCCACTGGAGAGGGCCTTCAATGACGATTAAAATCGATTGGGGGAAGTTGGAACACACTAAGTCATTGGGATCATCCTACTTCCGTTGAAGCCCATTTGTGGAGCGAGATCTATTTGAAAATGGCATGGAGATGGTCTGCACACACATAGAGGACATTCAGATTCGGCCAATGCACGGGGAACAAGACACGCGGATGATACTCACGTCCCAAATTTTGTAAATGGATCATTGATAACTTCATCGTTAACTAGGTCCGGTCCACGTTCGACTACCAGGACAGAGTGGTTGACAGCGAGGCGGTTAGCAACAGCTAATGCAGTTGTTCCACCACCAACAATGATATATTCGAATGGTGTAGTACCGAGATCGGAGGTATCATTAGTGATAACAGTTGAACGAACAAGCCCTAACAAAGTGAAGAAAAGGATGTAGTGCAGAACGTTTACGGATTTCCACATCTCGAGTGCGTGCGAGCGGACTGGAAAGCTGAAGTCCGCGCTTTATTGAGGGCCGGGAGGGGGCATACTGAGACTCTCACATACTTCCATCTCATGCACAAAATGATACACTCCACGAGCACAGAAGCGATCACACATACCCAGTGACACCGAGAAGTAGCTGTCAGCAATTTCCATAAATTAGAGAAGTACAGAAGTGTACATCGACCGCAATATAGCACTCACGATGGTGAATATAGATCCTTTCTCGTGACAAGGTGAACTCTCATAGGGAGCTTCGCCTAGAATACACCTGACGTGCATTATGAGAATTTGGATGGCAATTAACGGCACTCGTTAACATCCTGCGACTCGTTCAGAAATGGTTCACGGACGAGACCAATAGATGAATGGGTAAAGGAAGGTGAACGAGTTCAAAAAATCACAAGCGGTAACACCGTACAGACAAATTTAAAATAGATCAAGCACTCCTCGCTTAGCAGATGCAACGGCCACCACTTTGGACTCGAAGTCAAGTATAGTCCCGCCCGCAGTCGCAACTAGACTCGAAGAAACAGTTCCAGAAGCTAGTCCCAACAATTTCTCCAAGTTGGAAGAAGCCAACGCAATGGCTTCTTCCCTAGAGATGTCGCCACCAGCCTCAATAGCGGCCTGACATATAAGTCAATGAACTAACATGATTAGTATCAGAGGAACAGACTCACCCAGCTAACATCAAATCTTGTGTGCCTTACAGCCCATGCCCCATCGGACTCAACACCAACACCAACAGTTACATTGTTAGCCAGTAAGGTTGATATGGCGTTATACTGGGTCAAAGGTGGTCCAGGTAAACTAAACATCACTTGACAAAGATATCGAGATGAGAAGAATGAATGGAACTCACATTCTGCGCATGTCCCAGAAAGAGGGAAAGGGCCGAACTGGGGAAACGATGACACCAACGCCTGCAGCACCAATCTCCCTGGCCAATAGGTGTGCCTCGGATGCTCCAGCGAATGTCATTTGAATGACGGACTTCGTTTGTTCTTGAATCTCAGACTTGAGCTGAATCAACGAGGCCATGATGTCTGCATTATGGACATCAACGACCAGAGGTATCTTGCCCTGTAACATAAGGCGATTAATAGTAAAGCAGAGATCCGTTGCCTCATGCCATCCGAGAAGGTTCACGAACCTCCAAAATTCTTGAAATCTGCAACTCAAGGTCACCTCTTGCACCGCCAGAAAGTAGCCTTCTGAGCATTGCAATTTGTGTGCTGACACTAACGGAAGAAGACAGAGACAGAGAAACATGAAGAGCTACTTCGTCTTGCATTACTGCTCCTTCTTTCAGTTTATGAGCAGCACCTGTATTAAATGCTGTGCTCAAGCCACTCAGAAGGCCTGATGAATACGGGGCAGTAACTGCCGTGGTGACACCACTTCGGTAAGCCAGAAGGGCATCCCTGGTGGTGAATTGTAGACCATCCTTAGCTCGAATGACAACCGCTTCACGTCCCAGAGTACTAGAGACTTCATCCATGAGACTGTCAAAGACTTCACCATCTTGAGTTGTTGCTTCACCAGCGATGTGTACCAGGCCAAGGCGGCTCCCGTAGCTGAGGAGACCAGGACTATAAAACAAAATTGAAAAAGCATGACTTGGGTATGTAATTAGGTAATGACGCGCTCACGCCAAGGAGCCTCCATGCAGATCGACTGTTCGCGGGGTCGTGGTCAAGTTTGTAGAGTAGCCTTCGGGAACTCCAATGTAGTTGAGTTTGCCATTTTGCACAACCGCAATCTGCGGCGCACCCAAATGGTCTTTTGCAAAAACCTGTTCCACACCGTTTCCCATGTCCATGAACAAAGTGTCAAAGTTTTGGAAGATGACAACGTCTGAGACTGATTCTTTTGGCCCAAGCGGAGGCAGGCCATCGAATTCCAGTGCAGCTTTCTTCTCATCTTCGAAATTTGGAGTCTTGGGAGCATGTTGCAAAGCCTTGGATTTAGGTCGAACAAATGGACTTCCCAGTTGAGCGATACCATCAATGAAAACTTGCTTCGGGGTGGCGCCAATGGCTAATGGGTGACTATCCCATAGAACCACATCGGCATCATAACCTACACATAGAATTCATGAGTATCAAAATCCAAGAAAGTCTCATGATTTCAAGGTACCTTTCCGAATAAAGCCAATACGGTGCCCTTGTCCCATTGTTTGTGCCGGGGTCGAGGTGACAGAAGCCAATGCAAGGTTGCTGGCCAGACCGAAATAATGGGCTTGTTGGGCCTCATGCTAAAGGGAATATCATCATCTCTCTTATCGGGCATAAATACCATTGATCCGCACCAGGAGGAAACGTGAATTAAGGACTGGATGGTCACTCTGATGATTGCATTGAGCATCGACCCTTGAAATAGAGAATGATCAACACCGACCTTCATCACAACTTGAATTTCATTTTCAGCCAGAATACGAGCTGCAAACTCGGAGCCTCTGTACGATTCTCGTTTATAGCGAGCTTTTGTGGCGAACAGTGCAACAGCAGGCGTTTGACCTACAGTTGAGAGAAATTACTAGTTAGTAATTACAGATGCAGCAGACAACAGAAATATTGTATTTCAGCGCACCATAGGCTTTCTTCAATAGATCGGGAACTAGATATGTTTCGTGGGCGTGATGGAAAGCGGCAACTGGAAAAGTGGGGACATGAAACCATGTAATTAGAGTAGAAGTTTGTGGGGCATTACTTGGGAACTTGAATTCGTTGGTTAAGCGGACGATTCCGTCCAAATCAACGGCTTCATAGCAATGATTTTGAATCTGTGCAATAAATCAACCTGCAATCAACATTTGAATTTCAACCAGAGCAACATGCTTGCCTTGACTTTTCCTCTCAAAACATCAACTAGTGCCTCCCACTGAAGGTCCTCGGGAAAATCCCCGATGTTATCCCAGTGACCCGCAACAGCCTGAAACTCATGATATTTAGCCAGAGCCCTCAATAGTAATAAACTTCGCTAGCCTTTTCACAGTAAGCATCCTGCTTTACCTTGAGTTTCCTGGCCTCTTCATAACTCGAGATTATTCAACTTTTGGACATGGCGCAGTAAATAAAAGGAAGGGGATATTCACCCCTGGCGATACGCCCAAATTGTATCCACTGATATTCTCAACTCGCAACTAGATCACAATTTAATAAGCACCAAACTCACTTCGGGTACCAGAGTAAACGCGACCTACAGTGCCCAAATAAGCATGTGACCGCGATGGGTCGGAAACCGAATACTTACTAGGATTCTCGCCTGTCCGCGCGTTGAGATTATATTCGGAATAAATTTCGCCCAGGAGTTGGAGTACACATACCACATGCTTGTCTTTCGGAGAGAAACATGTTAGATAATGGCAATGCAAATAATCCGGGACGCGGGTATTACTTTAACTGTCTCCAGCGCGGAGGTTGCACTTCTTCAATCCCGGTGCCATTAAAGGTAAAGGGAGGCTCAAGGAGCATAGACGATGAAGACCGTTCTTTTGTAGGACGAAGTTTGATAACGAATGCTTGACCACCTGGAAGACGTTGATGCGTGTCACAAAAGCAGAATTCATATTTCGAGATATTAAGTGAGAGCTCACCAATAGCATTTGCTGAACCCGGGAGAATTACTGCTGTGGTCACTCCGCCGGCTATAGAGAGCTGGTAGGCATCATCGTGAGTGTTCAGGGAATCGAGGGAGCGTAGCCAAGGTTGGACAAGGCCTTTCCTTGAGTTTGTGTCTGCTGAGCCACTTAACTTTGGGGAAGATTGATCGCCAAGGTGAGAGTGCAGATCTACAATTCTGCAATCCGGTCATTGGCTAGAATATCCAAGGGCCTACTAATTCAGACTAACCCAGGAGAGAGCCAAGAACCGTTGGCATCGATGACTGAAAGGTGGTGATACATGTTTAATAAATGACCGGGGATTTCTCCAACTGCTTGAATCATGCCCTTGTCCAAAAGCAAGTCACCTAAAATTATCTCTAGCCCTTTAACATTCCCTGTCCAGATAGTAGCGTTTTTTATCAATGTCGGGTTTGTTCCAAGGACGTAGCGGTCGGATTCCTTTCGAGAATCAAAGTCTTGAGGTGGGCCAGGGATAACATTGAGAGTGGAGCATTTCTGGATGATTTGGGGTGCATTGATAGGCACTTTGGCAACAGAGCTCTTCGTGTCAAGGGTCCGAAAGGCTGCAAAGAGCCCTGTGTACACACAGACAACCAACAGACTGAGAGCCAGAATCGTTCGCAGGGATGAATAAGGTCTCTTCGTACTGGGACGCTGCTGGATGTAAGGCGTGATTATGGCCTTTTCCATCGTGAACACGGTTTCAAATCAAGTCTGGCTTGTGAAAATACGCCTATATAAACAGGGATCCGTGGGGTTCCCAAGTCACTGATTCCCACACAATCAGATTCTATATTGGTGAAAGGAAGATTCGTTCAAAGACTGCCAGACTGCCATAGACAAACGACGTCGACAGCTTGTCTCATGAAATAAGACTACCCACGTTCTAAGCTTCAAGCTTGAAGCCCAGTGAGAATGAATGCGATCATTTTTTTCATTCTACATACACGCAAATCTTGATCAGCTTCAAAATAAATCTACCACTCCTCGCTTAGCAGATGCGACAGCTACCACTTTAGACTCGAAGTCAAGTACAGTCCCGCCCGTAGTCGCGATTAGATTGGAAGACACAGTACCAGAAGCCAACCCCAATAAAATTTCCAGATTCGAAGAAGCTAACGCAATAGCTCCTGCTTTAGATATTTCTCCACCAGCTTCCAGAGAAGCCTGACACACGGGCTAGCGTCAATAGAAGGCTGGCATTATAAATAGACTCACCCAGCTCACATCGAATCTTGTATTTCGTACGGCCCATGACTCATCGAAATTCACGCCCACACCCACGGTGACGTTGTGGGCTAGTAAGGTAGATACAGCACTGTGCTGGGTTAAAGGTGGACCAGGTAGACTATCCGAAAGAATCAATATCTGGCAATGAGCGATATGAAAAGCTTTGGTCACATTCTGCGCATATCCCAGAAAAACGGGAATGACCGAGCCGGTGAAAGAATGACACCAACACCTGCAGCGCCGATTTCCTTTGCTAACATGTGTGCCTCGGATGCTCCAGCAAATGTCATTTGGATTTTAGATCCAGTTTCCTTTGTAATCTCAGACTTGAGCTGGATCAACGAAGCCATGATATCTGCACTATGGACGCCAATAACCAGTGGTATCTTCCCCTGTGCCAGCGCACACTTGCATTAGCGAGAAAATGTTCCCTCACAAAATCGGCTTTACGAACCTCCAGTACTTTTGTGACTTGCGCTTCAAGCTCACCCTTTGCACCACCCCCTAAAAATAATCTTCTGAGTGTTGCAATCTGTGTACTGACACTGACAGAAGAAGACAAAGAAAGCGACACATGAAGTGCTACTTCGTCTTGCACCACAGCACCTTCTATGAGCTTGTGAGCAGCACCCGTGTTGAATGCCGTACTCAAACCAGCCAAAAGACCCGACGAACATGGTGCAGTGACTCCGGTAGTGACACCGCTACGGTAAGCTAAGAGTGCATCCCTGGTCGCGAATTGTAAGCCATCCACAGCACGGATGACAGCGGTATTTCCGCCCAGGATAGTAGGAAGCTTGTCCATGAGACTATCGAAGACTTCCCCGTCCTGTGTACTTTCTTCACCAGCGATATGTACCAGGCCGAGTGGACTCCCGTAACTGACCAGGCCGGGTCTAGAAAACAAAGATAAAGAAAGTTAACAAAGGAAAGGTTGACGGTTCGGATTACTCACGCTAAAGAGCCTCCCTGCAGGTCAACCGTCCGCGAGTCCACGTTCACACTTGTAATGCACACATCGGTCGTCCCAATACAAGCTAGTTTCCCGTTCTGTACCACGGCGATCTGTGATTCACCAACGTAGTTTTCCGCAGTAAAAATCTGTTCCACGCCATTTCCCATGTCCAAGAACAGAGAGTCAAAATTCTGGAAAATTACGACATCTGAAATTGATTCCTTGGGCTCAAGTGGAGGAAGACCATCGTATTCGAGTGCAGCTTTTGTTTCTTCATCAAAATTTGGAGTCTCAGGTGCGCGTTGTAGAACGTCGGATTTGGGGAAAGCAAAAGGCTTTTTGAGCTGGGCAATGCCATCAATGAACACTTGTTTAGGTGTAGCTCCAACAGCCAAAGGATGGCTATCCCATATAACAACATCAGCGTCAAAGCCTAGCTCAAGAAGTAAATCGTAATCGTTGAAAATGACGAGCTTGTGCCGTACCTTTTCGGATATAGCCGATACGATGGTCTTGTCCCATTATTTGTGCCGGAGTCGAGGTGACAGAAGCCAAGGCAAGATTGGAAGCCAGACCAAAGTAATGGGCTTGTTGGGCTTCATACTTGAGGGAGCATTAGTTGATGGTGATTGTAATAGGGACTATGCCCAAAGGTCAGCTACATACCATGAGAAAACGGGAGTTGAGAACTGGGTGGTCACTCTAGAGGTCAAATCAGGACGGACGCATCAATCACTAGAGAAAAAAGATATCACCTTCATCACAACTTGAATGCCATTATCGGTTAATATACGAGGTGCGAATTCGGAGCCTCGGTACGATTCGCGCTTGTAGCGAGCATTGGTTGCGAAGAGTGCGACAGCGGGAGTGTGACCTGAAATTTCGTAAATACCAGGAATCAGCGAAACATATTGCGTCGGCGACTGTACCATAGGCTTTCTTCAGAAGTTCGGGAACCAAATACGTCTCATGGGCATGATGGAACGCGGCAACTATAAATCTTTACATGAGTTAACTTTATTGATGAACGAAGGGTGAAAAGATTACTCGGAAATTTAAACTCGTTCGTTAGACGGACGATCCCATCTAAGTCGACGGCTTCATAACAATGATTCTGAATCTGTTCAATGAATCAATCAATTTCTGCTAAGCAGTTGCCAAATCTCAATCAAAGCGAAATGCACACCTTGACCTTTCCTCTCAATACGTCAACTAGAGCCTCCCACCGAAGGTCTTCAGGAAAATCGCCGAGGCCATCCCATTGTTTTGTTGCAGCCTGCGATACATTCAAATATTTGTCAGCCGGGAAATGCTCTGTATGAGAACAAATGTCACTGACCTTTTCACAGTATGCATCTTGTTTGACTTTGAGTTTCCTTGCCTCTTCGTACCTTGAGAATGTAAGTATCAATCTTCAACTTCTTTGGAGTAGAGAGAATGCTTACCCTTGACGGTAAGCCCAGATTGTGTCCACTACGATGAAAACATATCTCAGCTAGATACCCGATAGAGGATACAACAGCCTCACTCCGAGTGCCCGAATAGAAACGACCTGCAGAGAGCATAGACATTGAGCATGTGACCGCGTGAGGTTGCAAATTTGAACACGTACTTGGATTTTCCCCTGTTGGCACGAAAGTGAGTGACAATGAAGTTGCTCCGAAAATGGAACAAATTAGGCATACCACATGCTTGTCTTTCCGAGTGATCATGTTAGGAATGGCAATGGAATAAAGAAACGGGACGTACTTCAACTGTCTCCATCGCGGAGGCTGCACTTCCTCAATCCCTGATCCGTTGAAGGTAAACGGAGGCTCGAGAAGCATAGATGACGGAGAACGTTCTTCCGTTGGACGAAGTTTAATGACGAATGCCTGACCACCTGACCAGTTTACGAGAGACGTGTCAGATATTGTCAGATTCACGACTCGAGAGGAAAGCAGATGAACGATGGATAGAATGCTCACCGATAGCATTTGCTGAGCCCGGAAGAATTACTGATGTTGTCACCCCACCGGCTATAGATAGCTGGTAGGCATCGTCGTGGGTGTTCAAAGAGTCGAGGGAGCGTAGCCAAGGCTGGACAAGGCCTTTCCCTGAGTTCGTGTCATCCGAACCTCTGAGTTTTGGGGAAGAATAGTCGCCGAGATGAGAATGTAGATCCACGATACTAGAGATTCGTTAAGCGTGAATGCTAGCTAGTATATCGCACGCTCGATCGACACTCACCCAGGAGAAACCCAAGATCCGTTCGCGTCAATAACCGATAGATAGTCATGGTCATACGCGTTCAATATCCGAGCAGGTACTTTCCCAACCGCTTTGATGATTCCTTTATCCAAGAATAAGTCACCCTCCAAAATGACCTCTAGCCCATCGATGTTTCCTGTCCATATCGTCGCGTTCTTTATCCAAGTCGGTTTGGTCCCAGGGATGTAACGGTCAGATTCCTTCCGAGAACCAAAATTTGGAGGTGGTCCTGGAATGTCATTGAGGTGGGCGCACTTCTGAATGATTTCGTGAGCGTTGATAGGTACTTTGACCCTTGTATCAGCTCCTCGAGAGGCCGTATAGGCGGTGAATAAGCTTGCGTATCCACAGGCCACCAATAGACTGAAAGCCAACGCAGCTCGCAGGAGTGGGTGCTGTCGCAATTTCACTCTGCTAGGTCGCACCTCGCTGTAAGGCGCGATTATAGCCTTCTCCATCGTAAATGAGGGAGTTCCAAATCAAGTTTGAATCGTGGATGAATGAAATAAGGAAATAAGGATAGAGTTCTTCCCACATGATATGGGTTTAAGTTAAACTTGAGGGTGGGTGGGAGACGGAATCTTGTTCAAGTTGTTGTGGGCAACGAAACAATGGTCAAAAAGCATGAGTTGGAGGGGCTCGGCAATGAAAGAGCGTCATATCAAGTCGTACTAACAGAAGGGGTTCCTTTCAAAATATCACTATGTATGCCCTTGCATGCCCAGTACATAATATTTTCTGATAAATACCAGCATAACGTCTCTTGACATACATAGCGGGAATCTCTTTTCTGAGAGTAGACAAAGCGATTGAGTAGGAGCTTTCAGTGCATGCTAATCAATGTTTATTACCAAGGAAAAATGTATACATCCAGCGATATCTGTATGCGACATGGTTTTACCAAACCATCAAAGCCACATAGTGACTACTACGGCAGGTCTAAGAATATGACGCCCCATCCAGGATGGTTACTCTCGTGAACGTCTCAATCCTCAACTTCCTCTCAACCTCCAAAGAAGGGAAAAGAAGGAAGAAGAAGACGTCTCGCTCCGTCAACCAGAAGATAGTACGTCCATGTTTCGAAAGAAAACGCGACAGTTGCTGGACGCTTCGGTGGGTTGAGTGCGGACACTTGGGATAAGAAAAAAACCTTCAGAGTTTAATTTATATAATTCTCAAGCGCGCGCGGAGATCGAAATTGTAGAGCACGTGCAAAGGCGCCTGTGCATCGGCGCTTACTCGACGGGTTTCTACGTGCCTCAAAATCTGATCAACAATGGCGCTTTGTCCCAGCTAATGTTGAGTATCAGAGATCAGCTGGCCCAGTGCAACAAGTATGTCCCGGTTCAATCAAAGGGCTCAAAGGATTCTCACCAGCTGGGTAAATTTTTAGTGAACAGCGGAATAGAAGGCTATCCGATTCTCATGCGATCCACCAAGCTATCAGAGGCTACTTAATTCCCTAGTGCAATAAGTGCCCATGACCTAAAGAAGCTGAATTTCCACCCAACTCCTCTCTTACGCGATCCAGCGTAGGTCCACACTTCCCAATTATGCCCGCCCCTATTCTGGAGCCAAACGAATATCGCACAGCGCAAGGAATCACATTTCGTGGATCCTCCAACGGTAGAATCCTGAAATCTTCATTTCAGAAAAGTCTTGGTCCAGATGAAGTCGTCGTTAAGGTGACGCATAGCGGAGTCTGCGGGACTGATTTGCACTACATGATGCAGGACATGGTGTTGGGACATGAAGGTGAAGTCATCTACTCTATTGTCTCGCCATGAACTCTGATTCTTTTTGCGGCTTGCCTATCATTCCGTCTACAGCCGTAGGCGTTGTCACATCAGTCGGTTCAGCATGTACCATATTCAAACCAGGAGATCGCGTAGGGTGGGGCTACGAGCATTACTCGTGCGGATCTTGTACGCCTTGTCTTACCAACGAAGAATGCCATTGCTTGAAAGCCGGATACTACGGAGCAAGCGATTTCGACCAGGGCTCGTTCAGTGATATCGGAGTATGGAAAGAGAAATGGTTATTCCGGATCCCGGACGGGATTCAGAGTGAAGATGCAGCTCCGTTGATGTGTAGGTTGTCCATGACGCCTCTCGTGAAGCTTTTTGTTAATGTTTACAACAGGCGGCGGAGCCTCTTGTTTCAGCCCATTGATTGAGCATTGTCGTCCCATCGACCGAGTGGGTATCGTCGGCATGGGAGGGCTCGGGCATCTTGCAATACAGTTTGCTGCCAAAATGGGATGCGAGGTGATCGTGTTTTCGCGTTCAGAATCCAAACACACAGACGCCTTGGCTCTTGGCGCAAGCTCGTTTTACGATATTCAACATGTAACCTCAGATTTCTCTGCTCTGGGTATAACCAAACCCATCGACCGACTGATCATCACTGCAGCATCACTAGTGGATATATCCCAATTTTACCCGATCTTGTCGCGAAAGGCGATTGTCATCCCTCTGACGGCGACGAAGGAGACACTGTCGGTGCCATACTACGACACACTGTTCAACGGCGTGAAAATAATCCCTTCGATGCTTGCCACAAGATATATGCAGTAAGTTTTGATCATCGTCTGGGGCCCTTGGGAGCACAATTGATTCATCGGCGATGTTTAGAACGAAAATGCTTGAGTTTGCAGAACGACACAAAATATGTCCGATAATTGAAAAGTTCCCCATGACCGAAGCTGGAATAGTCGCGGCTCTTGAAAAGCTAAAGAACGGTCAAATACGATACAGAGCTGTACTTTCATGGGACTAATACTCGAACTCTCGCGATTGATTACCCAGTTTACGATTTCTCACAGTTTTTCCATACATGTTTCGGTGTATTGGAAACGACGCTGAGGATCTGCTTTTGCTGAACACAAGTAAGATCACGATGCTAAGGCGCGGGGAGGCCTTTTGTATTTTTTGGGGCTCATGAATACATATATCACGTCGGTTGTGACACTGTTCAGAGAAATCGTTACTTTTATGATTAATCGTGATCAATCATACAACGTATTAGAACTTGAATTCGTTGAGGATTTCCCCAATCACAATTGCCTCAACAGTCTCTCCGCTTTTGAGTTCGTCCTTGTCGCCGTTTCCCTTCTGTGGAAGAATGATAAGCCCGTTGGCCCCGCTCAAACTCGCTACTCGGCTCGATCGTTGACCGCCCGTGCTGTACGCTTTCAGTTTCCATCCTTCTTCAAGACCAGATCGTAGGATGACGCGGTGAAACTCCGTTCGGGGATCCAATAGCATTGACTGTTGAAGCTTGGAATGCAACAAGCATATAAGAAAGTTAAGACGTCTTGTAAAACGATCCTCACCTCAACCCGCACTCTAGGAAGTTGACAGCCAACACCAGAAAACTCCCAGCCACCCAGCTTTCTCAGAGCAGGGACTACAAAAACATTGAAAGTCACCAACGCCGACGCTGGGTTCCCAGGAAGCGCAAACAACGGTTGGAACATCTTCGACGTATCGCTAGAAGCATTGTTCGACGCGTCAGCCGGGATAATGGCAAACGTAGTAGGCTTCCCCGGCTTGATGCTGACCCGACCGAACTTCACTTCGCCGCGTAGCTTCCGTTCGATGACGGGCTTGAGCAGGTCCGTAGGGCCCATCGATGTTCCACCGGTTGTAAGGATAATGTCTGCGCGTGCAAGACCATCTTGAAGTGCTTGTACATGAGCGTTGATTCTGTAGAAAGGGTATGATAAGTGGCAGAGCGGACTTGTCAAATAAAAGGATCCAACTCGTCAGGAACAATCCCAAGATCTAACACCTCGTATCCCATTCCTTCCAGTGCAGCAGTGAGCGACGGTCGATTGGTGTCCCATGATTTCCAGTCTCCTTCACCACTTCCTGACGAGATTGACCCCAATATGTCCCGGATTTCATTTCCTGTGCTCATTAAAGCAACAATAGGCTTCTTGAACACCTTGACCTCCTTTCTTCCGATGAAAATCAAGCTTCCGATCTCCCCTCCACCACTGGTAATCCTCTCACCTTTCCGCATAACCAGATCACCTTGACGAACGTCTGATCCCGGTTGACGTATGTTGAAGCGAGACGGAGGTGCAGGAATCAAGGTTTCGACTTTCCATTCCTCGCCAGGTTGGCCTGCAGTAGTGTCATCGGAGGAAGGAGCTGTATGAACGTTATCATAGTGTAATCATCTTTTTATGGGCGGAGTGCATTACTTACCCTCGGGGTATGTCGCTAACAGTTTAGTATCCTCTACCATGATTACAGTGTCCGCTCCACGAGGAAGTGCACCTCCAGTATTTATGCGATATATACAACCTTCTGGTAGTTCTTCCGTGCTTGTGGGAGATAGAAGATGTGGATGTGATGATGATGTCAACACAGTATATGACCCCGCTGGATCGGAAGCTAAAGCAATATCGATTAGTTGTGGATTCGTAGAGGACTGGAAAAGGGACGTACCTCTCAAAGCGTAGCCGTCCACACTCGTCGTCTTTGTTGGAGGGTAGTCTGCAGAAGCATAAACGTCCTCAGCTAGAATATGACCGCGGAGAAATGCGTTGACAGGGAGAGTAACAATCGGGAGAGGATCAACGGACTGATGAATGATGTCGAGCGCGTCTTTGAATGATACTTGAGGGTACGGTGATGTTCGATGGCGTGTTGATACTGGAATCGAATTCAAGATAAGTGTTGGATATGAAGCTATGACAAGAAGGAGGCGTACCGGCTTCGGATGGATCATGCGATAAAATCCTATGATTTCCGTGGTGATGATGGTGATGGTTGGGGCTTTCACTGTGAAAAGGTCTTCCTCCACGTCCATGTCCATGATCATGGTCATGACGATGGCCTCCATGATGTCTATGTCCATGCCCATGCCCGTATGGAGATTCAGGTTCCAGGGCGCCATGCACACCTTGGCCACTTCCACTTCCATCCCCGCCTTTCATTAGCTCCACAGCATGAACGATGGCCCCGTTGTCTAATAGGACAGAAAGGCTTTCACGCACGGCTTTGAGTGAGCCCGGTAGTGTAATGATAAGCGTTTCGTGACCGGATTCGTTAACGGAGCTAGCATCCCGGTCTGGATTCTGGTCTGAGTTCATGCTAGATGATCGGGAGGCGATTGTACCAGCTACAGGCCGCGACAGTGCTGCCATTGGCGTATGCCTCAAGCCGGAGGAAAGTAGAAGATGGACCAACCCTGGCGCAGGCCGCGTAAGAAGAGGTGTTACTGCCTTGGGGGATCTATCAGTTTGCTGAAAGAAAATATAGGTTGGTTCATAAGAACCTCGGGCGTTCGATCCTTTGGACCAAAACCTGTTCCTCCAGTGGTGACAATCCAATCTGTTTCTTCATCATCAACCCATTTCCTCACAGCGTCCTTGATCATCTGAATGTCATCTGGGACGATGGCATGATCCGTGCATAAAAATGCGGGGTAAGCTGCCAGAATTTCTTGGATAGCTGGACCGGACTTGTCGTAGGTCGGATCAGAATTCGCGGCGGAACCGCGGTCACTGACTGCGTAGCCCAGCCCAATTACCATGCGACACGTTCTTGAGGACAATTAACGAACCTGTCAAAACTGCGACTCTTATTTTCATAGCAGGGTCTTCCTTTGACATGGTAAGAAAAAGTGACTGCTTTATGTAGGAACTTTTGTGGAACAAGATGATGGTATAAGACAGAGCAAGTTCTGTACTGTGGCGCATTGATTAGGATCTGATCTCGTACACTCTCTCTGTAGTAACCCTAATGGATTGCGCAAAACAGCAGGGTTGGCATCGAACACATCGGGTAAAGATTCGGTAGTTATTTATGTTTGTAAACCTATATTTCGCAAGGTATCTCTTCCTGGTATAGTTTCAGATTGTTCAGCACCTTTGACAGCGTGTACCCATTCAAGCCTATCCTTTGTGTAGAACTCGAGCTCTGGTTTCCTATTTTTCTCATCCTCGGTTGTAAAGTCAATCAACGCGCTGTAGAATACAGAAACTGTTTTGGCATCGTCTCCGCCTTCGTTGTAGAGTGGGGAGCCACATTTACTGCAGAAAATGCGCTTGATTGAATTGCCCGAGTCTTGTGCAGCGTCTTTATAAGTGCTCAGCAGGTTTTCTCCTTTGATGAACGTCAAAGACTGTGATCATTTGAAAATCAGTACGGTGTAATGGAAACAATTTTTTGGAGACCTACTCCGCCCGGGAAAATGACATTCGTGGAGAAGGCCGTCCCTGTGTACTTTTTGCAGTTGGAACAGTGGCAGCAACTTATCCTAGATAAGTAGCCACCAATGAGTGAAGAACTTGTGGTAGACACCGTATCGATTTGAAGTTAGCTCACACTATTGGATCGTTATCCACCTGGAAGGTGATCTCTCCACAGAGACAGGTACCGTGAAATAGCATAGTGATAAAAGGCAATCTAGGTCACTATAATACTATGAAAGTTGAAAGTATACTTGGATGAGAAGTGATACTAAGAGAAAGTTCTTGTTATTAGCCTCAGAGGCTCTTATATATATATATATACTACATGAAGTATTAATCTTGGAAGTTTCGACAAAGTTCCAGTAGTTGTACTGGTAGCGAGATAAATTGACTCATCAGTCCGGAGTTGCAATAGTCAAAGCGTGAAATTTTGATGCTATACTTTAGGAGATTTGGAGTACGACAGGCGCTGCAAATCACATAGAGGGATACAATCCGCCGACTACTCTCTGTCCTAATCTCTTCCTGGTTTGGTTCGTGCTTGTTCAGCACCTTCAACAGCATGTACCCATGTGACCCTATCTTTCGTATAGTACTCGAGCTCTGGTTTCGGATCTTTTTGATCCTTAGTTCCAAAGTCAATCAACGCGCTGTAAAACACAGCAAGCGTTGTGCCAGCGTCGCCGCCGTTGTTATAAAGCGGAGAGCCACACTGACTACAAAAGATGCGCTTGAGAGCATTGCCCGAGTCCTGCGTAGCGTCTCGATAAGTACTCAACAAATTTTCGCCTTTAGTGATCGTCAAAGACTGTGATCATAAGATGTCAACTCAATGTATGCGGTGAGAAAAGGAATTGACCCCCACTCCAGCCGGAAAGACGACATTCGTGGTGAACACTGTCCCCGTGTACTTTTTACAGTTGGAACAATGGCAACATGTTGTCCTAAATACATAGCGAAGATAATAATGCATTTTGCCAACCGAAACTTGCAAATTACAACGAATTCACTTACACTATTGGATCGTTATCGACCTGAAAAGTGATCCCTCCACAGAGGCAGGTACCGTGAAATGGCATAGTGAGAGAAGATAATTCAGGCAGAAAACTTCCAGTGAACGTCATTTATAAACTCTGTTGAAGGAGTATTCTCGGTGAAATCTTGCACCGTGGCGGGCGCAGTGCACGCTTTTCAGCTAGCTGACCTCTCGGATTCGGAGGTATAGCCTTGTGGATCCGGAAAAAGTCCAATATCTATCTTGAATCTTGAGGTTGGGCTCAACGCTTCGCTTCTGAGAGCAAATTCGAATCTGAGATGTGTGATTTTCAGAGGCCTCAAGTCGATCGAAAATTAATTCGTATGTTGAGCGGAAGGTGCAACGCCATCGGAGCTGAACAAAAGATGAGTGGGGAAGGATGGCAGATACGGGTTGCCAAAATTACATGGTTGGTCAAAGCTGAGGAACCTGTCGCGTAAGTTACTTCTAACCTGTTACTCACGTTTATTCAAGGTAGAACAATTAATCTATTTGCATGGATAGTATACAGATGCCAGACGCCGGGTGGCGAATTCTCTAATAAGTAGGTCGTTCAACGTTCAACGTCCAAAAGGATCTCTATGCGAAGATAATGAACTTGGGAGAAGGACGGACATTTATAAGCCTTGAAGCATCCCTGGCTCCTTTTTGAGCTCAGTTCCATCTATCAAGTCCCCAATTTCGACCGCCCGGCATCCTAGACCCTGCCTCGCCCCATTGACCTCACGAATCCACCCACCTTCATCTACGAATATGGCTCTCGGAGGATGATCCGGATGTCCGTGCACTAATACTTCAGCAGCAAGGCGAAGCCATTCCAGAGTGGGTTTGGTCATCCATCTCCGTACGTGTAGTTTCGAAACGTCAGTTCCAATGAGCACTATCCCAGATGAAGGTTCAAACCATCCCAAATGTCCTCCGCCTTCCGTCAACACGACAACGGTGTAGCCCGAACCGACTTCCTCTGGACTTGTCGGTGCGTGTACAACGACTGGATCGTCAGTAGAGTTGATTGCTAAGAGGGGTTTTCTGACTTGGGGCACAACGTGGTGACTGGAAGAGTGTTTGTAATATGCATCGGCAGAAGCTAAAGGCCAGTCTGGTGGTCCTCCTCCACCGACGCGAGTGAAAGTGTTGTCGAAAACACTTAGAGGGGGACTGCGTAGAGCCAATGCCGCATGATACGCAGCGCAGACAAGGGAAGCTTGCGTAGAATCTGGCTCATACTTGGAGGTAGCGGATGGTGTAGGAGGATCGACTTTTTCTAAAGCTTTGGAATGTAGCTTTAGAACGTTCACAAGGTTGTTCGCCATGCCCTTGGAATAAATATGCTTTCCCAGAAAGGTGTGCTCCAGCCTTGAGCAGGATGGATCAATTGATGGACCAGGGTAAAGGAAGGAAGCCACTTACGCCCAGTTGTTCTTCACCAGATCCCAAGGCTAATCCAATATCAGCAGCGACAGGGAGGACAGTGGTTACATAAACTTACGTTTCCAAGTACGCAAGCAGATTCAAGTCGACTTCGTTCTCCCTCTTCTGCAAGGTATCTAACCATGACATTCGCTCCAAGAGAAAAACCAAGACCCAATTGTGGTGCTTTTGGATATTTGTGCGCAAGATATATAGTCGCCATTCGTAGATCTTCTGTCCATCCTGCAGAATAGAGTTGTTTGGAAGTTACTGGAACGCCGGCACCTGTATTTCCGGAATGAGCTTCTGTTGTGATCAGACTAGCCATAACACGTACATCCCCGGAAGTTAACCACCACTGCTCGATAACCAAGTCCGCCTTCAGATACTGGCGCACAAGCTGGCGCCAAAACGGCTCTTACGTAGGCCTCATACGAGCCTATAGACGGTGATTAGACTAGACCGACAATACTGTCCTATACAGACATACCTCCAGTCAAGCCGTGACAGACGACGACGATGGGAGCGTCATCCGGGGATGTGTCACCAGGAGGTGTGAAGTCGAGGCCTCTTCGAACCGGTCAGAGAGATTACCGCGTAATGTCTAGAAGCGCTACGAACAATGTACCACCATCCATTAAGCGAAGATAGGTTCTGTAAAGCGGGTTGAGCGTCAAGCGATTTGACTGAGGAATTATAATAACCTTTCATAAACAACTTTATCTACGCTAGTGAAATCGCCAGCCACGCTGAACAACGTCTGCAGATGACCACTGTATGATCATGTCAGTCCCTGTGTGTTCGGAAACGATGGAATGTAGGAACGCAACTTGTTTAACCACCACGGGGGATTGAACTCTTTCTTCAGACTTGGACAGTGTTCTTCAACCAACTTTGACAACGACTCGGGTCCCACTCCTCCTCCAGGTTTCTTCACGAGTATTTCCTCAGGAGATGGCGGGTAAAAAATCTTCGGCTTGGTCGCAGAACTGAAGGAAGAGCCCATGGCGTGACTTTCCGCGTAACGAGCTACCCAGAAATGCCCAGAACGAGACTCCCGAGGATGGAATGGCGGATTGAGCCCGAAAAACTGAAGCGCATTGCGATTATTTGAGTGCAAGATGATGGAAAGATTGTGATTGGACAGTCAATCCTCCCGGCCATCGGGTGATTAGTAGCCGAACTCCTTTGATACCGCTTCTCCTCGCTTCCTTCTCAATTCTAACTTTGAAGTTCAGTCTTTTGATTTGAAGCATCTCGAAAGCTCAAAAGATCTCGAAGACGAGCTCAGAATCGCCCCGAGACCAGAAGAAAAAACCTTTGCGCTTTCTAAAACGTTTGAGACGTTCCTTGCGAGACTCAGACCCAGGTAGAAATGTTATCGCAAATCTTTAAAGTAATTTATGATTCTGAAGCCCGAGCTTGCGAGACCTTAACCAGGGTACCAGGATAAGTTGTGTCAAACGGAGACTAGGATCTGATGGACAGAGCTTTGGTATTCATAAGACGATAAAAACTTATCATTATACATCTGCAATGAGCAGAGTAGAATACAATCAACTTCGTGTCCTGGATCTCGTTGAAGGTCGTTCGTCCGCGTGTCCACTGCTTGCGGCTTTCCTTTTCTGTCCCTTGCCTTGTGTTTTTCCTGGAGTTATTTTATTGTGCCGTGTGTCTTCATCGTCCTCTGATAATCCCCCTTCACCTGATTCAGCGTCCTTCTCTTCTGAATGCACTTCCTCCTCCCCCGCAACTTCTTTCTTTCCGCCGCGAGTTTTCCTGGTTGCTCCTGATAGCTTTCTACTTTTATTCTTTTCATCCTTGGAGGCATTCCCCGATCGCCCACCCGTTGACTTTCCTCTTGTGTTCTTTCCTTTACCCAACTTCGATTCGTCCCAACCGCCGCGTTCAGTTAATAATTCAATAACGTCCCAAGCAGGCTTTTGCACACGTTGGACGCTCAAACGACCACGGTTAATCAAGTCCATACCTAAAGGTTCATTGTATTCAATCAGTTCAAAGGCTTGATGATAGACCCGGAATATCAAACATACTCTTAATTGCTTTCGCACCCTCGGACCCAATGTATGCGAGTTCTTCCGGAAGCTCACTTGCGTGTTCTGAGATATGCTTCAATAAAGCGAGAGAGACAAAATGTTTCGCCCGCGATTTGAATGTAAGATCGACCATGAACCATTTGGGGGAAGATTTGTCGGATTTCTACACGTGAACTGAGTTTGCAAGACTTGACACTGGGCGCGACGTCGAAATTACGCTTACCGGATCATAGTATGGATGCGACCTGGTGGCCAACGATGAACAGAGAGGATAGCAATGGAAACAAACGCTCACGAGTCCCAAGCTGTATCTAAACAGTAGGTAAGCCGTGAGCATCCAGGATAGCAGCCAGCAAAGGAGCCGATGAACGAGGATAGACTGACAATCAGGGTAGGCTTTCTTCGACACCTGCCAATGCCATGCCATTAGCCATAGTCTAAGCCTCATACGGCTCGATCGAGACTGACCTCAGCGAACGCAGCAATTCCTGACTCGCAAAGTCAGTGCTATACTCGGAGGCAAATCAAAAGCGACTACATACCTGGATTTTTGCAGTTGGAGTGATAGAACAATGCCTGTGAGCAAACAACGCGTAAGACCAGCAGGTTCACACCCTTGATCTTTGATCAAGTTTCACGGCTTTCCTTCTCCCCAGGCTCCATAGTTTTCATCAAATTCCTCGCTTCATAGTTCCGAACGCCTTCCCAAGCCGAGGTCTTTGCCGTTTCAAAGTCATCAACACTGAACTAGTCACTTGAGCTTCTCTCCATTAACGTTGATAAAACACGCACTTTGACGTCTTTACCCTTGACCATGCGAGAGTCTGGTTCGGCTTTGAGCAGCCAGTACATTGCACTTGCATCCATATAGTGTAGGTTGAAGTTATCGGAGCTTAGGACGCGTCGCCAATGGAGAAGGTTCCTTCAAAAAGTTGAAACAGTCACCCTTCTCTGTACGCGTCACGTTACAATCACATGCGCGTAATGCGTCACACCCGCTGCGTTGCCCAATGCCGATATACGATACGGTTTTTGTGCATATTGGAAGCCACTCTGCTGAAAGGTGCGCAGTATCCTGTCTGTACTCATGACATCGCTAAGCCTTGCCAAGCTCGACTTGAAACCGACAGGACAGTCGAGTGTCGATAGTAGCCGGGATGTCATATGCACAAAGTTCACAAAAAAACCCTTTCCCAAACTCCAACCAATAGCCATCCTATTTCCACTCGGAACAAATGCGCAGCCTGTCTGTGAAATACGGCATTCCCGCCCATGACGCTGCGCAAACAACACCGAAAACCTCGCAGACTCATGATCCTTAGAACATCGATGCTTCCAACGAATACAGCTCTGGAATTCTGGTAGGATTCATATCAGATACGATTCGAAGGTGCTGAGCCTGCTGTGGTGTTTATTACTATGCACCTCTATGGTGGAGCCCAAGCTGGTTGCCTGAATCATGTCTGCTGAAGTGCAATGGTATTACTAGGGAGGTAAGTTGGATAGTTCTAGATAGTACTGCGCGAGTCACAGATTGTGGAAGCTAAAATTCATATACTAATACCTATTAGTACAGGCCTGGTATAGGCGGGCTAGGTTTTTCACGACATCAGATTCAGAAGCTGTTAAATTCTTTGCCGTTCAATTGCCGGAACTGTCAAAGCTGTGTTTTGTGGAGAAGATTGCTTGTCCCGAACTCTCACCTCCTGCCATATATAAGCTCGACGCCTTCCACGCCTTTTTGTTTTATACCTATCGTTCGATATGTCTTACAATGGTGTTGATCGCAAGGACCGTGTTCCCTCTCCCAATTCCTCCAATCGCAACGTTGTAGACCATGATTCCCCTAATGGTACGTTAATTCGGATCTTATTTGTTCACTTTCTCAACAGCTTTCTCTCAGTCACTGAAGAGCCGGCAGGATTGCCTAACAAGATGCCTCAAGATGCTCAAAACAAGTCGCATATGATTCAGGTCCAGCCGTTGAAGCGAAGTGAGATGCAGGTGTGTTGAATATGTGATTTTCTCGAAGTTTTACTGAAACAAGTCAACTGTGCAGCCGTCATATGCACAGGACCTTGGTACCGGAGAGGTTCGTCTTCGTGCGCAAAGTCAGCAAAGTTACCCCACAAACTCAGAGAACAATGTCTCTAGGTCACCCATGGTATATATGGCTCCCTCCTGCAAGGCCTCGGTTCAGTCGTAGGTTTCTGTGGCATGATCCCGTGCTGCCCTTGCCCCAATCCCTTCCGAAACGTCCAACAAGGTATGCAAAATCTCACACCCGCACTGTGCCCATTTGTCGCTAATTTCGCACATTTCACAATCTCTTCGCACACCTAAATAGGATCTGTTGGCCTGGTCTCTCGTTTCGGCCAATTCTACAAGTCCGTCGATCCAGGTCTCGTTCAAGTCAATGTCTGCACAGAGTCCCTCCGGGTCGTCGATGTGAAGATTCAAATATCACCTATTGGAAGGCAAACCGTCATGTGAGTACTGTTCAAACGTTTTTAGGTCAATATAATAATATATCTTAATCTTAGAACACGGGACAACGTCAACGTCGAAATGTCTGGAACTTTTTCTCATCATGAATTTTTTTCGTGGCTGACCTCGATCTTTTCTTACGCAGTGATTCTGTCATCTACTTCCAAATCTGTAACCCGTATCGTGCAGCTTTTGGAATCACGGATCTTCGACAGGCCCTTATCGAACGGGCTCAAACCACCCTCCGACACGTTGTCGGTGCGCGCGCTGTCCAGTCCGTAGTTACCGAACGTGAAGCTATCGCTTTTGAAATTGCGGAAATTGTCGGTGACATTGCAGATAAATGGGGCGTTGCCATCGAAGGAATCCTCATCAAGGATATCATCTTCAGTCCAGAGGTCTCCGCCAGCTTGAGCTCTGCTGCCCAACAGAAGAGGATCGGTGAAAGTAAAGTCATTGCTGCCAGGGCCGAAGTTGACTCTGCTAGGCTCATGAGACAGGCTGCGGACATTTTGGCTTCTCCTGCTGCAATGCAGATCCGTCAATTGGAAGCTTGTGAGTAGAACTTCGTCTTGTCCATCCTCGGTCGTTCTAATATCTTCTCCTCAGTGCAACAAATGGCCAAGTCCGGAAACAGCAAGGTCATCTTTGTGCCCATGCAGCTGCAATCCGATGTCGTCAACCAGCTTGCTAGTGGCTCGGGCTCTGGCACTGGAGTAGGAGCTATGATTGATAATGAAGCCGGAGATTCGTTGGGTGGGGTCGGCAAGGTGGGACTCTTGAACAGCATGGCGGATATGTGAAAAATCTAAACTATCCTTCTCTTCTATTCCATTAGTCTACCTCGGAGTGATTTCCTCGATGAACCTCATCTATCCCAATAATGATGCTTTTAACGAAAATTTGGTCTATTTATCTTTGAACCTTACGCTTGTTCCCTGTCTTCTACGACTGTAATTTTATCTCATGTCTGTCTTGTGCTGCTTACGATGACCTACATTCCGTATTTGTATAATACATATGTGTTGATTTTCTATAATGACTAAAGGAGGTGTCACGTAGACTCGAACCAGTCTGCTGCTGAGAAGCGATATGCGCAATCACTTCTTCGCTGACACCTTTGAGCGCCAGTTTCCAAAGTGTCAACATCCGAAGCTACTGGCTCGAGTCTAGGTGTCACACGGTGTTTACTTGAACTGAAACCAGTATGACCACCTCATTTGAATCGTCGTCCTGGAATTCAATGCGCTCGCCATTTGCCTCGACAATAGGAACCAATCATGTACCATCTATGGACGAAATGCTCAGATTGAAAGCTTTACTCGCTGTGCCTCGCACAGAGCTCAATCGATTAGAATTGGAGATCGCACGTACGCAGTTGGTACTGGATGGTCTCTTACGCCAAAAGGAGAAAATAAACAACTATATTGGAGCTCATCAAGCTCTAATGTCTCCCATACGCCAGATTCCATCCGAAACGCTCGCCGATATATTCGTTTGGTGCTTACCAGCAGATAGAAACGCGGTTCGAAGTCTGAAGGAGGCACCTTTACTTCTGACCACGATATGTCGGAATTGGAGACAAGTTGCACTTGATACACCTCGACTTTGGAACTCTTTACATATATTCCTGCCCCCCTACCTGAGCGACATTGCTGTTTCTAAACGTGCAATAGGAGTCAAGACATGGCTGCAGCGTTCAGGTTCACTCCCACTCTCTATCTCTTTTCATGTAAAACCACTGAGCGGTGCCCCTCCTACTACTACAACCACCACAATGGATTTTTCCGACAGATTGAAGCTGCTGATTCGTACTCTTGTCCCTTTCGGTCACCGGTTTGGTAACCTCTTCCTGTCGCTGCCCTCTGAAAATCTAAGAGCATTCGATGACTTATTGATGTGCCAATTTTCAATCCTGCAATCATTCCGCGTGCGAGATGCCAACGTCTTCTGCGGATTCTTCTTCCATCCTCCGGACCCTTGGAACGATGGGTCACACTCAGCTAGGGTCCCCTTTGCACCACTCCTCACTCGGATGCCAGCTTTGAGGCGACTCCAGGTTGCAGAGATCAGCGTTGGAGATGGTGGACACCTCACTCTACCAATTAATTGGGGTCTTTTAACTGATCTTAACCTGCAAGGTGGCGATTTAATGACTGATCAGTGCTACGGGGTGAGAGTCACTGAAGCATTTGATATTCTTAGGAAGACATCTAATTTGCAATATCTCCAAATTCGCATTACGTTAATCCCGGACCACCCTTTTGAGGGTACTTCATTAGGGATGATACATCTTCCCCATCTTGGCTCAATACGAATCAAATTTATATCTTTTCAACTCGATGATCACACTATTCCTGCTCAAGTGTCTTCCGTATTTGAGTACATCTCCCCACCCTCGCTGAAGCTACTCTCTGTTGCATGTTACCATCCTCTCCCAATGGGTTCAGCATTGAGCGGAATACCATTCCATACTCTGGAAACCCTTGAAATAGCCATGAGAATGACATCCGAGACGCTAACTGGATGGCTTTCCTGCGTCCCAGAGCTAACTTCATTCAAATTTAAGGATCTGGGATGTCCAGCTGGAGCGGAAAGTTTGTTCGCTTTCACCAATACTTTTTGTGACTCGCATCTCCTCGCTCTTACCCCCTCTCATGATAATCCTTCTCCGTTATGTCCGAAGCTGACCACATTTCGAATGATCAATCATCTCCCTGCAGAAACAAGGATCTCGAGCTCAGCTTTGCTCGGATTCGTCCTGGGTCGCGCACCCACACTCAAGACTTTCGATTTATTCTTTGACCGGGACCAATTGTTTGCGGAAAATGACTTGATTGAACTGCGAAAGCTGAAGAGGAACGGCCTTCAGATGCGTTTGCACTATGCAAAGTATCCCTTACACGCGGAGGAGGACTTGCCTTCAGATGGGCTTCACCCTCGGCCTAACTCCCAACCGCCGATCATGGCCCATCGGATTTCAGATATGGATGGGGCTTTTGGTACAAATCGTATAGTGTGATAGTTTCTCTGATTCGGATTTGTTCATTGATAATTGTGGAGATCGAAGTTGGTGACATTGAAGATAAATAGGGCATCTCCGTCAGGGGAATCCATATCCTATATATCATCCGTGAGTTTCAGACATATCTACCAGCTTGAGAATTGTGTTTATGCCTTGTGCTTACCGCCGCGATATATACTCCAGCACCATAATACATATGATACCAAAAGTTGTAGTAGCGTGCTACTGCTTATGTACTTAGTACCACTCTTGAACTAAAACCACCATGGTATCTTCCTGGGATCTGATGTACTCTCCATTTGCTTCGGTAATGGGGATAAATCACGTACCATCTATGGACGAAAAGCTCAGATTGAAAGCTTTACTCGCTGTGCCTCGTACAGAGCTCAATCGATTAGAAATGGAGATCGCTCACACACAGTCGGTGTTGGATGGTCTCTTACGCCAAAAAGAAAAAATACAGAGCTATATCGAAGCTCATCAAGCTCTGATGTCTCCAATACGCCAGATTCCATCCGAAACGCTCGCCGATATATTCGTTTGGTGCTTACCAGCAGATAGAAACGCGGTTCGAAGTCTGAAGGAGGCGCCTTTACTTCTGACGACGATATGTCGGAATTGGAGACAAGTTGCACTTGATACACCTCGACTTTGGAACTCTTTACATATATTCCTGCCCCCCTACCTGAGCGACATTGCTGTTTCTAAACGTGCAATAGGAGTCAAGACATGGCTGCAGCGTTCAGGTTCACTCCCACTCTCTATCTCTTTTCATGTAAAACCACAGTTCAGTGCCCCTCCTACTACTACAACCACCACGATGGATTTTTCCAACAGATTGAAGCTGTTGATTCGTACTCTTGTCCCCTTTGGTCACCGGTTCGGTAACCTCTTCTTGTCGCTGCCCTCTACAGAACTGGGAGCATTCGATGTCTTATCGATGTGCCAATTTCCAATGCTGCAATCATTCCGCGTGCGAGATGCCAACGTCTTCTACGGATTCTTCTATCCTCCGGGCCCTTGGAACGATGGGACAAGCTCGGAAAATGCGTCTAGGGTTCCCTTTGCACCACTCCTCAATCAGATGCCAGCTTTGAAGCGACTCGAGGTTGCGGAAATCAGCATTAGAGATGGTGGTCACCTCACTCTACCGCTTAATTGGGGTCTTTTAACTGATCTTAACCTGCAAGGTGGCGATTCAACCACTGATTATTGCCACGCAGTGAGGGTCACTGAAGCATTCGATATTCTTAGGAAGACGTCTAACTTGCAAAATCTACAAATTTCCATTGTTTTAATGCCGGACCACCCTTTTGATAGTACTTCTTTGGGGATGATACATCTTCCCCAACTTGGCTCATTACGAATCAAATTTATGCGTTTTCAACCTGATGATCGGAGTATTCCTGCTCAAGTATCTTCTGTGTTTCAGTACATCTCCCCACCCTCGCTGAAGCTACTCTCTGTTTCCTGGACCAATCCTTTCCCAATGGGTTCAACATTGAACGAAATACCATTCCCTACTCTGGAAACACTTGAGATAGCCATGGAAATGACACCCGAGGCGCTAACTGGATGGCTTTCTTGCGTCCCAGAGCTGACTTCGTTCAAATTTGAGGATCTGGGATGTCCATCCGGAGCGGAAAGTTTGTTTGCTTTTACCAGTACTTTTCGTGACTCGCATCTCCTCGCTCTTACCCCCTCTCATGATAATCCTTCTCCATTATGTCCGAAGCTGACCACATTTCGAATGAGCAATCATCTCTTCCCTACAGAAACAAGGATCTCGAGCTCAGCTTTGCTCGGGTTCGTCCAGGCTCGCGCACCCGCACTCAAGACTTTCGATTTATTCTTTGACCGGGACCAATCTTTTGCGGAAAATGACTTGATTGAACTGCGGAAGCTGAAGAAAAATGGCCTTCAGATGCGTTTGCATTATGCAAAGTATCCCTTACACGAGGAGGACTTGCCTTCGGATGGACTTCACCCTCGGCCTGACCACCAACCGCCGTTCATAGCCAAACGAAATCAAATGTCGGATATGGAGGGGGTTTTCGGTACTGATCGTGTAGTATAATGTGCAGACTTGCAGAGTGTAGCGAGTTTCTTTTTTCATGAATGAATTTGTTCATTAACATTATTATGTACATCATTGATTTGGAAATACAATTCCAAGGGTACATACATAAGAATCTGAAATCGACAAATAATTACATATGGATTGAATGCTCTCTCCGGATTACTATGAGCTAGTAACGCAGGTCTGTACGACCAATAGGCTGGCGTCGGCACCAGTTGCAACCAAAGCCGCTCCTACATCTCCGAGTGCTTTCTTGACCGTACTCCCCATAGCTGCATTTCGTTGAGACATGATTGACCGAAGCTCACCATCCAATCTTTCTACTGCCATTCTTCTTGAGCGACCGAGCACCGCAACAACGGTCCTCCCGGTACTCTGAACCTGTTTTCCAGAGAAGAAGTCAACTACGGAATGCAGGGGCTTCGAAGATTGAATCGTTTCGAATGTGATTCGAGAGAGAGCGGAGGACAGCGATGGGTTTCGTTCAGCGGCAAATGAAGAGGCATAACGTTCCCATATCAGATTGTCTGCTGTATCGGACGCCAGTCGGGTTTGGGTGTTCAAGTTACCGTAAACGGTATCCGCACCTGCGATCGTCTATACGTGTTTATCAGCGCGAGATCCTTGAAGGAGAAACAGGAAGCAGCTCACATTGTGTAAGAAAACTTCGGCAGCGTGTTTTTTGTCAAACTCCTCCTCATTTTCATCTTGTGTACCCCTGGAAACTCGAACCGCAATTGCTCGCACATCCTCATGTCCAGCGCATATCTTTACCAACATCTTCAATGCTAAGCGGTCATCAGGACCACCGAGGAATGGCAGGACCAAGAGAGAGTCTGGCCCCACTCCCGAGGTGGTCGAGGTGCCTGATGGGCCACGGTCTACAAAGAGAGAAACATCGCAAGGTGCGGTAAGGAATATGTTTCGGATAAACTCAGAATATAGAACCGAAGACATGATTTGGTCTTTCGACTCCGAGGATGTGAAGACGCTGTCGAATGGGTTTCTGACACCGTGAATCTCGCTCTCCTCGGCATCGGTGGAATGAGAGCCACTGGCCCAAGGTATCACGATCATTCCAGTGCTGTTCTCCCGAACTCGGTCCTTGATGACTGCAGTAAATTCCTCCCTAGGGGAGACATCGATATCGACCTTCAATTTGAGTACCTTGAGACCGCCGCCCAGCAGGCATGCAAAAGTCTTGAAAACGCTGACAACTGGGTCGGTGTGTGCAAGATGAGACTTGAGTACAGCAGACGTCCGGTTACTGAGCTCGATCAGTCGGAGCAGAGTGAGTGAAATGGGAGATGAGAGAGGAGTGATTGGCAGTGATACTTGATAAGGAATAATGGGGAGACTCTTCTCGTCTAGTGAAGGAGCGAATATTTCTGCCTTGGAATCGGTGCATGTAATGGTTGGGCACAGAAGCCGAGTCACAATCATCGCAGCCGGTAGTTGATCAATTTGATCAAGAACTAACGCAAACTTGTTTGTGAGTTCATCACCTTCAGTTGATGGATCGCTCGAGGCGATTATGTTTGAGCCAAGATCTTCTATAACTATTCGACTGCGATGTTTGGCCGGGTAAAAGAGGAGGACAAGTGGAGTAGTGATGAAGGTTAGTATGATAGCATGCACAACGAACATAGAGAATGTCCTGGTGGATAGAATGTTTGCGTCCAACCCAATGTTAAGAACAATTAGTTCTACCAATCTGATACGATATTAGCAGACACTTCACACAACTAAAAACAACACACCCTTTACAACTCATGAGTGAACCTATTGCACCGGATTCCCTAGCATTAAAGCCTGCCACTTTAGCAGCCGCGGCACAAGCGAAGAATTTCGCGCTGAATGCAACAACGATGATCAAGATGGTATAGCCCCAGGTGATTCCATCGTTGAGGAGGCCAAGATTGGTCTTCAAGCCGGAGAGAGCAAAATACTAGTATCATACGTGAGTATATGATATAAAGACGGTGATCAAATTATGACCCACAAGAGGCAAGAGCAAGATGACTACGATATCTTCGATCTTCTCAGTAAGGGCAATGCCGTAGCCATTGGTGTGTGGGATGATGATACCGGCGAGAAACCCGCCAAAGATAGGATGTATACCAATGATATCGGTGAAGAACGCAGAGATGAAGACAAGTAGAATAGTGACGGTCATCATCACAGTTGAAGGAGTCCCTTGTTCAAGACTACCGGTCTTCCTGGCGAGCCACCGGTATCCCCATTTGACGGGGTATAGCAAGAAGAAAACATACCCAACCGCGGTAAGCAGAACCCATAGTGCAACCAGACCCGAAGATGCATTGACCAAAGCTACTGTGAGGGCGAGCAAAATCCAACCAACAACGTCGTTCCCAACTCCAGCGGCCAATGTAACAACCCCGACGGTCGTGTCGAGAAGTTGTAATTCTGTGAGGATACGACACAGAACGGGGAACGCAGTTATTCCGACGGCTACAGCTGTGAAGAGTAGGAAGTAACCAAAGTTGACGCTCGGATCAGTGAATTCTCTATAAACCCCAACGCCAAGAGCAGCTCCGAGACCTAATGGAATGACGAGGCCCGCGATTGAAACCCCCGCAGAGGCCTTGAAGTTCTTCTTGATGACTGTACCGTCAATTTCCATCCCAATGATGAACAAGAACAAGACGAGACCGATATTGCTGGTGAGGGTAAGCATTGGCAAGGAAATCGAAGGGAAAATGGCGTTTTGAAAGCCTGGTATGCGTCCCATAACACTAGGCCCTAAGAAAACGCCTCCTATAATTTCTGCGATTACTCGAGGCTGTCGAATACGCCCAAAGATAGTCGCGAGCAGCTGTGTCATTGCCATGATGACAATGACCTGAATAATCCATAGTACAATAGGATCGTTGCTGTTGTAGGCCGATGGGTTAGATCCTGAAAATATACCAGCCTTTTACAGCTATAGTCAAAAATAACGAGGATACAAGCGTAACGAGTCATACCTGCTCAGCCGCCGCTCTCTTGAGGACCATATCTTTGAACACGCCCATGGTTGGAGAAGAAAAAGAGGGGCAGAATGGCGCTCCAGTTTCTCCAGAGTCCAATACATAAATGCTATTTGATCTAATCGTGATGCTATTTTAGTTCCGCTCTCTCCTGATATCTCCATTCAGGTGCTAAGATCCTAGGTCAGTTTCGTACCAGTACCAAATGTGTGTGGCAAACCTATGTATTTTAGGAAATACCACGTACATGTACACCAGTTTACCACAGGTCAGCCTCGACATTCGCAACACCCTCAAGTAATACAGGGATAAAAAAGTCTGATGTAACATTTAGGCAGGAACTAAGGGACTGGAGGTTGACTGGAGAAGTGCGTTTCTTCCAGGTCTTCTGAATATATTTTCCTATATTTTCACGCCGTCCGGAACATCAAATTCAACCAGTCTCGACTTCTTTCATTGAACTACTCTACTTCAAGCCAATCTTGTCACCTTGGCGCTTCAAGCGTTCTAGCCAGAGAGGACGACTCAACATCACAAATTCAACTTCAGGAACAAACAACAAGGGAACTGAAGTGCTGTCGTAGGTTCCTAGGCGTTTGCTTGAATATACATAGTAGAGAAATGCCGCAAGGAAACTCCAGCCATTCAGAGGATAATTTACATTCGAAAGCGATATGTATACACAATACGATTCGCGCCCGGTATTCGCCCAACGAAGTGAATCGACAGAAACACCACCGTTCCAGGGTTAGACAGAGTATGCATTGCCGTAAGAGGCGGGACCGTTCGAATCATGAATCAGAACTGCACCCGCGACAGCCTAAAGAAAGAAATTTCAGGGTACTGACAATGGAAGTTCTTACAAAAGATCGACAGACCGCAATGAACACAGTTCACGATTGTTCCCGAGCGGACTTGTGCTTTCGGGACTCTGCATATGCACGTTGAACCTTGATAATTCATGTCCTAAGCGATTCAAACATTAAGCCATGTTTTCTGAGTTGATAGGAACTCTCAGCAAACGCACCTTCGTCTGTATGCAACGGAGACAGCAGAGTTTCTCATAACCCGGGTTTTTCCACTTGGCAATGAGGCTAGAGCAAATCGAAACGTCTAACTGAGAATGGTATGATGAAGATAGATATCAAAGACTCACTTGGCATCCGCAAATCCCTCTTTCAAGAGCCAGTCATACAGCGGTCTCGAGATAGCTTCCCGCTTGTAGTATAGCTCGTAAACATATCTGGAGCGGGCATGCGAAATTTGCATGATAGGCCACAAAGATTCAGACTTGCGCTTGCCCTCATGCGACTCATTCTCAGCATCTCTCATCTTCCTTGCATAGTCGTCCAATATCTGTTGCATTCACATGTGGAATATAGATAACGACGTTCAAAGTTCGAAACGCGATGAAAATGTGCCCCAAGAATGCAAAAGCGTTAGCAAGATTGCGAAGGCATTTTCAACGATAAATTCACCGATTCTATCTCTTCATATCCTTCTGGCGGCTGCTTGGTCCTGGTCGTGCGTATTTTGGGCATAACAAAAGGTGGTGGTTGCCAAAAGCAATGAGGCGAACGAATCCTGCTTATGTGAGATCCGGGTCTGGGATTCTCGGCGCTCACACTGAACGCTCTAACAACTACAACGACAAATGATAGATGTATTGTTCATATACTAGCTTTGAAAAGATACTCGTAATCCTCTATGGATGCTTCTACTGCTTCCTTTAATCGTTGTGCCACTGTCTCATCAAACTCTTCCGTCCATTTCTCCACATACTCCTCTACATTCAAAGCTTCCGAAGATTTCTTAACGAAGGTATCGTAAGTCATAATAGTGACCCTGGTGTAAAGCACTCACTGGTGTCTTGATTACCCCCGTAGATTCCTTGATCGTACCTACGAAGGCTCGATATACATCTTCTATGGGCTCATTCGACGCGTTCCAAGAGTACTGAATCTGGGTCTCGTCTATTCCAGTCAATGCACAGAATTTCTCCATCTGTCCTTTCGTATCCTCCACTAACTTGTCTCCATCAATGACAATCGGCCAGTGTTTCCTCCCCTCTGGATCTGTCTTATCGTAGTAGTCCCGATACAAGTCATAGATAATCCTCTGCCAGCGGTAGGTCGCCATCAACGGAAATTCCGAATCAATCCCGGTACCCCCAAATATGGATGCTGCGCGTATATAGCTGGTATATGCGAATATAGGGTGTCGAATGATGAGAATTGGCGACATAGACGCAAGTAGACGGTCAGGCAGTAGAGTAGGATTGGGAACAGGAAGTGGGACATCCGCCTCTCCGGAGTTTGTCACGTCTAATCTGCGATCTACAATGACGGGTCGAGGCACCCCATGGCGAGGAGAGCTGATCTTCGCGTTTACAAACTCGGATTCGAACAGATGAACAGTGTGCTCTTTGATTATACAAATCTTTCCCTGCAACGTTTTCAACTCCGTTGATAAATGTTTACACGAAGAGTAGGTTTCGATCGCGTACCTCCTCATTGGCCTTTGCCAGCAACTCTTCCATTTCATCTAAGCCTGCCTGGTATGATTTCTTATCAGCTTCTTCTACCGACATATGAGAACTTTGAATCCGTAGGGCCCTCTTTTCCTCCGACCATTGGGCCTCGGGTCCAGCTTGGAAGGCAAACATGAACGGGTACTGTTTCGCTACCATCTGAGGATGGGTTTCCAACAAGCGCATAAACAGGTTCGATCTGGTCCGAGGATGTGAATAGAGAAAAAGCCTCTTGTGGACCTCGGAATTAGATTTAGGACTAGCCATCATGTAGTGGTGTGTGAGGTCGTTCCAAGGTGTTTCAGTGAAAGTTCACCCAAGTTCACGCAGCTTGCACGCGTCCTTTAAAAGTGATGGATATTGATGATAAAGATATTTTCTCAAGGTGTCGGCTATCATACAGCAGTCAAAATGGCAGCTCGGGCATATTAAGATAAATAATCCATAAAACCTGCTTGCCACTGCCGTGTCCTCATCTCCTACCGGTGGGTACATTACTGCGCACTATTGTAAAGCGGGAAGTTGTAGGATGTCTGTACGTCATGCATATGGTCATTATCGATAGCTGGCGACCTACAAAACTAAAGAGACCGTGATCAGGAAATGTTTCTTATTTCGCGACTTGTCATTATCTTCAAGGAGATGACTACTTGTAGGCCAGTGTCAGACGTTTGAGCCTCAGGTAAGGTGTGCCCATATCCGCAGTCACAAAAGTTCATCAAATAGAAGAATACATAAATTGAATAGAATATTTATCAGGCAAGTCGTCCAACATAATTACTGTTCTTAAAAACTCCTAGCTAGCTAAATTTGTCCCCTTCTGCAAGTCCCGTCGCAGAAAAAAAAGTCTATATGCTGTGGCGTAGTAGATGATTATAATCGTCCATTGCAAGCTCGACAAACTCCACCAATTTTTGTGCAACATCTGCATCCCACTCACTTTCCCATCTTTCCCTTGCTTCAGTAATATCTGGTGGCTGGATGGTATCCTAAAATCATGCGCTAAGTATTTATCTGGGAAACTCGGATATTGAGACGTCATCTCACCGAAGTCTTGATGACTCCTGTGGATTCCTCGGCTACCTTGGTGAACGCATCCCAGACCGCGTTTCGCTTCACATAATGCGGATCCCATGAATACTGGATATCCGACTCTTTCAGGCCAACTATTTCACAGAACCTTGTCATTTGACCTTTTGTATCACTGATCAACTTGTCTCCGTCTATCACGATGGGCCAATTTCCCCGTCCAGAGCTAAGCTTACGCTCCCTCTCGCAGTACTCCTGATAAAAGTCAAAGACAAGTCTTTGCCAGCGAAAAGTTGCTATGATGGCAAAGTCAGGATCCAGAACATTTGCGCCGTACGATGAAGATGCTCGCAAAGCGGAAGGGAATGTATAGAAGGGATGTCGAATGATGATTACCGGTTGAAGAGTAGCAATCATGCGATCGGGTAGTAAGGTAGGATTCCGGAGAGGAAGCTCTTTGTACTGTACACTTTTTTCTTTGTCTTCATACGTTCGGATGTCAAACTGATGATCTATAATGACAGGCCGAGGCTTTGCCTCTCTGCGACAGTCCACATGGCTGTTCAGAGTATTCGAGTCAAGTATGAAGCATGTATGTTCCTTAATGACTGCAATCTTCCCCTACGAAAGGATTAAAGATATCGACACTTCGATAGACACGCCTCTGCCTACGTACCTCTGACTCGGCTTGAGCGATGGTTTTTTCCATGACATCCAAGCCTGCTTGAAATGTGGTGTTTGCGAACGTCTCCTCAAACTCCTTCATGGATTTTCCAATAGCCGCAGCCCTCCCTTTCTTGGTCGAAAGCGCGTTCTGGCACTCGGGACCATTCATAAAGGCGTCTTTGAACGGATATAGCCTGTCTAGTACCTTCGGATGGGTCTCAAGTAAACGCATGAACAGATTCGACCTCGTTCGGAGGTGGGAGAATAGGAAAATGCGAGTACAAGGCTCGTCCGACATTTGGAAAACAGAAATGTGATAACGAAGGACATCTAGCTACGGTTCTGCTTTTTATATCCATGTATCGTTCAGTTCCCATAATACCACGAATCCGGTACCAGGACCTTGATGTCATCGAACCAGTCGACGAACCCGGAACTTTCAGAAGAGTGCGCTGAAGCTCTCACGAAGCCTTGCTTCTATCTCCACAGAATTTGCAAACTTTCTAAGTATACGAGTACGGGTCACTCACTCTTCTCCACCGAACGGTACGCAGTACATGTTGATCCATCAACAAGCCAAGCCAAGATAGTCGATTGAGTAGCAGTATATAGAACTGTAAGGTAAATTTAGCCCGAATAATAGTCCTACACAAATGATATAGATGTTTCTTATATCAAGGAATAATCAAGCATCATTTGCAGTAAAAAAAGTGCTGATTACCATGATCCATTCTATCTATGTCTCATCATCGACGACTCGTCTCTGGGCGGACTGCCTACCGCCATGAGGGAGTCGGCAATATTCATGGAATCAGTAGCTGCCCAAGAAGATATATCTGGTATATACCCACTCAAGCCAGATTTCGAAACAACTCTTGAGGATGATCTACTTTCTTTAGGTCCAGTTCCGGCACCGCTGAGATGACGACGGTCGTCGTAAGAAGAAGAAGGGAGAACATCGGTGATCCCACTCTTGAAGCTTTGAACCTTCCGGCTCAGTGCCTGTAGTACGGACCCTTTAGAGGGCCAATGTGTTTCTAAGGGAAGTGTACTAGTTCCTTGACTTGGAATCAAGTCATCCCCCTGGCCCGTAAAGGTAGAATGTATTGATGAATCAGATAACCCTCTCCGTCTAAGCTTATGATGCATCAGAGGGGTGATTATATCTTTCTCCTCACCATTGGCGCCCTCATCGACCATCGGAAGACGTGTGTTTTGCTCATCAATCACAGCGTCTACGTTCCGCGAAAGAAAATTCGGATTGAGTCCCGCATCGATCCCTGGTTGGCGATATATTACTGGAGACTCTGATCTATAAAGTGTTGACTGCACTCTTCGCGGACCTTTGGGCACGACGACCCAAGGATCAGGACTTGACAGTGGTGCACCAGCGAATATACCCATAACCGAAGACAAACCAAGGTCCGTAGTGGAAGCAACTACAGACTCTTGACGAGAAGGACCTGCTGGTGTGGCCGATGAGCTAGTGATTGAACGCCCAACTCCTGAAGAAAATTCGACGTTTACAGTCGTAGCAGACGCGGACAGTGCGGGCTGAAGTTTAGGAACAAAACGTGGAGGTCGGGAGTTACTCGGAGCCCGAGTGAGACCACTTAATGCAGCCGTAGAAGGAGATGCAGCTCGTTCAGCGCCAGATGTGGTGTCAGGTCGCGTTCCTGAAGAAGGGGCAAACAACTTGGAAATCGGGGCCATCCAGCTGCTTGAGGCAGTACCGTTTGGATTTTTCTCGACTCCTGCTTTGGCGGGATCTAAGGCCAACTCACTGACTCTTGTAGCGATGGATGGGTCTAGAATCACGTCGTTCAAGGTAACCCTCATCGTACCCATCTCCACAAAGAACTCCCTAAATAACTTGAACAATGCTCGTAAATCTTTCCTGGTACACATTGTCACAAGGTGCTCGTCTTCCAACAAATGTCGAAAGTGGATCCGTATTGTGGATGTTTCGTTGATTATACCGTTGACTGTATTTCGAGATATATGACCTACATCGGCGCCGCGAAGATGTTGACGTTTCAGTCGATTGGTCAACGTTAACGCATCGGCCTGGGACATCCGAGTGAACAACGCAGTCATTCGCTCGATGATTGTTCCCATGTTTGATGTAGTGGAATCGGAGAACGAAGATGTTTCAGAACGAGGATCATGAGGAGAAGGTGTAGGGATCGACGTCGATGGTGCCGGAGATGTTGGCACAGGAGAGAGACCAAGTAGGTTGGATGGTAAATCATCGGTTTGCACTCCACAAGAGCGGGTGAGGAGGAAAAGAGGTCTATGTGTCCTTGTTTTCTCTGGTGATGCAAGACCAGTGGCACTTTCGCCATCAAACTCGATTTGATAGGGAGAAGGCGGTAGAGGTCCATACGAACGGGAACCGAACGTTGACCGTGAGTCGGATCCACCAGGAGAAAGAGGCGGTAGCTCACGAGTAAGGGTATCAGGAGTTAGCGGTTCCAGAGGCCGAAGACCGTTTCTTTCCAAGCTCGAGTGTCGTCTATTTAGAAGAGGAGTCTACAAAACATTTTGATGAGCTGCAGCTGAGATTTAGTATAAATTTGCTCACAACATGTTCCCTCATAGAAGACGACGACAGGCTACCAGAGTAGTGGTGTGACCTTCCAAAATTAGCATGGAGAGGAGTACCTGCATGCGAACGTGGTGATTTCATGGGCATATCGGCGCGTCGTTCTTCGACCTCCTGCTGAAGAGCGTGCAGATCATCCCTAGACTCGGCGAGCAGACTTTGTAGTTCTGCGTTGTCACGTTTCAGCCCTTCATTATCATTGACCAATGATTCAAGCACATTGGTGACTTCTGCGCTTTCGGATGTTGATTGCGAGCCAAACTACGGAGCTGTGAGATCAATCACCCATTCACCACGCCCTTTTGGACTTACTGTGGTGTGAAGCATTTGGATCCTAGTTCTCGCATTCTGAAGTAACGACTCTGTGGATTCCATGCGCAATAAACGTTTTTGCTCCAGTTCATCTTGTAATCGGCGAACTTCTGACTGAAGTTTTACTGAGATACTGTTAGTTGAACTTGGGATTACGCATATTGCGAAAACGCACAGGTTTTATCCTTCAATGCCGCAAATCTAGATTCTGCCAACCTCGCTCTCTGCGACTCGAAGTCTCGTTCCTGCTGCATATCGTCTCGTTCTCTATTGACCACTGAGAGGCGAGTTTCCCAACCGATTGACTTTGCATGACTGGCTGAAAGGCGGGATATCATTGTACGAGCCTCCTGTAACTCCTGGTATAACGTCTTCGAAGATACTTCTGTAACCTCGTTGTTCACCAACGCTTGCGTAAGGCGCTAGAAAGAATGTTTGAACATCTAAATAGTCTTTGTGAAGGTAAAGAGACTCAACCTTCTCCAAGACGTGCTTTTCCTTGAGCAATTCGGTAAGCCTAGATTCACCGTCTTCACCGCTGCTAGAGTGGCCATCGTTGACTGAGCAGTTCTGAATTCACAACAGTTGTGAAATGAATATATCGACGCTGGCCAGGGCGCGACTGACCTCATGGCGGCGAACATAAGCTTCATGGCGCTGTAGTAAGGCTTGTCCTATTTCTAGATGAAGTCTTGGACAGCTGCCTGTGGAAAGTGTAAGATAAACACACCAGCACTCAGAATGAGCCTGTTTTCCAGCCGCAACTTCATCGCTTGCCACGCCTTGAGGTTTTCGCAATCTTCTCTTTGACAGCAGCATGAGAGTAGTGATGGGGGTTCTGGTGAAGGGACTCTGGAGAAATTGTTCAAGGCAAGCGTCAAATCATCAATTGTGTTGGTCAAGTCGTCGAGGGTCTTAGTCGAAGGCGAATCCGGCGTTATTGGGCGAGAGACACTGCTCGACATGGTTTGAGTCAAAGAGCTATAGTACTGGTTAATGAGTGATTGGGTGTGTCCCGTGAAGAAAGAAAGTATTAGATCGTAGATTGTCGTGGTTCAAACGGTGTAATTAATTGACAGACTTTCAGTTCGCGGAACTCCGAACTTGAAGTTCTCCGAAGCTGCTTTGATCAAGTGTCTCAGCGAACACAGTTGTCAACTGGGAATATGTATGTACAGAGGCCAAAAAACAATACAGCAATTGAACGATATACAGAAGTGGATGAGTATACAGTACATTCGTAGAGTATAATAGTCCGAAATTAGGACAGAAAACCAAACGGGAACAGTTATCACTATGAAACTATGTTAGCAACTAGATTAGCAATTAATAAGAGGACCTTCCCAGCAGCAGGGCTTTGTGCTGGAAGAAATTGGAAGTTTTTGGCAAGACCCTGCATGCCCTGGTCTTCGAGTGCCTTCAGATGTGAACGACCAGGACCATGGACAGAGGTCGAATCATCCACAGTGTTGACTGTTGACGATGAGCTCCGAAGTGCACCATAGCGCACACCAACGTGTCCGTCACGAAGTCCATCATCAAGCGCGACGCGAATTATACTAGAGACATAATAGATGATGGTAGGATTGGAGGAGTTAGCAAAAGTATCTTTGATTCGATCTTGTAGACTTTCGTATCTGTAAAGAAAAACGTTGGTCAATCGAAAGTGCGGACTTAGGAAAGTAAGAAACTTACGCCATCTGTATGATCTCAGGGTATGTTGCTGCGGTATCAGCCAACACACTGTAGAGGATTTCTGATTCTGCATCGTCTCCTTGAGCAGTCGTTAACATTACTCCTATGAAAGAAGTGGCCAACAACGCTGTGTTTGGATCATTGATCCCGAGGGTATCGAGGGACACGAGAGGAACATGAGAAATTTCTTCTGAAACAGACATGACCGTCTGGTCGTCCTCTACTAGCACGGAATCTTGGATCCCACATTCCTGCAGCAAGGCACGGTAATCTGCCGTGGTCGTAGACGCCGCGAGGAGCGCGATGAAATATCCAAGGGCATCAGGATCAATGTATGTGAGATCTTCATTGACCGAATCTGGCTGAAGTTGAGCATCAAAATGCGTGGTGATTCTCAGCAGCGTTCGAAGGGCCTCTTCCGCGGAGTCTCGAAGACCACTGTGCCGCATACCCTTGAAGAGAACTGCAGCAAGGCAGAACGAGAAGCTAGCGTCACACGAGAGCTGAAGGGTGCTATCGAACTGCTGCGCAGGCTCTTCTATAGGCGATCTGGCCTCGAGTAGCCGTACAGCAACAGGAGCACCCACAAACGTTCCTCGTTTCTCCATTTCCTTCATTGTTAATGTTACGAGAGCAGCTGCATCCTCGAAGAACGCCATATGACTTGACTGCAAGAATGCAACACCTAGCCAGAACAGTTGGGGAATATGTCGTGAGTCAGTTTGTAAACCAGGGACAGCTTTGGTTATGCATCGGAGCATGCTGACCAGTGCAGCAATATCTGATGTGTTATCTGGTTGCAACAAGGCAGTGCGGAAAGCCATGAGCATCTGGTACATAAAGTCGTCATCCACATCCGAAGTAGCCAATGCCCCAAGAGCAGTGAATGACCGCATCTGTATCATTGACGAATATTGGAAGGCCGAAGCCGTAGCAAGACTCATCCATCGAGCTTTCCAAACATTTAATTGACCTACAGAGTGATGGGTATAAGCACATTCTCAAATTAGGGCAAATAAACTACCTTTCGAGCCCGAGGAAACATCCATAGAGCGAATGAGAAGGGCTGTGAGTTTCTCTTGTTGATATATGATGCTCTTTTCCTTATCCACATCGAAGCTTGTGTACTCGCTGGTAGTCGTAAGTCGGCTCAAACCAAACAGGTTCAAGACATGTTCTTGCGTAGTCATCTCTTCAATATGCTGCAATAGTTCGGGTGCTGATCCTTCGTCAAGGCGAGCAAGGTACAACGATTGAACAAGGTTTATGATAATACCATAGACAGATTTCCGAATAAGCGTAGAACCGACCCCTGCGACTAGTGTCACAATATGAACGATTTCTGGGACGTACAGTTGGTTGTTCAGAGGGTGGGTAGTTTCCGTTCCAGCGATCAAGGCGATACGAATCAAGGTCGAAACTTCTGGCCAACCGGTATTGTGGGATGGAATCCGGGGCATTCGGGGAGAAGCTTTGATGATAGCCTGTAGACTTGAATATGAGCAGTATATTCGTAGAAACAAGATATCTTGCGCACTTTACGAAGCTTCGAGAACAATCTTCCACGGATTGCAATAGATGATGATGACATGGCAGAGATCGAATGAGCAATGATTTCACAACGGTGAGTACCAATGCCACCGTCAGTGGCAGAACGGATTAGCTCATCAAATATGATATCGATGATATTGCCATTGAGCTGTCCAGCTTCGTGCCAGATGTACTTCTGAACACCATTTGTAGCCATCTGGAATTTGATCGTTAATACCAATCCAGCCCAACCCAAAGTGTCGTCGACACATACCTCTGGAAGGTTCACGCTTAAATCAGTCAGGACTCGTATGCAGTCACGTAGCCGAGCTCCAGAACGTTCGAACAGCGGACTAGTGGGATTTGCAAACAGTTCAAGGTTCTTGATCCATGGATTCATATATCGGAGACAGTTTATACGTTGTAACACTTGCATGGATTTGTTCCTGTCGTTGGTAGTCATCGAGGCAACGACTTCTGAGATGAAGTCAAGTGTTAATTGTGGTGCAAATCGAGCCAGCCGCGTGCTAAGGTCAATAACGAAGCCATTAAGGGTGCCAGGAACGAATCCAGCTAAGTTGGAATAAGAGCAAGCAGAAAAAAGCTAGCGATCTCGCTTACCTTTAGGTGCTACAAGGGGCGACTTATCGTAATTAAGATACGTGCAAACAGAACCTAGCAGGTCGTACGCGGCAGCGCGTAATTCGTCGTCGTAGGCATCAACACTCAGCATACCGATGTGTAATAAAGTAGCCGGAACATTGGAAAACCGCATGAATCGTTCTGCGAGAGGCATTTGTTGATCCTTCAAGCCGCTCTTGGCAGCTCGAATGGTCTGTAATATACGATGAACGGCGGCGGTTTCTGGAGAAGATTCGGACGTACTCGAATGATAGTCTCTCGGTTTGGAGACGTGAAGTATATCGTATCACCTTGCCTGCTCCGTCTAATAATGAACTCATTTGTTTCGAGACCAGTTTGAACATTATATACATCGCTGACGTCGGCAAGAAGAACGATTTCCGCTGATTTGCAGGCCAGTCCAGGCGATATATTGAGAGTTCTAACCTGGTTCTCAGTGAGGCAATGTATATTGTGCAAGAGAAAAGCGACCTACGGAAGTGATCCGGATATGAGTTTGACCTATAGTTAATAACACTGGTGTTCTGGTTTGATGTGTTTTCATTGTTACGTCTGTAAATAAATCCGACTGTTCCTGCTCAAGGCTTACTGGAAAATTTTGAGATGAAAAAACATTCAGGCTTGAAAAAAGTCTCACGAGGATATTTCAAAGGAGATGACTCTATGACACTGGTTGGTATGTGTGGAATCAGTTCAGCAATTGAACTCCAGGCACGGAGCTCCCCAGCGATACCAATGCCTGCGAACCTCATCTGTGAGTGGAACGGTGCAAGTGAGAGACGTTGGTCTACCTGCACAGACATTGTACACTCTTCTAAGGAATTTCTGCATCAAGCTGTTCGGATTCAGGATGTGCGTTCGGACAATCATCATTCTTAGGTCGGAAGGAAACACCTCCGCACAGAACTTGAGCCAACGCAAGGGAAGTTCTGACACTGAGGTGAAATTCGTGCAGTCGACGATAATCTCGATATCGTATCCCTCGTACCGGGGAGAACTGAGCAACTGCGAAGAAGGATCAGGGGTCTCAATACATCGTAGTCGGTAAAAGGATTCACCTTAAAAAAGTGATACATGAAGAAATCCATATCCAAGGCTTCAACATTAATTTTTGATAGACGAAAAACATGATAGACCAAACCCCCAGACTCCTGAAGGCAAAATCTTTCAGAAGTGCGTATACAACCAGTAACGACTTACGGATGGAGGCACGGTTTCACAATAAACTTCCTGAACAGCATCAATGGTCCTGTCGGCATAGCGACCCATGAGCTCTTTGTATTCCCGATGATCCTTTCTGTCTAGGACTGAAGCCTTTGGGACGTCTATCGGGGGTCCAAGGTCAACCAACAGCGTGCAGAGACTGTCCCAAGCACGTTTGCCGTTAAGCGCGGAGTTGTCGCTGTCACTTGAGGGCTTTGAGATGCTGAGAAGTTCTTTACCAATTTTGTCTGCATGTTTATCGAAGAACCGGTGTAAAACGATGATATCCGTGTCATCCGAAGCAGTCCCAAGCCACTCTTCGTCGTCATCTTCACCAGGAGTATATCGCTGAGGACAAAATACCTATTCAGAACGAAGCAAATTATCCAAGCAACTTACATTCAATTCACTCAGATATCGTGTAACATGTGCAATATGATCTCGGAGGAAATCATTCAGAACCATCATGTGTGCTTCCTTCCCAAAGAAGATATTATTTGCAAGATTCTGGATTATTTTCGCGATGAGAGTGAGGCCGCGACGAAGAGCATCTCCAGGAGGATCCAAGTCTATTGTTTCGGGCGCGACCACAGCTGGTGAAATAAATCTAGATAAATATTATTTATCCCCACTGCAGAAAGAAATTCTGAGCTGACTGACCGCAGGAACACAAAAGCTCCCAAGGCGGCAAATTTTGCGTCAGGCCATCTTTCATAACTGATGATACCCAGATTAGCGAGAAGACAAAGATTGATGTAAGCATTAGTGACGAACACTGTTGCTGCTATGTGAACACAAATTTCGCGGAACATGCTGTGAAACCCACGATGAACACAAAATAAATTTTGTCCAATAACAACTACACTCACGACGGAAGCGCAGATGTCGAAGATCCAATGATTTCCAGGAATGATTGAGCGACGAACTCTACGTTCCTCCTGTTTTGTGCTACATTTTGTTGGCCTGCTTTGGATGGATCCAACTCGTATCCTTGTCCTGGTGGTAGTGATTCCATACACTTGATGAGAGGACTGATGAGCGTCCTGAGGTAGTTGTATCCATGGATCCTTGCGAAGGCCGACAAAAAGCGGGTGCAGGTACTGTTGCTTCGGAAGAGTCCTGCTTCATTTTCTGCAGGGATCATCAACAAACAATGATGAGAACAACACACTAAAGAACATACCAGTGCGAGCTACTTCACGGTCAATCATCGCTTTGATTAGCTTCATGAGCGAAGCCCGTGAGTCGAAAAGATTCAGTAACACCGCGATCATTGAATCCACTTCCCCAGGGGGACAAGTCTCACAAACAGCAAGAACGAGAGTCATCTGAGAATATGAGTGGTTTTCGTGGACAAGTGAAATAAAACATTCACATCTGACTCTTTGACCAACTGCAACCAACATAAAGTGTCAGAGAGAGAAGACAGATATGAGATTAGAATACTCGCCTCTGCTAGACGATTTTGTCCACTGGATGGGCCGGTCCGATCTTCAGGATCGAACTTGGTACCTTGGCTAAGTATACGGGCGAAGACGTGAGCAAATATTGTGCGTTTTCGATTGTCTTCATCGTAGGCCAGAGGAAGACATTGTTTAAAACCACTCTCAGTGTTGGCACTGACAAGATGAGAAAGTCCAGTAATGACAAGGTCACGAACTTCGGTCTCGCGTTGTGAGGCTCGCATTCGCTGAACTGAAGGTCAACCAATCGGATGATCTGTTTGATGATGATAGCCTACGTTTTGGATGGAACCAACGTCCGACACACTATCAGAGGTCTACATTAGAAGCTTGGATCAGTACTGCCCTGTTGTTCAGCAGCAACAAAAGGAAGCTCACCGGAAGGTCCAGCTGACAAAATTCGAATCCATTCAGTAAAATGCCTGAGTATTTCATGAATAGTCTTGAGACATAGTGGAAACTATCATCTCCAGCAATGGATGTATCCACGGGACGTAATTGCAAGCGATCTAACAGTTTGACGATCGTTCGTAAGCACGACAAGTTTACTTCATAGATGTTGAAACCATAATCTGTTGGTGGCTGGACAAGAAGTCAATACAGAAATATAGGACAGTCGGTTTCTCATTTACATCTGGTGGCACAATCCATTCGAGGATTATATCAAGGATGTCACGCCGAATATCATTATCTTTGCGTATACTCAAGTTACCCGCCCGCCCGCAGACACAGTCACAAAGCGAACAGAACTTTTGCTTGATGCGGAAGATATCTGGTGAGTCGAACCGGGTGATGAAAGAGGCAAGTCCAAGCAACGTCGGGCTTATGTCAATACTCAGCACTTCCTCAATTCGTCCGTGACTATTTTCCACCATCAACTTGAGGACTGCGATAAACTGCGCAAATCGACAGAGTTAAAGACAGATACTCACGCAATCAACAATCGCTCACCTGGTCTACAAAGAGAAGCATGTTCTCGTGATTGCCTACTCCGTCATTCGTTTCCTTCTCAAGTTTGACAGCTTGGACCACTCTTTCAAGCAAGACGTGAAAAACAGTTACAATACATGAAGGCGGGACTTACTCATCGAAATACTTTAAGATCTTGGGGTGAAGCCGGGCATTTAGGTCAACACCAAGCGCTTCGCGGGCGGTGTCGCGAATAGAGACGTCTTCAAAAATTAGCAACGCGGTAAGGTCATTGACAAAAATCGATATCAAAGGAGCAGGACTTTGCATAGTCCGCATTGTATCAGGAAGTATTCGCTGAGGAATGACGGAGGAGAGCAAAGAAAGATCATGGTTGTCTTGGATGCTTGAGGCCGCGGTCACGGCCAAAAACAGTGCAAAATTCTGCCACTGAGCAACCTTATCCTGAGAGAAATATGAATATCACGAAAGTGCACCAGAGAGTGCAACAAACCTGATAGGATTCTCCACGCCCGATAGGAATGGTCACATCATCCGGAATATTGAGAATTGTCTCTGTAAGGCTGGAAAATCGAGCATAACACTCTTGCCATACTGCAACATTTACGGCAGAACAGTAAGGCATCAGTCGAAGTAGCTTTCTAACTCTCTTTTGGTGAGCCACTCGACCTATGCTCCCCATGTCAACCACTCAATCACAGTCAACTGGGAAAAACACTCACCGACCACAAGCACCTTAGGATCACCCATACGATCATAAACTGGATATCTCTTTGACTTGTCTTCTTCAGTGATTGTCGGATTACTGGGTGCGTCAGCCTGGCTCTCAATGTGCGCGATTAGACGCAATCCTTTCGCAGCAGTGTGAGACACATTTCCATCAGCAGATGGTAAGGAAACAAGCAGTGCGATCTCAGCAAGAATCATAGGTGGAACACGGTTAGGGTCATTTAGAAATGATTTCAATATTGGATCCTAGGAGTTAGGTCAGTGAGATAAATCCATCATTTGAACGGGATGGAGCATTACGTCGGTCTTCTTGGCAATAAACTCGAGCAGTCTCAACACTATGCCTGACCACAAACGCTGACTTTCGACGTCTGTCCGAGCATGCAGTAACATTGTAGCGACACTGGTAAGCATTTGATACCTGCGCATCACATCAGTAACGAATGATTCAAAATATATTGAACAATTACAAAGAATTCCTCGTCCATCCAATGACCAAGGCGTTATTTGGATCAGAAAAACCGTGGTGAAATGCCTGCTCGAATGCGCGTAGATTAGCGCTGGCCGCTGCAATTTTAACCGCGAGGTCGAGCGACGAGTCATATATACGCATTGTGAGATTAGTCCACATTGTGAACTCGTTTTCGGGCATCTCCGCATAGAAAAATGTAAAATCATTGCGCCAGACAGAAAGTATACCTAGAACCAGAAGGTCTCGATCGTTGAGTGGGTCTACGTGTATGCGCTTTATTTTGGGACGCGTTGCGCCTTTCTTTGCACTACCGTACTGGTCAACTTCCATACGACGAGTAATAGCCGTCTAGAAGAAGATAAGTGATACGCCGGAATCATTGTAAAGGATGAGTGCAGACCCTGTGCAATTGTCGAAGACGAGGAGCAACGACCTTCTGTAAGTCATCCAAAGGATCCTGCCAGGGGAAAAGGGCTACCTAAGATGAATCAAATTGTCAGCATGACGATGACCTGAAGTGGAGAAGTGAAAGCGTACTTCTTGAACGAGCGTCAAGCAAGCTCGTACAGCACATAACTTCACCGCGTCTGATCGTTCAGGTTCCAGGCATAGCGAGAAAATATAATGCGTATCTTCCTTAGGCAGGAATCGATACACGGAGACCAGTGCTTCAGCCCACAGGGCAACATTGATGTCTTCACAATACTCCCAAAATGCTTTCTGATTCGGATTCCAAATTCGGCCCTATAGCAGACGTGGCACGGATGGGCGATATGTTATTAACGTTGATGGAAGCTGACATACCTTAATTTCATGCGCCACATCGTAGGCCAACATTTGTAGCGGAACTTCATCGTTTGCGGGTTGAACGTACATCGCCGCACGACATATATCTGTCGCACATATTAATGATATTGAAGCCAATTTACCGGTGTATGAGGATTGTCGCCTGAGATCCTCTGTGAACTTGGCCAGCTTTTGGTTGGCTCGACTGGATCCAAGGGTCTGTAGATCAGAGCTCCTCTCGGGGATCACACATTGCAGTACGGCTAATGTTGGCCATAGAACACGTTCAGAGCCCGAGCATTTGTTGTACAAAAAGTCGAAGACACTAGATACTCCATCCATCTTGGCACGCAATTTGACAACTTCGTTGAACTCATCCGGGAAATGCTCAATCCAACTCCAGATCGCGTAACGGAGGGGAGCTGCGATAGCCTTATGACCCTCCAGTCTCATGTTAACCAACAGAGAAGAAAGTTCTGCAGTAGAACAGTTAGTATCCGAGTCATAAGTAGACAAAATGAAGTACCATTCATAATTTGTAGCAGTCGCGAGCGATCAAGAAGACTGTATCCCAGAATCATGAGATCTGTCGAATCCGACGATTCATCGGGATGGGTTGCTAGAAAGTGAATTCTCAACCGCAACCTGTGGAAAACAACCTTCCAATTCGACGCTGATATATGGAATATGATTTTCCCGGCGTACTTCATGATCTGCTGAGATAACACTTGAGAGGAAGTGGTAAAGAAAGTGGGAGTTCTCTCGTATGCAGTGTCATTACTAGACAGAATCATATCGGAGTTGACCGCCTTCCCAGAGGAACGGACAGGATTTGAGAAAGGCCGGGTACGAAGTTCGTCAGGCAGGGAAGAAGACAAAGAGCTACGGATATGACTGAAGGGGACTGCTCCGGAATTGATGTCCTCTGCAATATAATCTCTGAAAGAAATATCTCCAAAGGTGCTAGAAGGCATGGTGAGAGGCGGCTCGGAAGCTACCGTTTGACGAATGCATAGAAGCATTACGCTGAGCACGTATCTAGCGCAAGCTTCTTCCAAAGGTGGAGGTTCTGACCATGAAATGGGAGTAGACGAATCAGAGCTGCCTGGAACACGCCTGACCGTATCAGCATCAGACATTGGTCGATTGCTAGATCTGGAGGTAGCTCGGAGGTCGGGCTGCCATCGTGTTGTCATTGCAACTGACAGGACTTTGAGCAGGAAAAGTTGAGACTGCATGGTCTCAATTGATACAACGCCATTAGGATCTTGTTGCTGGAGATGATGCTCAAAGACATTGACGTGAGATATACAGACGATGTACGATACCTGTGTCAGTTTCTCCAGCAGTTCTCCCAAGGCAAATCCAATCATGTCCAGAGCTTCATGTGCTAAATCGACCAGGGCATCCACAGCCTGCTGGGTGGCAATATCAGACTCGAGCCGGTTGAGAGGTTCACCAGAGTTACAAGGTAACTGTTATGTTGCTTTAGCAATAGTTACAAGAAGGGTTTAAGATACGAGACGAACCTTATTTTTCAACCTGTTAACGAGAACTTGAACGATTTTCTGCTGAGGCGTGGGAGGGGCACCGTGAGTGAGCGAGGATGCGGAGTGAGATTGGCCAAAGATAGCATGATGAGAGTGAGAGTCGCTGCTCTTGTGTACGCGAGTGGAGGACGAAGAGCCATTGTGGATGATACCTGCAGAAGCTGAAGGTCGACGAGTGGGCATACTCGTCTGTGCAATAAGCAGACTGGAGATATTTAAGTACGCCTTGTGGGTGTCGTGATATTTCGTGGAAGAAGAGAGTGATGAGGTAGAACGGGGTCCACAGGTCGACTTTCTGCAGTTCTATAAGATTCTATATCGCAATGACCCCAGATCGTAGTCGACAACTGCTGAACGCGAAAAAAATCCGAGAACAGTGCTTACATAAACACTCTCGAAAGCCACTTTAAGTACAACTTTCAAATTGCTTTAATCACGAATCCCTTAACTAGGCTCCATTACTAACGATGGTCGTAGACAGTGTCCAGGAAACTAAGATTACGGCAAGTATATCAACGACTGCAAAGTCATTGTGGTCAGTATACCACATCGGTACCACATCGACAATATACGACGTATAACGTATTGCTTGCTCAGTATTGATTATCCGAAGTTCGAACTGTATTCAGATATCTTCGAAGGACTGGTCGTGCCACCCGCCAGAATACATCAAACAAATCATAGAATAGAGTAGATGACAAATCAAGCAGACAAAACTGTAACAGGAAACGATAAGACGGAGACGATTCGGGAGAGAGAGTATTCGACATGCAGAAGGGTAAAGAGAGTATTTAAAGAGACGAAGAGGTAACACGATAACTAGAACAACGCTGACTGAACAAACGAACAAGGCAAGGAGCGCAGGAGGAGAAAATACATGAGGACTTGAAAAGATGTTGCAAGAACATCTCTCTGCGACAAGAGATGCAAGAGATATAAATGTAACTAGTAAATTCCTAGACACCGATTGATATAGTTATTGTTTGAAAAGGGAATGAAAACCATAGAATAGAATCGAATGTGACATCAAGGGCTTGCAGGCAGTACGAGAGGAATAGAATTAAAACAAAGGACATGCGGAAAGCGCAAAGAAAGTTGAAGGAAAAGTTTATGGGGAAAATATTCAAGAAGCCATTGGATAGAATGTTTCGTGAGGAATCGTTGGAGAAAGGTAATCGCTGAGCGCAAATTCAATCCGCAGAGCGGGTCGAGAATCACGCGTGGGACTTGATCATGATAGGACCGAACCTGCAATCGCCCATTCTTTTCAATAAACCAGCCTCTAACCCGACGTGACATCGTCCTTTGTCATTTGGAACTGCACCGAGGCACTACTATCCGAACTTCCTGCGGGGCTCTTCACTCCCCACGGCCTGCTGTCCATAACGCTGCTGAAAGAAGCCTCCCCGAGATTAAGACTGGCGAGTGTTCCATTCAGGTCGTGCATTTCGAATGGGTCAACGCCCGATGTAGAAGTAGGTTGTCCGGACAAGGGTCTCGAAATAGGTACTGGAATGTTGGTGCGATTGGTGGGAGACGTACTAGTTGAACCAGAGCCTGGCCGAGGCACTAAGCCCTGGAAGCTAGCATACCGGGACACATTCGAAGAACGTGCGGATCTAGATGTGTATCTAGTTTCTGAACTAGCTCCTGTGTCAATTGGCTCATCGTGAGGGGGTAATTCGTACGGCTCTCTCCCGTGTGCGTCTGGAAAGACATTCCTTTGGAATACATGGGTCGCGTTAGGATCAGGCGAAAAAGGCGAAAACGGTACTGCTCCCGCTACAACATCTCGCGGAAATTGAAGATATTGACTAGACCGCGGTTGGTGGGCACGCGGAACCGATGAACCCTGGCGTGTAGACGGTTGTACCTGCTGACCCTGATGCTGTTGCTCTTGTTGTTGCGCCGAAAAAGTCTGCAGGTCAAAATATCCATTATAAGATGGAGCTCCAACGAGATCTTCCCTGCTACTGAGATGTGCTGAACGAAGCTGTTCCTCCGAATACAGTGCCGTTGTTGGTGAAGGATTGACAAACATCCGCTCAAGAGCGTGTGCGGACGAGACCCCTTGTGCACCACGGGCAATCGAGTTAGCGTAACCTCCGACGCTTACTCCATTCATGGAATTCGAGGTGGATGAAGACGATAAAGAGAATGGCTGTTCCGTGTATGGTTGCTGGCTAAGTTTTTGCAAAATTTGAATGGCCTGCTCTTGCGTAAGATGCGCAGTGGGTATTGCGGACACTGACATATTGTCCGATTGTAGTGAGGAAGGCATCGGTATCGTCATGTTGTGAAGAGTTTGTGGTCCAGATTGGCTTTGCATCGCAGCGGCCTGGGCGGCCTGAGCTGCAGCTTGAGCGGCTTTATCTAGAGGACAGTGAGGACTACACACAGAGAAGAGAGAGAGCAATACGTACACTGACTTCTTCCCCAGCTCAAACGAATCCGACTTCCGCCAATGGGAAATCCTTGCATTTTCTCGATGGCACGTTCAGCATCAGCTTTGCGCACAAATTGGACAAACCCGCAGTGCTTTCCGACAGGAACCTTAACCTGCAAGTTGCAAGGATTGGCAAAAATTTCAAGATCGCGATATCATGGAAACTCACATAGTGGATGTCCCCAAATGGTGCAAAGAAGGTGCGAAGAGTCTCTTCTTGAATGAGGGGACTTAAGCCTCCAACAAACACGGTGGTGTTGTATGGGTCCGTGGACGTTAACTGTTCGCCATTCGGACCGATGAGGTTTCCAAGGATGGCGCGAGCCTGTGTATGATGTTTCCAAGACTCTTCGTTTATCAAAAATCGCTCAGCGGTTGTGGATCCCATAGCAGGGTTATAATCCATAGGAAGTCGTGGTACCTCCTGAGCAAATGGGGCGGTGATAGAACTGGAGAGTGCAGACTTGGCAGGGTTTGAATCATACAGTTTGGTAAGGACGTTTCCGTTCTCAGAACCACCTGCCGTTGTTGCGATGCTGGCGCTGGAGCCAGTATCTGTGCTGATAGCGCCCAGCGATGATGTCGACGCGGTGGTTGCGAGTGAAGAGGCTGAGTGAGAAGAGGTTGCGGAGGGTGTCGCGTTGATGGGCGACATAGGTTGATTAGAAGAGCCAATGGGAAAAGAGACACTCTTCTGCGGGAGGGGAACAGCAATGGTGACGGAATCTGCAATACTCGCAGGAAGGGTGTTGTTGCTCACAAACTGCTGAAACTGGGCGAGATCTTGGGGTACCATTGTAGGCGCAGGCTTAAACTTGGCCGTGGCAGGCGAAATTCTCACTGAGAAGGAAGATGAATATATGCATGAAACAATTTTTGAGTGAACTTACTGGGGCGAGAAAGACAATAGAGACCGTGCATCTCAATTAATGCACGTTGCTGGTCCGATTCGTCAGTGAACCTACAAGACTGATGAATGCAAGACGGATAGAGGAAAACCGATTTTCTTACCTGACGAAGCCATAGCCTCTAGAGACACCCGTGACAGGATCAAGCATAATCTTTGCACTCTTGCAGCTCAGGAACGGACGGATGAACTTTGGTTCACGATCGTTGCGGAGACCCAGAACTGGATTACGGAAAACAGCGACTAGATCAGAGTTAGACGTCTCCGGTGCAAGGTCGCCAACGAATATGCTGTATTCCTTGGAATAAGGCTGGGGTGCCAAAGACGTCGCTGGCGGCACGAGGGTCGTTGTTGGTACGGTCGTTGATGTTGTTGAAGGCACCAGCGACGCCCAACCCATGGAAAACGGCTTCGTCGAATTGGGCATTGTGATAGGCGGATTCCCAGAGAGGCCGGCAAGAACAGAAGCGGCGTGAGTTTGGGATGGAAAGGTAAGAAAGCAGTATCCAGGATTATTAGCAATCTGGCCAGTGGTGGTATCCGGATCACTAGGAGGGATTTTTAGGGAGATGGGGTCCCAACCCATTAATCCACAAACTTGTTTAGCGTATTCTTCGTCCATCCACGGTTCAAGGTTACCCCAAAACAGAGTAGAGCGGGTTATCGCTGAGTGAGGACTATTACTAGGAGGCGGCGAATGCCCGGCGTGTCGCTGATGGAGGTAAGAAGGAGAGTTGGGAGAAGACGTCACGTTTAAACCAGTCAAGGTCGCGCTGCCGCCGGGATTGTGTCTGTTTGGCACTTCGAAGCCTTCGTAGATCGAGAAGCTCGCCGATCCACGCCGATCCACTGGCAGAAATGTGCTTCTCTGAGACTCCATTCCTTCGGCTCCGCTGCGCAAATATCCAAAGCCAGGAGGATGATTATACTCGACCGAGTCGCGGGACATCATAAAGATAATGGACGAGATGCAGAGATTGAGAGAAAACAAGAACAGAGCGATGAGGGTAATATAAACTCTTTTATGTGATAATAGTTTTCAGCAGAGATGTTGGATAACGACAATGCGGGGCAGGACTGAGAGCAGATAGAAGCAAGCAGAGATGTATGCAGACAACGACGACGAGGATTAACAAATAATAAGAGGACAAATTGCGAGTAAAAATGTTGATATCAGGGTGTAGCACGTACGAGGTCCGACTATAGTGTTTACGCAGTTATTGATCCTTTTCTTCTACTTAGATGAGGAGAAGAAGAAGGTCTTGAATGTCGAAAGAATGCCAAAAGGAACAGTAAGTAGCAACGTATTCTTACGTTGCTAGCTGTTTGCTGTTGGAAAGGGGGAAAGGAAAGGGAGCCGCAGGAGTCAAGTCACAAGTATAACAGATCCGGAGCATGTTTCAAATTCTCGGACGGAACGTCGGCCTTATAAGTTTTCGAGGTGACGTTTCCAAACCCCGAAATTCCAATTTGATCGATATCTTATACAGAGGCGTAGAAACTGCAGCGCAGGGCGCACAGCACCGGTACCCAGCCCTTATTCACAAATCTCCGAAAGAACAATATCATTCTCTTTTCCACTCCAGCGACTGTCTATGTGACTCAAGGTAGAGATATTGAATGCGCAACCAATCTTCACAACTGCTTTACTGACATACACATATTAGCTAAGCACTTCCCTTAAAAGTCGAACAATGGACAATGGATATCAGGACTTTCAGGGTTGATGGCAAGAACATGGGGCCCCGGGAGAGCATGGCAGGACAAGGCGGGATTGTAGAGTCTACTTACAATCCATTGTCGAAACTTCAGTGTCATTGGTATTTGACGGTATCTCAGTTGCAAGTCTACAAATCCTAGAATCTCATCGACTCAATAAGCAAAAGATCATTCATGATGTCGAGGATCATTGATTGATGACTGATGTGGCTGTGCGAGTCTTAATACTGTCTTAATCGTAAATACTTAATACATAAACCAAACATGAACATGTTAATAACCTTAGAGAGTATGTACAACATATATGTTAGTCTTGAAGCCTGGCTCGCAAAGAGTCATGATCTTGGCGGAGTTGCAGGAAACATATTGCCCTATCATCGCGGATTAAAGTGACTCTGGCAGACTACTACGCGGGGTTAGCATCAAGGTTAGTGCGCTGCTTTGGCTAATTCAAACACCTCTTCAACAGGTTGCCTAGCTGTTACTAGCGATAAAGTCACAGAAAGTAGACATATATGTATGTATACATTTGATTGGCACTTTATCCAACCTCGCTCGATTAGGAGCACAATGCAGATTCTGAGGCAAAATGCGAATGCGAAGCACCTGGTAAATAGGTAACAGCTCGTTGTCTATTTTGAAGTAGAACAAAACAGCATTAATTTGTGCTGTGGATCGCCAGACGGAAATCGCCGGAACATTCAAAAGTATGTACCGCTCAATAGCATTCATCCTCATTCATCTCACTATATGTAGAGCGCTCTGTCCAATATGGTTTTCAATTGAATTATTAAAATAAAGCAGAGTCAGTGAAGGTAACAGACTCAAGTAAATCAGTATTTATATAAGCGATACTTCTCCAAAGTCCATGGGTGCTCTTCGCTTACATTCCAGATTCCGAATTCATCTCGAGTCATAATTTTGTAGCAATGATTCTCGAAAAAAAAAGACAATACACGCTGGTACTCGAAATACTCACCTCCTCATTATACGTATTTCCCAGACATACAACTAGACGTACAGCAAACTGGTTCGCAACCAGCCGCAAACACAATCGAATGACTCCTCAAATTAATGGCGCAAGGACCAAGACCATTGTCCTGCTGTTTCTGCTTTTAGTGATAAAGTGAGGCGTATATCGTCCGGATCCCACATTGGGAAACAATGAGAAAGTTTGCTCATTGTTTTTGCTCCAGCAAAAATTAGCAGGTCAAGTCCCGACTTGTGGTACACTCTGGCGTATCAGAACCTCGTCCGCCGACTGGCACTGGATAGAAAGGGATAGAAGGATAGAAAGATTGTCGACTCGCACTTATGATTATGCTCGTTGACGCGATGATTGTTTTACCACCTCAAGTAACTCAGTTCCCCTCGCCACCCTCGGTATTATTGATCTCTAGTAATAGTGGTTCTAGAGGTCCTTGTTCCCAGAGCGCTCAATCTAAGAGACAATATAGACGCTCATAAATTTTGATCATGTAGGCGCCCGCGATGTCTTCCTCAACCTTGATAAATGGTTTTACTGTGATCCCCATATCCTATTCCAGCTCATCTATACATTGCATATACGCCAGAGCTCATGTTTCCAGCAAAAAAGCTTCAAACTCGTGGCCTTCAGGCCGAACACTATTCCTCGTTAATGCACCGCCAGATGCCACAGAACGGGATCTCATCTTACTATTGAAACCCTACGGAACAGTAGAAAAAGTCATTTTTGACTCTGACAGTGTTGTGGAGGATGCAAACGAGGAAGATAGTGATTCAGAAGATGGAGAGGAGGAAGGAGGAGTACATAAACACGGAGATGAGGAGGAAACTCAGCCTCGAAAACGCCAGAAACTCACGACGAACAAGGTTGAACCGCCCAAAGTATTCCCATTACCCTCAAAGCCTCTCCGGAAACTGCGGAAGACCGGTCAGACAGCGCATGTCGTCTTTCTCGATACATCCTCTCTTGATCGATTTTTCTCTGCCTCACATACAAAACCTCGGTCGTGGCCCAACTCATCAGAGGAACCATCTGGACTATCACACTATCTCGCGCTATCTGATTCAATGCGACCGCCTCTCGATGCTGTCCGCCAACATGCAAATTCAGCGATGGACTTGTACGAATTCGAGCTTGCGAAGTCGAAGCGGCAGTCGAAATACAAGAAGGGAGAGGCGATCGTGGACGAGGATGGATTCACGTTGGTGACCAGAGGAGGGGCATATGGGCAGACAGTTGGAGGTGGTGTCGCTGTCGCAACGAAGAAATTCCAGGAGACAGGAGAGACTAGCGAGAGGACTAAGAAGCGGTCGAAAGAGAAGACTTCGTTCTACGCTTTCCAAAAAGCAGAGAAACAACGGAATGGTATGTGCATCCTTATACAACAAGTTCGACTAATTCAACACCCCTTAGAACTCTTGCAACTGAAGAAGAACTGGGAAGCGGATAAGGCTAAGGTAGAGAAGTTGAAGGCATCTCGTAGATTTAACCCATATTGAGTTCATTATGACGGCTTACAACGAATCAATCCTTCACAATTGTAGGTCTTCAGAAGTAAAAGCACAGATGCAAGCTTTCTAACCAGATCATTGAGTTGAAGCGACTACAATATCACTGCATATCTTTTTTTTCTATCATAGTAGTATTTGTTTCTATCGGAGCAGAAACAGTCATTCGTCTATGGATATGGTACGGGGAAGCATAAAAAAACTGGACGGAACGTGAGAATCACAATCAAGCTGCTGCGCTGATAGTAACAGGCGCTTCGATCCTGAAGGGTCCAGCGATTGACTGTAAACGCTTGACCTCAGCAGTCTGTCGAAGCATCTGAATTGGGGTCCAGTAGTCCAATGTCGTCCAGAGGAAGATGCGACTATATTGCAAACCAGTCTTTTCGTAATCCGCTGCGGAAGGCGGTAAGAAAGAGAAGGGTGAAAAAATCCTACACATACCATAAAGAGCAGACCTCATGTCGAGCCAAGTTCTGGTGACGTCGGTCAATATGCAATCCACTCCCCAACGAACGGCCTGGAAGAATTCTCTCGGTAAAACTTCAACAAGGTACAAAGTGGGAATGAATACCTCCATCATATGTTCAGGCTTATTCACTGTCCAGACCATCAACTTCTTTCCTGCATCTTGGCACTCTTTTCTGAACCTATGTAAAAGGATAAATGAATTTGTGTCGCAAGGAAATGTCAACGCAGCGAGGCGCTTACTTTTCCCCATCAGACGTCGCCAACACAGCAAACGACATTGAGAAAAAGTCGCAGTGGTTCCAAAAATATGTTCGGGCTACAGAAGGACTACTGCCAATGAAGGACCTCGTCAAATATGGAAGAGTCTCTTTTGCGGCAACAATAAAACTGGGGTGCCAAAGACCGAGCACCAGTCGCGATGCTAGTTTCGTCTCCCAGTCGGGTTGCGCCGAGATAATCTTGTGCATGAGGCTAAACAGTCTTCGAGGGTTGTTTTGGGGCTTCACGTCAACGTTAAATTTCACATGTTGGTTCTCGGGCTATGAACGGGTTTGGATGTCGAGATAGGGGTAAAGAAAGCATATAACAGATCAACTCCCCAGAGCGATAGAGGAGAAACTTGCCTTCATGAGCAATGTAATCGTCTCGGCGAATGTAGGAATAGCTTGTCTAGGTTCCTTAACCGTTCGAACGTGCTCCATACCGTTTTCGCCATACCACGTTCGATCTTTGATAGCACCTGAATCCAGGAAAGAGGAAAGAAAGGAATTGAATTGATATTCCCAGCGTGCGAGTGAAAATAGACCACGCAGGCATACCAGTTGAATTTGTTGTCCTGGACAGATCTACGGGAGCATCAAAAACCGGGGTTAAGTTACTGACGATAAGGAGAAAAAAAACATACCGGGATCATGGAACATGATAACCACATCGTCTGATGATACGTGTACGTCTGCTAGCAATGTCATGGAATGCAAACGGCAGAACGCCAACGCTATCAAATACCGCTCTCGATGCCTTCAGCGCCATCTCGGATAGCGGCTTCGAAGCTGGCGAGCGTGTTTTCGGGAAATGCTGCAGATGCCTGTGTCCAGGTATTCGTCACTCAAAGCTATGGAAGCTGTAAAGTAGACTTACACCGCGATGGCCCCAACAATCTGTTGAAAAATTCGTCAAAACTGTTCATGAGTCGTGTTCACAGGACGACATACCAGGTAAGACTCTTTCTGAGGGCGAATGCATGGTGTTGAAAGAGCGACTGAGCGAGAAACAGGCAATTTGGGGAGATGGTTGTGGAACGTTTGTGGAGGGAAGAAGAAAGAAACCCCGATTTCTAATTTTTCCAGCCCTTATTATATATATAGGTAAATTTACCGATTTGACTGGCACTCGACCGTCGTAGACAGCCGGGAGTCGGAGTCTGTACCAATTCTTCATGTGATGAATGTCTTTTACTTCGATGAAAGTTTAAAAGGGTAACGTTCTATGTAATACTTGGTATATATACAGTGACATTGCCGCACTTGTTGACCATAATGGGTCTAAGACGCCCACTACTAAATGTCAAGCGCCCATTAAACAAACACGTAAAAGACCATATGCATTCCAAAGCATGGCTACGTTGGTCTCCCTACAAGAATCATCCCTTCGTCTTCTTCCGTTTCTGTGCCATTCTCGCTGGGTTCCGATCTTTGTTCTCTATGATTTGAGTCAGAGGACGCAATAGACATCACTGAACTCGTTCTGGCTTCCAACACCTGTTCCGGATTGACATCATGAGGCGAAAAGGTACCCTCTTCTTTGGTATTAGAGGGTGACGAAAACAAGGCAGGGTCGCTTGAGGTTGTTGGTGGTGGTAGGTCCCGTGGCTCTTCAGCAGATGCTGGCTCAACTTTGACGGAAATGTCGCGTAAAGCATCGAGCATCTGATCACGGACCCTTTCGGCCAGCTCAGGGACATCGTTGGCGGTAAGGCCTTCTGTTGGGATTGGAGGAAGCACTATAGAGAGCAGAGTCCGAATGGACATGTACTCAGACGGGGATCATAACAAGCGTACAAGAAACACACCACGGATCTTGACGACACCAGTTCCGAAGAAACCCTCTTGATAAATACGCCAGTAGTTTTCGGTAATTATAGGCACGATGGGAATGCCGGACTGAAGAGCTAGATGAAAAGCTCCCTTTTTGAAAGGTAGCAACTCTGGCTCTTTCGACATATGTCGAGTACCTTCTGGATACATCCATAATGAGATTTTGCGATTCTTCATTAGTTGTCCCGCAGCTTCTAGTGAGCGTACTGCTCGAGCATTATTCCCTCGGTCGATAAAGACAGCACCAGACATGATCATGAACGGACCGAGTGGTGTGTACTGTAATGACTTTTTAGCCATGATGGAAGTTTTCTTGGGCATCAACCTAAGCAATCAATCAGCTACAGTAAAAATCCACACCATACACGTCCGAGCTCACCTGCCCACGAACAATATATCGAGCATGCTCTGGTGATTGCTGAGAAGTACTGCTGGCTTTGTCAATAGATGCTCCTCCCCTTCCACCTCTACCTTGATGTTCAAGACAGTGCCAGCTAATGCGTAGAAGGTCCTGGCAATGACCCAATTAACATCGTATCGATATCCGGTCGCCGACATCGTGGCCGCGACTACAATGCCGAACGTCGCAACAGCTGTCATGCAGCCCAGATAAAGCCCACGTCGAAAGTAGTAAAGTCCCATAGGTGATGATGATATGGCGGTTCGTGCAAGAATGACAGGAAGGGAAATGTAAGCGATTGGCTTGAAAATGGAAAGCAAGAAGGACATCGCTGTTGTAGCGAGCGGTATATGGCGTATAGTTTAGGATATAATGTTGCTTTTGACACGCCTAGCAGCGTGGCCAACGGAGACTCTTTCGAGTGCTCAGAGAAAGGCGGAAGGCGGAGGTAACTTGGGGTTACAAAGGGTTCGGACCAGGTTCGGACTTTGAATCCGAATTCATTGCGGCCCTCTTAGCCGGGTGCTTTCTTTGCAATTCAGCTAACATCCTCAGCCAGTCAGGCCGGTCCTCAACTAACAACAATGTCCACAGATTTGTCCTCAGCTCCTGGTACTCTTCTCAAATGCAGCGTGTGGCTTGCCTGGCTAAAACAATGTTAGGCAGCCCTCATGGCACGGAGAGCTTGGCTCGTGTTTTACCTGGTGCTGCAGAAATTCCCAAAGTTACTTTGGTCTCGAGAACCCAAGTTTCTTTGAATGTCAGGAAGGACACAGGAAACCGGGATCCTCAGCTGACTGCTACGGCGGTGAATACAATTATGTTCATATCTTCATTCGCAATCTCATCTTTATCCAGACTCCAATCCCGTCTGCCGACGATGCAAAACCTAACACAACCTCGGATCCTCTACAAGTTGCAGCTCAGCAGTATCCATGGATATATATGGCATCTACGCTGGACGCATGCTTTGAAGATGCGGAAGAGGTGGCGAAGGTACCTTCACAATTTCCTCGGTTGCTATCTGTTCCGAATGCCTTGAAAGCAGAAAAATATTCAAGCTCGTTCCGAGGAACTAGATAAACAAGAAGCCAGCTCATCAGACCAACGAACTCGGTCTGAGGCGGAACGGCTGATAGAGTTTTATGGCGAACTTTCCTCGGACAAGGTCAGTCAAGTTATCCTCCTCCGCCCAACAATTCTTAAAAGCTCGCACCTCACAGTTTGCCAAAGATGCCCCCAAAATTATGCAAAACTTTCTGTCACACGGAGATGCTTGTACTGAAATAGAGACAGAAGCTCTGCGTATTGCATCGCAAGACTTGAATCATATCGACTTTGACACTATGGACATAATGGGTCCGTTGCGGGAGTATAACGATGTCCTCGATAGACTGGGTAAGTCTGCTCACACGTTTCATCTCGTTTTCCCTCCCAATCTCCACCCCATACGTGTCCATCTGTCTCGTTCACTTATACTTTGCTTTCTTGCCAGGGACATTACAGATGGAGGCTTTTGAACTCGAATCAGCTATGCTACGACTGACCGTTTCCACAACAACAACCACCGAATCTTCTTCATCTAACCAGACTACATCTACTACAATTAATCCGTCTGAAGATCCAGCACCTCCGGAATCGGGGCTATCTTCTGCGGGTCCGGAGACCAACGATAACACCTCCAACGTATCTAGTACCACCTTGCAATCCGCGGCTGCACGATCCCAAATCGCACCCATATTTGCAGCATGTCTACCTATCATCCATGCCCGTGGTCGGAATATCGTTATGGCCCAGCAATTAGTGGAGGGGGCAAAGCAAAATCTATCAATGACGGTTCACTTGCAAAGTTTGGGCATCGGGGAGGATGATAATGATCGTGATTATGATGATGAGGAAGAGGAGGAGTGAGAAACGTTTTTCTTTCTTTGGTTCTGACCAATATACCTTCTTCATTACCCAGTAACATATTTCGTAGCGGTCGATTTTTCATTATTTTCGGAATCAGCGAATACTTGCTTTGGCAGTATTACGTAAATACTGAAATACAGGTTCAACCCAGGACGTTGATCCAAGTTCATTACCACACATGTCTTTTTCCATGACCCATTCCGTTGTTCTACCTTATCCCATCGACCACGTTTTTCACACCCTTTCTGACGCAGATCGAATGGAACGTCTACAGAAGCTCACTCCAGAGGCGCAAAAATTTTCTCTTCTTCCACCCGACATTGTGTCTTTACCCCATAGTGCTCTTTCTTCCTTAACTCACTCCGATACAATGCCAGAAGGCTGCCCAAGGCCACGCGAACTCCCGCCATTGTCACTGGACCAGACTGCCGATTCAGAAATGCGAACATTTCAGAGGACATATTTCGAGTTTTCTGGGACCGTTCCAATCCCATTCGGACTATTCAATCGAGCTCTCTCCGTAGCTGGTGCTCAAATTGTTGACGAAGAAGCCAAGGTGGTGTTATTTGAAAGCGGAGTTGTGGCTCAAGGAATAAAGGAAGTGAAGCTAAGGACATTCCGTGCAATTCTTCTGCCTGGTGATTCGAATGGCAGTGAGGAACCGACGAAATCGGGTACGGAAGTCAAGGAAACAGTTTGGGGTACAAGTCCTTTCGGTTTATCCCTCTTGCTCAAGTTTCTCGCTCCGTGGGTACATAGGCATCATATGGAGCTATACAGTAAATTGTTCGAATCTACTTGAAATCGAGCCTATGTATATTATATACTCCTTGTGCATGGCTCGGATGCTGAAATACTGCTATAGGACTTTTGAGTATGTAGATAGCTTTTGCCTTACAACGAAAATGGACTACCCGCAACAAAATCCACCTGTCGGTCTAAATCCAAATAAATCTGTAATCTGTGTAGTCTGTCAGCAATTATAATCGGTCGACCAAAATGATGCTCGCGCGTTCACTCGAGTGTAATGTGTATTGTGAACTACTTAACTACACCTTCCAGCTTCAAGTTCCAAATTGGGTTCAGGAACAGACCAAATTTAGTCGTCGAAGACCCATGCTCTTGCTCGAAGAGAAATATGTATAAATTTATAAAAAGCAGATACGCAATGTATTTACCAACCTTCACTTCGATGCCAACATTCTATCATCCAGCGAACGCAAGTCGTACTGATCGAGTTTGATTTCAGCAGCCTTTGAACGTTGAACGTTGAGCCCGACGACACGACAGCTCCTTATTATCGTTTTAGTGCTTTAAGTGATGGCGGAGGGGCTGTTTGATTCAATCATTGGAAAACATATAGAAGATGATTTGTTCATTCGTTTGCTGTGTTATATTATACATCCATGGGCCAAGGGTCCCAAGGAGGACCCTTGCCTTCTCAAAATCGAGTCACAGCTTCCCGTATATATTCAACGCCGAGAGACAGAAGCAGCCTAAAACGTGGAACCCTCAGGAGGTTGAGGAAGCTTCCTGTTGTTAAACGAGGCCATTTCCCTGTGAATGAAATTATTCAATCAAGCGATCTTACTGTTTGACGAAATTTTACTCACCTCCGCATCTCGACTAAGAGCGTTTCAAGAGTCTTGTCCCTATTCCATTCGCGGAGCACGGGGAGTTTAGAGGGATCGACTTGGCCATTTGTCTGAGGAATTCAATCAATGCATCAGCGATGAAATCCAAGTCATCTATCTATCCACATACCTGATCGACAAATGGTAAGTTTACTTTGCTAATGAACTGTACCACCGGCGGGGCATCGGGGTACTGTGGGCCGCAGGAAATCTTGAGGGAGTAAATTCGATTTTCGTGTACGGTCTATAGATAGAAAATGAGTGCATAATTCGATGTGCGCGATCCGAACAGGAACGAGGAAATGATAACGATAGAAGCGAAAGAAATAACGTCGCTTACATGTCCTGGCCCTATAATCGTCCCCGTCCAATTCGTCATCATCAGATCGTCGGAATCCTCCAATCCGTACGAGCATGATCCATCGCCGATTCCTTTTTCTCCCCTCTCGAGTTCTTCTAGCAGACGGAAATTTCTTGGAACTGTACCATCGAGTCATAAGGCGCAATGAGGGTGGCGCAAGTCGATGCAGCGAGATGGAAGATATCATGGAAGGATATGAAAGTGAAAAAGAGCGCCATGAACATATAGATTTTCAATCAATCTCAATCAGTCAACGTTTCGAAAAGAGTTGAGTTAAAGTGGTCGAGAAATGCTCAGTGGCGAAACCCGAGTCCAAAATCAATTTATGAAGATGATCTACCAACCTTTGGCCATATTTTCCTTGGATTATAGTTCTGATAACTCTGAGACTTGGTAATCCTATCTGTAATCTAACTTCTTCAATGTCGTTTGCTGAATCTACGGCGAATCTGTTGAGAATCAGATCAAACCCAAGTTCAAGACTGATTCACTCACTACCAGCTCCGTATATCAATAAAAGAAGATAAACGCAAGAATGAATTCTCAAACCAGGCCCTAAACGGACGTAGGAAATTCGAAGAATAGATGTTGCACAAAGAGAAACGGCAGTTGCCAATGCTGTCGCGTGAGTGCTATGCGAGTCTTGATCTTATCTAATCCGAATCGCATAATCTAACTAAAACTTTTCAAGTTGTCTCGTTGTTCCACACGTTGCACGTTGGGCAGACTCATGAATTCTGGGTCTATGTGCGATGTAAACAGGACAGAATCCAGAGCATCTGTGAACAATGCTTACCAAAAACCGAATCATTCCTTCACCATTTCAACCAACCCTACTGTAGTCTTTGGATGTCGCTTGCCGTTCGTTGTTGTGTTGCTATAGCTATAGTCTGTGCGCTTTGTTTCAAGTTCATCCATCATACCTCCTCCGCCTAATCAAAGCTGCGCCATTGAAACTTCTCTAGTTTGGAACAAAACAGATGCAGTACAATGTGGCAGTCGTTATGTAGGCCCGGCCAATGACTTGAAAACAATGATTTATTTGATGATGTTCTTCAAGTTGGTGGCTTGGATCATTAGAGACAAGAAAACAATATACACATAAATATGTCTCTTGATGGCACAGTTAACAACATAGCTTTGGATGATTGATTTTATGGTGACAAACAAAGTCCAAGTACAATCTGATGAACTTGAACGTTCACGAAAGTAGAAAGTGAAATCAAAGTGAGCATTCCTAGTTCTGTCTAGTATCTCACTCACTGTTTCTTCCCCCTCGGTGCTTCTTATTTTTGAACAATAAATCCCATATCTGGCCCGCTGGCAGAACACGGATTGATTCTGACCGATGCACACAGGCAGTGCTATACCAAGCCCGTTTTATATGCGCCAACACAGATGGCATCTACCCGAACATAGGAGCAAAAGGAATCAAACCTAACGGCTAGTGACTGATTGATTGTTTTTTGAGGATCAAGTTGAAGTATCACATCGTTTGCTCCAAATTTCCGTCAATCCTACTCTTCCAGGTCAACGGTTTGGACTTTCCCATTTTTCTCTCGATGGTTCTTTTCTTCCTCCTTCTCGGGTTGGCTCTATTGGTAAATGCAGATGGGGATGTTGCGTGCTCGGGAACTGGCCTTGACTGGTACATCGACATGGTCGGAGAGAGTCCCTGTAAGTTGTTTATCTCTGCGGATTAGAATATGAAACCTACTCCGATCGCAGGTACGACATACGAAAGACTTCGTCAAATATGCAACCCCTCATGTAAGTCCGAATCCTTCAAGTTCTTACTTCAAGTTCTGTGGCCAAGTTGCTTCGATACTGATCCACCCAAAATTTACTCAGTCCAAGTTGGTGTCATGAACGTCAATACTCCTCCAGATGCTTGTAATGAGCAAGTCGGTCAGTCAAAGACTCTATTTTGAAAAAAAATGTTTACCTCACTAACTCTAATACCATCGCAAAGCGGACTGTTGCTGTAATTCGGTAGCCTTCACCTTGAGCATGTTCTGCCTCAAGTTTGTGTATTTTCTCACAACCAACATATCTCTCGGCTAAGATTTGCCACTGCAGTTGTCAACAAGGTATTGGAACAAGCGGCAATGGGATTGACGCAGGTGAGCCAAGATATTTTCTCTGCATCTTGTTGTTCTCTCTCTGAATTTTGTCAAAAGGTCAAGGCGCCTACCAGCTCTACCTGCAGGGTTCTCGTCCACCCGGACAATGGTGCAGCCCCGTCACAAACCAGAGGTGCATCTTTTTACACGAGAAATCACATGGCAGTGACCGAAGTAATCTTTGCCTAGTCTTCCAAATAACATTGATACTGCAGTGTGTGATCGCAACATAAAGATCATCGACGATATCCGTACTGGGCTCTTTTGGTCCGATGGGAGCTGGTACTTGCTTTTATCCTCCTGTCCTCTAGATGTCGATTTTGATTAGTTTTGTTGCGAATTTAGGTTCTAGTGAGCCCTGTAGAAATACTCGATGGATGATCTCATACTAGCCTTTCCACAGTGTCTGGTCATACGAGGCCATCAGTGAAGACGTCGGCGCAAACAACAACAACGCGTTTACGCATTGTGCATCTTCTACAAGCACAAGCGCAAGTACAAGTACAAGCAGCAGCACTCCCAACGCTATCGCCTCTTCTCCAACCACTTCAACTTCCGCTGATTCAACCTCTGGAAATACAGTTACGGTTGCAACTCAGGCTTCTGATACAACTAAGCAACCTTCGCCGTCATCTTCATCAAATTCAGCCAGCTCTGCCACACCTGCCAGTGGGATATCCACTACAAGCTTTACTTCTATTTCTGGATCCACGATTATATTAGGATCCACTTTCACTGTCATCTATCCTTCTTCCATTTCGAATTCCGGAAGCTCGCTTGTATCAACGTCGGCATCCGGTAATACTAGCAGTACAGCTCCTGCCAGTGGGAGTACTAGTGGGTCTAGCCAGACCTTCTTGACACCATCCTCTCGTATGAGCCAAGGTTTGATAGGTGGAATCACAGGCGCAGCTATCGGCGCGGTCTGTGTAGTGTTGGCGTTGTGGTTCTTTTGTCGTTCCTTGAGGAAACGCAAGGACGCAGGAAAAACAGCAACGCACGACACTACGCTGGTAAATGAACCTTTTACAGATCAACCGACTTCGTGGTACACAACAACAGGTTATGCCATCTTGTCTTTGTATAAATGTTTTGGCGGCCTACTAATGCTGGATGTAGGTTCAAATACTGAAAGCTCGACGCCATTTATGTCCCGTCCACGGAAACTCGAGTTTGAAGGCAGAAGCGATCCGAGCACTCAGTCGCCATTGATATCAGTTCACTATGATGATCCGGAGACTGACGATCAGAACAATGGTAGTCAAGAACCATACTCAGATGTGATGAGCTCAAATGTTTTGTTCCCAATGAGACACACAGATGCCGGCCCAGTACAGGTGACGGTGGAAAGAAGGATGTCGGGAAGCTTGCCGCCTGCATACGGCGAACAGATATCCTGATACATATTGGACATGTTCATGTTTTTCAAGGTGGAGCAACCTGCGGCTGCCAGTTTTGTTACATAATTTATAACAAAATAATCTCATATAGCCCATAGATCCTTTGGATTGAGCATTTCTCATTTCTCATTTCTCATTTCTCATTATCCGAGAGCCCAAAATGCGGCCACTTACACACTACCAGTAGTTACATAGGCTCGACCTCTTTTAGCTCCCCGTGCCCTAACATGCTGCATACGCGGAATAAAAAAGTACGCGAAGAGCAAAAAACATGATGATTATGTATCTATTCCTACACGCAGAGTCTGGCCGCAGAGCCGAGCTTCGGTTTTTTTAGGCACCATTACGTAATTACTCGCGCTTGACCCCACGCTCGTCGCTCGACCACAAAATGAAAGCTTTCCACCGAATTCCCTCTCGTTTTTCTATAGGAACAACTTGCTCTAGACCAGGGCTTGCCTCACATCCTTCACTATCAATCTCAAGAACGAAAAAACAAAATTTCACCGAATTCATACATAAACACACCGTGACACTTCCTTCAACCCGGACCTTTCATTCGACTTCATCGTATTCCAATAATGGTCCAACAGCCAAAGCCCAACCATTTACAAACATCCTCGCCTCTGACGTTCCTCCTCCTGTCCAAGTCGCCTCTATATCACCAAGTGGAATCGAATTGACGGATGGATTGATTATCCCTGGAGCTTGTATTTTCTTGGAAGGAAAGGTCTTACTGTGGGATCCTCCGAAAACATTTTGGGAAGGCTGGAAGGAAGAGCATTTCGATGTCTTTGAGGTTGTCGTGCCGAAACCTGGTTAGTTAGAACAATCCAATATTTGAATGCAACTAAGGTCGCATTCATTTCGACAATGACGCCAGAAATTCTATTGCTTGGGACTGGAAAGACTATATTTCAACCGCCGCCGTATATTAGGGAGCATTTGAACGAGATGGGTATTCAGCTGGATGTTATGGATACTGTATGTACCCAATGGATTTTCTTGACCCCCACATGTACTCATCCTGTCTCCCAGAGGAATGCGTGCTCAACGTACAACTTGCTTTCAGAAGAAGGTAGAAGAGTAGCTGCTGCTCTGCTACCCCTTGCGCCCCTTGCGTGGCAGAAGAAGACTGAAGAGATTCCAAAGTCGAGTACTATGTCGAATTGACCAGCGAGTAGGATATATCAAGAGGCAACAAGATTAGTCCTGGTCTCAACACTGCCGCTTTCTCAAAAAGAAATCTTCTTCGTCATACTCAGTGCCTTTTTGTTTGCCCTTATTAACTGGCGGCTAAACCCGAACTATGAATTGAAGCCTGGCGTTTCCCTCGTCGATATGTGGATCAGTAGTGATTACTTGGAGCAATTGTCTGGAGGGTTGAAGTTTGGGTAACATGGTGGAACAGATAACCAGGTTAATTTAGTTTGAACGAGAAATTGCGAAGTGGATGGATAGATGGATACAACAAAAATTCTTTTGGGTCTGCTTAGTCTAGGTTCTGGGATTCTTATTTTTGGAGACCTGTTCTCGGTTACATTGAAAGAAGCACTTACCCCATACACTCGGCCCCGTCTGCCTCGGGAATATATCTGACCTCCACATAACCCACTTTAAGGGCAATAATACATCAAATGCCTTATTGCAACGGCGTCGCGGTTGATTTGCAAGGCGGAAGAAGAGCAACGTGCATACTGATAAACAAGCTGCTATTACAAGGCGCCTACTCATAAATTCTCTTTGAATTAGCCATTCTATCTGATATCGTCGCAGATACAGTATTTGGATTTCGAAGGAAAGGAAGGAGGTGATGCCAAGCCATCCAGCCAAGATCTTGCATATGGGCCAGGTTCACTGCAATGTCATCTTTCACATTCTCAACCGATACACCCGCGAAGTGAAACGTCGGAATCGGAACAAAGCGAAGAAGATCAAGCTGAGGTTTTGCGAAACTGATTATTGTCGTCGTGAGTCTTTTTTTTCGGACAATGGATGTATTCGTCCGTCTGGCACTCGGGCTGAATATTGAGGGATCTTATACTATGCATATATCATGACATTCTGGCTGACATAGAACATGAAGAGGATACGTGCGGCTTCGCGATATTCGGTTCAAAATTCGAAGCACGCTGATGCGCATGCGCCAACATCGATGGTGATCATTCACCGGGTGACCACTGACAGAGAAAAAGCAGTCAAAGGCATTCGAGGTAACTGATCGATCCTTTCCCAGTACAGAGTCGGATAAATAAATCGTATGCCTCAGAGTTTTAGTCTCTCTGGCACTCCCTCTCAAATTCAACGGTTGGAATTTCCGATTTTTCACCTTGAATGGTCTTGCTCTTCCTCCTTCTCTTGGTGGCTCTTTTGGCAAAGGCGGATGGGGATGTTGCCTGCACAGGAACTGGGCTAAATTGGTACATCAACATGGTTGGAGAGAGTCCTTGTGAGTCCCGTTTGATTTATGAATTTCGTTTCTTAGAGAAAAAAATGTGAACTTTCCCCGCAGGTACGACGTACGAAAGACTTCGTCAAGTATGCAACCCGTCATGTAAGATTGAACCAACTGGGATTTTACTTCTCTGACCCATAGGCTCAGACCAAGTCGGTACCATGAACGTTAACACTCCTCCAGATGCTTGTGATGAGCAAGTTGGTAAGGCTATGCCAAACCCTTATCTCTGTGTCCCGCTGACTCTAACCTCATCGAAAAAGCGGACTGCTGCTGCAATTCGGTGGCCTTCACCTTGAGCATGCTCTGCCTCAAGTTCGTGTATTTTCTTTTGATTGCCATGTCCAACTATATTCATACCACCTTAGTTGCCAACAAGGAGGAAGCGGCAATGGGATTGACGCAGGTAAGTCAAGATATTTGTTCACATCTCGATGTTCTATCTTTGAATCTCGTTACAAGGTAAAGGTGCCTACCAGCTTTATCTGCAGGGTTCTCGTTCGCCTGGACAATGGTGCAGCCCCGTCACGAACACGAGGTGCGTTGTTTTACAAAGGGAATTATCCAGTGTGACTAGACCGGAGGGGCGGCGGCGGCTGAAAACATTTTCCTAGTCTTCCAAATAACATTGATACTGCAGTGTGTGATCGCAACATCAAGATCATCGACGATATTCGCACTGGGCTCTTTTGGTCTGATGGGAGCTGGTACTTGGTTTTGTCCTCCTGTTCCCTTATAACGACTCTGATCAGTTTTGTTATGAACCTAGGTTTTAGTGAGCCCATTCAAAAAGTACTTGTCGAATGTTCCCATACCAACCTTCTTACAGTATGTGGTCTTATGAGGCTATCAGTAAAGACGTAGGTGCAAACAACAACAACGCTTTTACGCACTGCACTTCTACTACAAGCACAAGCCCCACTAGCACCTCCACCTCTTCTTTGACCACTTCAACTCCAGTCTCCGGCAGTACAGCCACGGTAGCAGTTCAGGCTGCTGATACAACTGATATTCCTTTGCCTTCGAATTCAGCTAGTAGTTCAACCACACCCGCCAGTGTGACATCCAGTGCTGGATCTGCTTCTATTCCTGCCAGTGGCTCCACGATCATACTCGGAACAACCTTCTCCGTGATCTACCCTTCTTCTAGTTTGTATTTCGGGAGCCCGCCCATGTCAACGTCGATATCCGGTGATGCTAACGGTACCACTCCTGGAGACACTAACCGGTCCGATCAGACCTTCTCGGCTTCATCTTCTCATATGGGTAAAGGTTTGATAGGTGGAATTGCGGGTGCAGCTATCGGCATCGTTTGTGCACTATTGACATTGTGGTTTTTCTGTCGTTCTTCGAGGAAACGCAAGGGTGCAAGCAGAACAGTAACACATGCGCCGGCAAATGTTGAACCTTTTATAGATCGAGAGCCTTCATGGCATACAACAGGTATTGTCGCTTCGTATTCATTGGCCGACTTCAAGGGAATCTAATGCTGCTTGCAGGTCCAAACTCTGGAAACTCGACACCCCGGCCACGGAAATTGGAGCTTGAGAACAGAAGCGATTCGAGAATCCAGCCGCAATTGACAGCGGTCCATTATAACGATCTGGAGACCGAGGATCAACGCGATAGTAGCTATGGACTATACTCAGATGCGATAGCCTCAAATACGCTGCTCCCAGTGAGACACATTGACGCCGGGCCTGCGCAAGGGGTGGTGGAAAGAAGGATGTCGGGGAGCTTGCCCCCTGCATACGGCGAGCAGATACTTTGATTTGAAGATCTCTGTTCATGTTAGAAAGTAGTACGCTCTTGCTCTTCTTCTGGATTTCTTTCTATACGGACTCTGCACACTACTATGATGTTACGACAAGATATAATTTTCACTCGAGATAGATCAAAGTTTTCGGTATTGCACTGCAAGCTTTTCCACGAATTCCATACCATCTGATTGCTCTAGATCATGACTTGTTTCCTTTCCTTCGCATTCATATGTTGTGCCGAAACCTGGTTATTGCAAAATGCAACTACATAGATTCATTTATATGTTAATTTTAAAACTTGATGCTGCGAGGGAGGTTACACAGGATGGGTACATAGTGTGTAGTATACGTAAAACTCAGAGCCGGAACACGTACAATGTCTATAGCATCAAGCTGGATATTCATCTCTATGACGGCGGAGGTTAGCTATAGTCTTTCCTGTGTGTTCAACGAACAACCTGCGATCAGAAGAAGGTCGAGAGGTAACTGCTCAGCTACCTCTCGCGCCTCTTCCGTGGCAGGAGGAGATCCCCAAGTCAAATGTTTGAATTTTATTAAAGAGTAAAATGTCAAGAAGGAACGAGATGAATTAGAACTTGTTGTGTATACGGCTTTACACGTTATTTCAGATTATTTTTTCCCTTACTGCAGCAATGGATACGCCATCAGTCCTGCTGAAACCCTCCGCTCGATCACAAAGAATCCTCTTCATCATACTCGGTAGCCTTTCGTTTGCCCTTATCAACCGGTGGCGAAGATGGAACCGTAGATTGAGGTTCAACGTCTTCCTCATCGTCGATAGGGGGATCGGAAGCGACTATTTGGAGTGGTTGCCCTAGGGTTGGGTACGTTGAGTTTTTGGTGGATGTGAGGTCCAGGTTGTCGATTTGGTGTGAATGACAAGTTGCGCGTGGATATGATCGAAGGGGAAGTAAAAAGGCATGTTATATTCAATTGGTTCATGTGCACAGAAATAACATACGAGACTAGGAAAGATTTACAGTACATACCTTCCTCATCCTTGAACTGTAAGTACAGAACCTCCCAATTTGCCAGTTTGATCCCCTTAATTGTGGACTCTGGTTCGTCGAGAATGTCGTACTCCCTCTGAACGTCAGCATTTCGATCTTTGCCTTTGATACCACGACACCGGCACAACTCGAAATCCCCCACCTCCTTAACTGGAGGTATATCCTCTTCCTCGTTAAGTCCCGAGTTCAGTGCCGACAGGGTCTGCTCCTTGAGAAAACCGATGGTCGTTGAGGGTGGCACGGTGAAAAATAATGTTGTTTGATGCGTCCGAATCAGGATTTGGAAGATTTTTGGTTCAGACTTTGGAGGCTGGCCAGATAGATTAATTATGTTTGTAGGAGAGACGTACCAGTTTACACTTACCAGGGGCATGCTATTAGACTGGAAGTGGCGACGCGAAGGTGGTCTTCAGAATAATAATGCCTCGGCGATCATTGGAAGATAGAACCCTAACCTGAACTACCCTTCTTCCCGTCATCACCCACTGCGTTGAGCTCCAACTCTGTAGAGACTCAACAGAGACAACAACTTGTGTATCCTTCTTAACGAAGAGAAGACGCCGGGATTTCTACATTCTCAACTATGTCCTCATACCAAGCTGGTTCAGTTGAAACCCGTCCGTACGTCGACCCGACACCTTTACCGGATGACATCCCAAAAGTACAAGAGCTTGGAGTGTCCAGTGGGCCGCTGAAAAGCGCGGCATTTTTCATCGGGGCTTATTGCAAGGAATACAATGGTGCGTTTATGTTTATGTTTTCCTGTTGCCTAAGAATGCTTAATATGGGGCGGACCTGGTTATTTCGTTTATTCTCCGCGTTCTTTTTTTGGCTGTTTCTGGTTATAGAGGACTTTATGCTGTGCAAAGCTGAAAGCCGAGATCCTGGTCATTGTCTGAAGGAAGGAAGGAGAGTAACACGGTGTGCAACGAATTTGTACGCTCTCATCCCTATGTTCCTATTTTCTTCCTTCTTTCTCTGACTTGGGTGATGTGTGTGGTAACAGGATCACCAAGATGCGCGAGAACTGCTTGTCACAATTTCAAGAGCACTGGAACTGTTTGGAACGGAATAATCAGGTCTGTCATTCAATCTCTGTTATTTTCAAGGAAGCTAATCTCGTCAATGCTAGGAATACTACCTCTGTCGGAAGCCAGAACGGTCATTAAATGCCTGCATGTTCGAGAAATTGGTGCGTATAATCCTGCATCTATTCCTTTTCTTCTTGATCCGTACAATCCCTCTTGTTATGAGAACTTAAGTCAATACTTATCGGCGGTTATTTTGCCTGTGCTCTTGGCTATCACGGACTGACTCCTGCATACTGTAGGGCTTAACAAAAGTCATCCCTGGAACTCCTCAAGGCCAGAAACCAATACATGAAGTCGAGAACCCAATATTCAAGGCCATTCAGAAATGATCATCTGTGCTAAGGGCGATGCGCTTGCGTGGTGTCTTGGCGCACCGAGTTTCGATGTGTACGGTCCAGGACAAGAGGACCATATCGGGAGGAGAAACGAAGAAAGCAGGAAAGGAATCGTGCGATTCAGGATAGAAAGACGCAGCAGTCCAATATCATCTAAATCTACATTTCACTTGTGCTCATAAGGTTTACGAGAGAGCAACACTAATGTGTTCACGTAAAAGCGCACAAACAACCCTATCTTGCTTCAATTGCAACTTGCCCATGCTAACGGACAGCTATTTACACCTATCAGATTCTATCCCTTATGCTCGCGTTCTCTCCTCGACAAGTCTGGATAGACCTCCTTTGTCCACTTCTCTCCGGCAACACCTAGTGAGAACATGTTTTTTCCAGCCGCCGCCCATTGTTCCAAACGCGCCATGAGCTCATTGATGAAGTCTGAATACGGTGCTTCGTGGTTGTCAGTGTTCTTTAGAGTGCGAGGGTATAATCGTATTCTTTGAATAAGTGCATCTTTCTCTTCTTGATACCAAAATGTAGCACAACCGAGTTCATGCAAGTCCCTGGCCGGCGAGAATCCATCGTTATTGCCCAAGATGAATTCTTTGGGTTGCTGGCGTGCATCAAGGCCAAAGCCTATGTCGCCGAGATACAGCCGTGCTTCTTTTCCTGTAGCGTCTTTCCCGTACCACACCTTGAATTCTAGGGAAGGAACTGAGAGAAACTGAATGAGTGTCATAACTAGATTTAGTACCAACACAATCTTACATTCTTGGTCCCGGGCCTGGAGAGCAATAGCGGGGGGCATCAAAGCTAACGGACTGGCGATTGCGGGGATGCTGAGGAGTTGAATGAGAAAGAGATAGATACATAGCAGGCGCGAAGAGAACGATGGTGCCATATTCGAGATCGAAACAGCTGCGAAGAGAATGCTTAAACTACATTCAACCCCATTACAAAATTTGAGCCATACCTTTGCAAGGAGTAGGCAGTAGTACCGCTGGAGTTGTTTGAAGGGGTTGGACGATAAATTTGGCCAGCAAATCTATCCTTGAATGGAGCAGGTCAAACCAGTTGATCAAGCCAGGTTGATCTACACTGAAGATTTATACCCGCGACCGGGCCGGAACACATTGATCGGAATTTTATGCTTTCTCCTCGACTACTATCAAGTACAAGATGCCGTCTTCACCCAACCTCATCCGGACGTTATATACATAATTTGGACACATCCCTTCGACACCGCTCCATTCAACCACCAAAGCCAATAAATCCTCAGCATGCAATATACCTCTCGAAATCCACTAACCCTTACTTCAATCTATCTCTCGAGGATTGGTTCGTGTTCGATACGCCTTTGTCTCTCGAGACTCAAAATTTTGACTGACATCCCCTTCTTTCTTACCTTTGCCTTCCCAAATTATCGTCACCTCAAAGGCTATTCAGACATAAAGCCCCAGACGAACCTTTGCTTCTACTATACCGCGATGATCCCTGTGTAGTCATTGGCCGGAACCAGAATCCTTGGAAGGAGGTCAATCTGCCCGCTTTGCGCGTTAGAGAAGGTGTACCTTTTATCCGGAGACGAAGTGGTGGTGGGACGGTGTATCATGTACGTTGCCTTCGTGTTATATCCCATATTCTTGTCAAACCTAGTACGACTAGTGCTGAATACATTGTCGGATTTGTTCAATGTTCATTTCCGTTTCGTTGATTCTTACGATGTAGGATTTAGGGAACACCAATTTCTCCATTCATCTACCCCGAACCTCCTTTGACCGACACATGACGGCTCAAGTTGTCCTACGCGCCGTGTGTTCGTTAGGAATCGACGCGACGGTAAACGATAGGAATGATATCTGTGTCGGAAAGGAAAAGATAAGTCACTTTCCGTGTGTTCTATGAGGAACAAGTAAACTGATCTACTCTTTTTCCATTTTCCTTTTCCTATACTCGATTTCTCGTCTATCGTAATTTTCGCATATTACTTCAATGATTTATACTTTCCATGATATCCACGTCTCTGGGTCGGCGTACAAAATTGTGAGCCAGCGTGCGTACCATCATGGTACGATGCTCATCTCCACCCAATTAAACACTCTGGGTGATCTTTTGCACAATACAAAGGTGTATAGCGACATACATCTATAATACTTCTCTGAACAGAATCTCAAACTGTTTATAACTTGTAGGACACGATGGAAACCAAAGGCGTGGCATCCGTCCGCTCTCCTGTTCGGAATCTACAGCAGTTCAACAGAGGCGTTACCCACGAAGCGTTTGTGGATGCTGTCGTACACGAGTTTAATGAGGAGTATGGAATTCGAAATGTGGATGGTGAGGTGAGCTTGAGCTTCTTCGTGGTATCGCCTCTACTTCTACTCCTTTACTGCCCAAACCATTTTACTTTCTGTTACGTTCGGAGACTATCGTGCTAAAATATACCCCGTTTCGTTCTTCTATGTAGGTACAAATCGTGAGCGAGGATAACTGCAGAGATATCGAATATATCCAAAATGGGATGTCAGAACTTCCAGTGAGTTTTTTACCTTCGAGGATCGAGGGATCAGTGGAGGGTCCATCCTTCGTTCCTTGTTTGTATTCGCTATGGTTTGCTGAAAGGCTTTCGGTTTGGTTTAGAGTTGGGAGTGGGCGTACGGTCAAACACCAGAATTCACTTACACTGTCAGTCAAGCTTTTGAGTGGGGGACCGTCGTGAGTGCATCCTGTATCTTCCTGTCTTCAATCGCATTAACATTCGACGTTTCCAGACAGCCAAAATTCGATCCAAACATGGAATTATCCTAGATTGTGCTTGTTCGCTCTCGGTGGCGGACAATTCGGTGTCCTCTATATCCGCGATTCAACCGGGTGTGGTCGATTCGCTAGACCCTCAACTGAAGGATATTGAGCGGGCACTGCTAAACCGAAGATATGGATTCGTGTCTGCGATGGAGATCCTCAACAGTTTAAGTATCAATGGTGTGGATGACGAAACAGGAAGTGGGGTCAGAGCCGCGAAGGACATAGCGCTCTGGCTAGAAAGGACAATGAACAGCTAACTATTCTTAGTCTTGCCAATGTGTAGAAGGGAGATGCTTATCTACTTCTCCTCATCATCGGAATGAACTGCTTTCTGCAATCGTATGCAGGATATTGTGTAGCATGATATTAGGACATTTGGAATGCCATAGAAGCCATTACCACGCAGTACATTCCGCTGAACTGGGATGGGAATGATTTTGGTATCGGGTACCCGCCTTCTGGAATGCTATGTGACGTACGCTTCGCAACGCGTATTCTGTGTTAGTAGGTGAGCGCGGCTTCGTCGAGCACACTAGGTCGAAAACCATGCTCATTATGAGCTGCAGCTTGACTAGTCGTCAATATGGGGAAATCATCCGTGTGAGTGCACCGTTCGATTTATGTGCACGGCCAGTCTTGTATGGGTGTATGTATATATAACATTGAGATGTTAAATGTCGAAATACAGGCCTTGTGCGCAATGATATAAGTATATTATGCTGTCTTTTCCGTGTACCACACACTACTTGTTTCGAATCCAGGGGGTGGTGTAGGATCATCCTGAAGTGATATCAGTGAGCATGCACCGGAATTATGTCCAACAACCACGTACTCTTTGCCCACGCTTATGGCCAGTTAATTGTTCGTCTCTCCTCATCATCATCTCGTCCCAATTATCTATGTTATGACGAACCGGCTATAGCAAGAAAGATATCCAAAAGCCCATGATGAAAAGATGCAACGGTAAAGGAAGTATCTACTCACTTTGCCCAAGTTCTGTGCTCTCGTGGAGACGTTCAGTAATGTACCAGAAACTCCAAACATAACTGTGACCAGGCCTACAATTGAACGAAAGTCAGTACCGCGTACTCGAGTTACAGAATGCTTTAATTGTGCTACCGAAAGGAATGAGAGCTTCCCAAGGAACGGGCATGATGGCGGTCAAATTTGAAAAGAATATTTGCGAATGTTTACACGCCGCTTTCATTCCGAACATCATCATGAACGGATGTACCGCCAATGGCCACAGACGAAAAGGTACGTTGGATTAAAATTGTACTGCTAACATACTAATAAATGTCCCAGTCAGATTAACACTCGCGCTCAAAGAAGTAGAGAGCCAATGACAAAAAGGGACAACCCCCATGGCTATCATCCTCAGAAAAGAATGGGATATGAATCGACATCATTTCCTGGTACCATGTGGGTAGTCATTGAATGTAGACCCGGGCTGTGAAGCAAACAGCTGAGAATTGTCAAGCTCGCTGTCTTCAATCGGGGAATCAAAATGAGCGTGATAAGTCCGCTGGGGATTCGATGGCACGCTGTGATCAGATGGGCCACTACTGTATTGGTATCCGGAATTCAGGCCATAAGAGTGGATTGTCATATCGTAAGTCGGAGCACCTGACAGAGTTGTGCTTGGATCAGGTTCCCCAGTCATCTCTCCTTCCATTGTGGATATGGGATAAGGGTAAGATGAACTGCTTGCCGTTGTGAATTGATCGTCAAGCAGTGACCTATCCGCAGTGGGATGTTCAGTCCACCTTGGTTGTTGCGAGGCCCCTTGAAACAGGTGGAGTCATAAATTTATTCCTTTGGAGGCGAAAACCAACTTACCGTGTTGCGGATGTCCAGTATCCGAGGGATATATCAAACCAGGGTTCATCGTCATCGTAGAGGTCGGAATATTTCCACCAAGGATGGCGGAGGGATGATAGTTGATATGACCGCTTTCCGCATTGCCCCCCAAAGCACTTTCCGGAGTCATTTGATTGAAGTGACCAGCATTGCTCCCCAAAGCACTTTCTGGAGTCATTTGATTGAAGTGACCAACATGACTACCGAATTCAAAATCAGGTTGGAGAGGCCTGAAATCCTCCAAGGGCGAAGGTTCTTGGCCAAAGTCATCAGATGTGTATCTCGAGGTGAGAGCGTTGGGCATGTATCTTCTGGTGTTGGGGAATGTGCTTCCCGAAATTCTGTCCATACTCTCCGTCTTCTCTGCGGCAGAATCGACTTTCCAAAGCAGAGACTCGCGGGAGGGTGCCTCGTAGTACCGCGTTTCCGTAGACTGGCCATAAGTAGGGACTGGATGAGAAGATAAGCTGCGAGCGTTTCTACGGGCAAGAGCGGACATTCTAGAGGCATAGGACCGAGCGCGAGAGCGGTGGTGCTGTAAAGGGCGTCCAGGAACTGGTGAAACCTGCTGTTTTCGCCTTATGTTAGTACTGAGGACCCTTGAAGAGAATAGAAAGGCAAAATTCACCACTGGGTTCGAATCACTTCCTGAGTATCCCCCATTACTATCCGGATAGTAATAGCCACGCCCGGTTTGAGGAAATGCAACGTTTCTTTGAAACTTATTGGATAAAATTTCGACCTCAAGTCTACAAGTGCATAATATTTGTAGCTCATAAGTATAGGCTTTCTCCCAGGCCCGTCACAAGACGAGCAGGCGAGGATGAAACGAGAGACATACGGGGACCAGTCGGGCTTGAGAGAAGTCGAAGGAACAGTCTCGGAGTTAGGGGAGATCGAAGCAGTACGTTCCATCTCAGATGGCAACACGTCAGTCTCAGTGGAAGTAAGTTCGGTCTGCTGCGACGACACTGAAGGAGATGGAGACTCGAACCGAAGCTCTCCCTCTCGACCTTCAGAGGAACCAGTCGGCTCTGGAAGAATCTGCTTGGATAACATTCTCCAACCACCAAACTATAGGAATTATAGACTATGTCAATTGATCCGACATCGATAATCGACCCAACTAACCAACTTTTGATCAGGATATATCACCACCTCTTTCACTTTCTTGGGAAGAGGCCTAGGACTTCCTTGAAAGTCATCCTTTCGTTTTGACCGGCGGCTCTTCATTCCTACATCTCCCTCAGAGCTCTTTGACATGGGTAGAAAGAAGCAGAGGTAGCCTTAGTACGGTCGAGTGCCGACCTGCGTTGCATACTTATACTCGCACGAAATATCGTGTCGATGACATGCAGAAGTTCTACGGGCTGTTTCCAAAAACAGGCTATGCCTGGGACCCACGTTCGGACACGCTTAATGCGCATTGTATGTTTAATATACTTTACGGAATCTGGGGACTTTGTTGGTGAAAGACGAAAGATGTTTAGGAGAACGCGGACGAAAACTACACCGCTTAAGCGTGGCGTACCTACTTCTTATGGTACTAACACGTTGAAGGGCTCTACGCGTGTATTGAACAAGTCCATCTGATTAGAGAAAGAGTCGGGTGTCGGTCCATACTCACACTTTGAATTGAGGTCAATTGACACATCAATGGCATATCATTTGAAAGCCGCGGAAGCATTCGCCGGAAAACACAGGTTCTAACCTGCTCTTCCCCGAGCACCCAGGAGCAGGAACCAGTTGACAAGCTTACCCAAGTCTACAGCAGACCTATGAGAGTTTTTGTAGAGCTGTAAATTCTTATGTGGCGCACTTGGACTTGAATGTCACTGTACATCCTTGTTTGTGAATGCTACTCACCCTTTTGCTTAGTTGATATAGACTGGACATTATAGCCCACTCAAGTCAGTCGCTGTACCTCTCAGACTGGCCTCAACGAGCTCGGGACGAGCTTGCTTAAAAAAGTGCGCCACAGTTGCGCCACACAACGGCCATGATCATGATCGAAATGCTAATTTAGTAGTGCTCCGTGCGGTGATTTACGGTGACCTACGGTAGCCTACGGTGACCCGCGCATCCCGCGCAACACGTTGTTTGAACATGTCGTGAACTCCTCAACAAACGACGGATAAATTTTGAATGCTTATCATCGATGCATCATCGCTCATACATAAGTGTGGCGCAACGGAAAGAAAAGCAATCGGCTGGCACGTGAATTCTTTAAAAACAATATGTACGGAAAGATAACATACGAGAAGGTTTCTAAACAGATGCAATAAATGATATAGTCACAATGTGGATGCTGAAGTCTCTAAGTATTATGTATGCATGTAGATCGGAAGCAGTAAATTCGTAGCTGTGTATATTGCTTCCGTTTTCCTGCCGTCGTTAGACCCGTTTCTTGGCCCGGGCCCTGGCGAAGCGCAGAGGATGATCATTCGCCCCTAGCCCAATTCCTAGAACATTCAAAGTTTCATTAGATGCCTCGGTACCGGTGCCAGCCGTCGGTGCTAGCCCAACCGTAGACCTCGTCATTCTGATTGACGTCGATGCTCCTGCTAATTTATGAGAAACATCGAAGTGTCTTCGAGTGGGAACAGAAGAAACCCGTGTTGAACTGGGTGCAACAGACCTACCCTTGCCCTTAGAGTTGGAGGTAGGCCTCGTGGATCTGACATTATCCGAACTAGATGGACCATCTGTGCCCTCCGAAGCCGAAGTCGACGCTCCTGAAAGTTGTCGTCGGGTGCGGGTCGATAGAAATCCTTTCTTCCTTCTATCTGACAAAAAAGCATCCGATGGCTTTGGTATAAGACCTGTATGACTTCGTGAAGTGGGCTCAGATTCGGAGGTCGGCGGGCTCCCGTGACCAGGGCCAGAAGACAGAGAAACGACTTTGCGTCTCTTGCGAGGTCCTGCAACTGACCCTTCTGCAGGTCGTACTTCGTCTGCATTTTCCCCTGTAGGATTATTGGATTTTACATCGCCGAGTTGTGTTTCAACTGGAGACGCTGATGACGAAGATATAGGCTCGACATCAACGAATACCCGTATGTCCTTCAAAGTCGTATCCGCGACAGCCTCGTGTACATCGGCATCGTTTGACGGGGAAGGCGCACGAGACGATGACGATGATTCAGTGGAAGACAACCGCTGCAAAGTGGAACCAGCGAACTTTGACGCGTTTGATCTTGTGTATCTCTGGGAATGCTCGGGAGGGAAGCTGCGACTATGGGACCTCTTCCTACCACGCCCAGTTGGTGAGATTGAGCGCATTGTGGTTGTCACAGGGCCCGCACCTGGAGCACTTCCTAAAGAAGAATCACTCATGTTATCGTCATTCTTGTTGCCGGATATTGGGATCAGGGAAGGTACGACTGAATGTGGATTTGGCAACGACATGAACGCACTGTCGTCGCCTGAGGATATAGACAAGGATCCTGAGTCAATCGAAGACGGTGAACTTCCTTGGCCCAATCTGGAAGTCGTGTCTAAAGGAGGTAAAAGAACGGATCCCGATAGATGTCTTCTTCCTTCTGTTTCTCGTTCTAGATCAGCAAATACCGACCGCGCACTTGCACGTAGCCGGATTGTCGACCTCGACATTGTAGCAGACGACGGCTGCAACGATAGAGGGACACGGGGAGTTTGAAGCGTCATGTTGAACGAATCTTCCTCTGAATCAGTACCCGCATCACCATCTGAGCTGTGTCGATGATTCCTCTCATCATCATCCATCTCCATATCGTCTGTCTCTTCTGCGCTACTAGTTTCACCACTAGGTCTGCCATTGCTTTGAAAATCAGCTATTATTTGATGATTTTCGGCCCCTCTATCACTTTCGTCGCTCAAGCCGTCATAATTTCCGAGGCCGGGGTGTAATGGCACACGGGGCGGCAAGAGCGACCTACGAAAACCCTGCTGGTTTTCGCCATCGTCTTCTTCGTCTTCGTCTACAACAGGTGGGATCCAGATCGTGTGTGGGCCTGCAGCAGAGCTTGCATCATATCCAACATGACCTTGAACAGGCAAACGTGATGACGTGACAAGTGGAGTAGGTGGATATGCGGAGGGTAGATTAGGGTACTGTCGCCATTCCATATCTGCGGCTGGGTCTGCCGGGTGAAATGAGGAAACTTGAACGCTTGACTGCTGGAAATCGGACGGCGGTGTGTATTGGTCTCCGGCTGCTGGACCTTCAGAGTATGGAGGAGGTATATCGTCTCCAGGACTTCGAGACCCGAAATACGACGGCAATAACGCAGCAACGGGTCGTAATGGGAAAGATATGATAGCGAAAAGAAGGTCGCCGATCAAACGGAACAGCTCAAGTGAACTGTCAATGGACTTTGTGTATGGTCGTAGCATAGGTCGCAAAAGATGGAGAAATATGGGTTCTGCGCCCTGACCTGAACATTAGCGGAGGAACAGAAAGAGTCACCTTGTCACTTACTCTTGCTCTCGTGAATATGAGAAATAATATGACAAGAGACTTCAGCTCGTTATAAAAAGGTATGAAAAGCGAAATTATTGGCTCCACAAGTCGCTCGTACGTCGAGAAGCAGCACTAATTTGACAAGGTTAGTTCACGTTGTAGGTTAATGGTAATCAGGTTGCGGTCTACCCAAACAATCCAGACAGCCAAACATCCCTTCAAATCGCGTTTCCTCTGAGTAACACTCCGCACAGTTGGTGGTTCTGCCTTTCCGTTGCGAATTTTGTAGGGAGGTGGCTTGAGTGTTTTGAATGTGTCCCAAACATTCAGAAATAGCATAAACATGCGTAGGATTGGCACGATTAACGGCATGCTGAGTCGTTCAACGTTGGAGAAACGTCAATGTTCGTTGTTTTCGATATTATGAGAGGTAGAAGAGCATAATTCGACCAGCCACAAGTAGTACACGTCCGAAAATCGAAATGGTTGAGGTCTGGTTGAGGTGTAAGCGGAGGAAGACACGCTGAGGTCGCGCGTGATCGAATTAGCCAGCGGCAAATATTCAATTATTGTTGTCCGGAAACAGCCGGGAACAACTTTTTCTTTCATCCGCGGGCCTCGAAGCTGCAAGTTCCTGCATTCTACTCTATATAGAACCTCTTATCCCTATGACCATCAATCTCTTCTTCGAAGGCGTCAAAATTTGACTACAGATTGTATCGTGGCGCAAGCGCTGGCACTCATTACAATAAGAGAGAAATATAAGAGTCGTTAGCCACTTACCCTCAGTGGGTCCATCTTTCCACAATAGTACGTATCGATCTTTTTGGAATGAACCGTCGCATTTATTGTCCTTCCCATCAGGCTATAAAGTTGGCTCGTCCAACTATGAGACGGACACAATTTTTTCCACCTTGCTTCAAACTTTTTTTGCGCTGAGCGCCCCAACATTTATTCACTCCAATCTCAAAGATCACACAAGCTTTGGCAATGGACCAATACGTTCCACGAGACTTTATCTTAGCTCCCGCACACACTGACTCGGCTCCGAGCACTCCTGGTCGAAGTGCGGGCAAAATTCGTATTCCGCCGCTCGGTGTTATCCGCAAACCTAATACTTCTGCTCATCGCGAGATATTTGGTACCGATGATGGTCGTCACCAAGACAACGACCCGCAGCGATTTCTTGATTCTTTGGACTTCGACCCCCATAACATGACCATTCCCTTCCCAAGTCCCAGGAAGATTGCGGGGTCCAAAAGAGTCGTTTCTGCGCAGAATGCTCAGAGGCTGAGAGAACAAGCCGGGTGGAAGGTTGGTGAATTGAGTCGTGCTTCTGCTATCTCTCCGGTATTGCCCACGCAAAAGGTTTTCCAGAGCATTACCGCTACCCCTAATTTAAGCGGAGGAAGCTTTGAGGAATTTCGTGCTGAATGCTATGCTCAGTCATATATTGCCACTGGTGGTCCCCCACCTCCGTCTATCCCTCTTTCTGTCGACGCATTTGGCGTATATCAACCAGCTCAAAGCATTCCTCCTACCTTCCGGCCTTGTCTAGTTGTTAATCAACCGCAGGAGACATGGAATACCAGCGATGTGGAGATGTCGGATGCTTGATGTTACCGTCTTGCGCTAGTGACTTGGACATTTCTTGAGACTCCTCGGACCCATACATTCCTTCACGAATCCCAGAACTATGATTACTTTACCATCTTACCCATTACCATTGAATGATCTGCCTTCTGTCAGTCCGTGTTGTGAACGATATCCATTTTCATCTATTCATGTCACCTACCTTTTCTACCAAAGTATCTACATAGAGAATATAATGCATACGAACACTGTTGCGCCCAGACGAGTAAACGACAGTCAGGAAACCTATGTACTAGTTGAAACAAATGTAAATATTAAAGTACATGGCTATGGCGAAGTAGTCCTTCCATAAGAAGCAAATAAGTAAGAGGTATCCTGAAGTTTCGCCTCTGATATAGATCTCAGCATTTTATCAATCGAGTTGGTCCCCATACGCAGGAGGTAACCTCCCGTCCAGCATTTCATCCGGGATACGCCCTCCATCCATATGCCTTTCCGGTATCGATGACATTATTGACAACTGTTCGCGTTCACTGTCCTCCGTGAACGCACCCAAGCTCTGATTATAACTATGACCACTGGGCGATAACATAGGCCTGGAGCTCATTGAGCCCATAGTTGTCGGTACAGGCGACGTTGGCTGATTCGCACTCGAATACAGTCGTGCACCCTTCTCTGTGGGCAAAGAGCCGGTTAATATAGGCGAAGGCGAATCAAGTTGGGAGGGTGATTGCGGATAAAGTGGGCTCGGGGCCCCGTAAGCAGATATCAGGCCGTTTGGATAACCTGTGTAAGCTGAAGTGTAGGAAGGACCAGCAGCACCTGGAGGAGATGGAGAACTCATGACTGACGGTTCCCCTTGATAAACAGCTGGGTCGTGATATGATTTTGACGAGTTAGAGACTCCACCTGAAATATAAAAGGCAGAAAAAGTCAGGTCGGATAAAGCTATTTCCGCAGGATCATTACCTCGTCTATTATGAGTTTCAGTTTCAGCTCCTTGAGGCGTGAATGGTTCGATTTTATTCTCGGGTTTCGTGGTTTTCGATCTTTCCTTGCGTTTCCACCAACAGAACCACATGATAAGAGCTGCTCCTACCACTCCAACGATAGTACCCACGACAACTCCACCAATTGCACCTCCGGTAAGATGTGATGAACTGGAGCTGATAGGGCTTGACGTCGCTGAGACAGAGACACTTGAGGCCGAAGAAGTATTATTCAATGTCGTTGAAGCGCAATGAGTGAAGGTGTTATTGTCATTTGATGCGATGGCTTTGTTGATGGTTTGTTGGGTGTATTGACTGCAGGTAAGAGTGCAACTTCAGCCCCGATTGCACTAGAATGGACTACGCTATCCAAAACTTACTAATACCTAGATTAATGAAGGATTAAAGATAGTCAATCACGATCGTGATGTAGTTTTGCTTACCACGAACCATCAGTCCAGAAAAGTGAATAAAGACTGTCGAAAAGCCTGATTTCCTCATTGCAGACAGCAGTTTGGATGGCGGTGGAAAGGCTAACATACAGTTCTTTAGTTAATAAGAACAAGGAAAAGACATTGGGATTCACGTTTGATTTGTGACCGGAGTGCAGGTTGACCCGTTCGTACGAGACCCTTCCAAATACAGTTGATAGTCACCAGCAGCTGAAGCGGAATCGATTTAATTGCCGATACCTAAGATGAAAATGATATACCCACGTGCATCATACCCAGATCCACCACCTATATTCTGCTGACAACTGAGGAAATATGTTGCTAATCAGGATCGACCAAGGCGAAGAAGAGACCTGGAGATGACGAACTTTAAGCAAAGCATGGCCAGTGCATATGCAACGGAGTTGCAGCAACAATCCGCTAACACAAAGAGTCCATTGGAATCCAGATAAAAGTCGTCGATCGGAGGGAATACGCACAGACTTGCTCGTCACATATATCTGGTGGAAGGGTAGTATTCATGACACCAACCTCGACTGTTTACACGGGGGAAAATAGGAAAACATGTGGGCTGGGATTCCTGACATCCGACACTAGCACTTACAGTCCGAATTGCATATCTGGCGTAATCGTTCGTAGGTCTTGCCTGTAAAATCAGTTAGAATGTTTTCAACGAGAAGAGGATATTTATTGAACGAACAAGGGGTTTCCCCTGTTTGAGCAGAGTACCAATCCAGAGCAGTCCCTGAGCATGTCACATTTCCTTCGGAAAGCACAGCGACGATGAACGTCGAGACGAGGATAGCCAGAAAGGCGGGAAAGACGAACATGGGGGTTTTGAAAAGACAGTCCGAAAGCCGTATTATTTTGGCTCCAATCTGTCTATACAGATCGGGTGCTGTGTAAAATAATAATGATCAGGCAAGCTAATTTCACTCGCGGCTCGCCTAACACGCCGGCAAAGACCATTTGAATGATGCGAATAATGCCCTACTCGACTCGTAACTTGTGACGAGTGAAGCTTGGAAGGACCACAGAGTTCAGGAAATACATTGAGGAGGCTGTTGCACGCGAGATTGCCCTAGAAAGCCGAAGTACACAGGAAGTTTCGCCCAAAAGTGTTACGCCTGCACTGCGTTGCAGCTCCAAAAGCAAACGGTTCCAGTTTTCCAGATAGCGGAAGGCTTCAGTTTTCAAATGACAGTTCTGATGTCTTTCCGACGGTAAACTGAGAAAACCATTTGCAACGCCGTCGGGTAGCGTCGGACTGGCGTGATAACCTATCAGACTCCAGATTAGCTCAGAGTTTTTGCTGAGTATTTGAAAAGTGAAAACTGGAGAGTGTGGAATTATATGCCCCTTTACGCCTTCATATAGCTGAATTCTGCACGTACATACCATCGTTTGGCAACAAAAGAAAAAGAAAAGAGACAACTTGGAATAACGTGGAGAAGAGAAGACCGGTGCACCCCGCCGGCAGATGAGACTTGAATTAAAAATTCGAATGGGTTGGCTTTCTCCCAGACAGAGGAGAAGAATTGGGCAAAGGAGAGAAACGGAGAGCTCGTCATTAAGCTGAGACGTGATTCGTGAAACTATATAGGATGCGATCGCCATATTATAACGAAGGAATCTGTTTACCTTGTCGGCTGCAATGCTCAGATGTACCCCGACTCCAAGAGTCCGCCCCCATACCAACTTCGCCCACTTCTTCCCAGCAACCAGTACTTTTTCTCGAAGAACTGAGTGGCTCGACCTTCTTGTCTTGCAGTAACACTTGCTCGTCGACAAAATGGCTTGCTGGACAACCCGGCTAAGGAGATGCGCACGGTGACGAGCGTCAACAGGCGTCGACAGGACCTAGAATCATCTTTCTACAAATCCCAGCTCCCGATATCTCGCTGAGGCCTAGCCGTCAGTCGCAATCCGCCGGAGTTGATACCGCAGATTAGAAGACTCAACCGCGTATGTATATTCCTGCATTTTGTGCTTCAGCCTGGGAGGATGTAATCATGATCAACAATTTGAGTAGTCCGCGATGTGTCACTAATCAGGTGATTACGGTCCATTGTGTGACTTGGCATGTTCGTTGCCAAGGATAGTAGCCATCGTCAATCCACATGGACCGCGATAGCTACGCTCCGGTGCAATTCCCGTCGGACACCAGACATCGAGAGCCGGAAAACTTACATGCATTGGTATACGCTAGGCGCAGGCTGTGCACTATTTTTTTTCATCACGATCCGGCTTTGGTTCAACTGTCTTTCTAACTTGAAGTCATACCTTCATCACTCCCTTTGTAATATTCAACCATGGTTGTGACCTGGATCCTCACTCTATCCGTAATTCTGACGTTGCTCGCATTCCCTGTAGCGTCCGATTGGACGTCTACACCTTTCAATGCACCATCGTATCCCCTTGCGGTGCGGACTCCGTACCTTTCTGCTTGGTTCCCTTCCCCAGAAGGTGGCGTAGCATTAAACCAAGCGTGGCCCGAATTTTGGACAGGAGCAGTCAGTGGTTTTTCATGCAACGCGTGTAATACTCAAAATCGCCACAGACTTTAGGATGGGCCGGTTTCGCGAAAGTAGACGGGGTTGCCTACAGCTTCTTGGGTGAAAGTAGCGTGACGAATTTCACGAAAGCTACTCAAGTTAGCGCAGAAGTACGTCAATCGTTGATGGTGATAATCAAAATGTGACTAACTTCATATGATGGTGCAAGTTCACCTCAACGCGGTCAATTTTCGTGCTTTCTGCAGGACCTGTGGACCTTACTGTAACATTCCTTAGTCCCATTGAGGTAAGAGCTTATAATTTGGGATTGGCCCTTTCCTGTGAAAAAACTTACTTTCCCTGTGTTATCAGCCCGAGGACCTCGTAAAACAATCTTTTCCGTTTTCTTACCTTTCTGTTTCTGCCTCCTCTGGCGATGGCTCGTCGCACAATGTTTCTGTCTATACTGATATAACCGGAGAGTGGCTCGCCACCGACCATACGGCAGCAATAAACTGGACCACTACTACAGGAGATGTCTTAACACACCAGTCGCAGCTGAAAAACCAGACAGAATACACTGAAGGTGACGGCCGAATTTTGCGTACGCAGAACATCTTTTAAACACTCCGTTTGAAGCATATCACTGATTAATTATTATTTGAATGAAATAGAGGGTTCCATGTTTTACTCGACGAGGAATGTCGGTGTCGTTCGCTGCTAAAATTTCTCAACTTCATCCATCTCATTGTCTTCCATCGGTGTAGGTCGATGGTGCAACCTATCAAACAGGTTCAAGCACGGTCGTTCGCTCCTATTTCATCAGTAACGGCAAGCTTGCCAACACTCGAGATACCAATTATCGGGCAATAGATAACAATTGGCCGGTATTCGCCTTTGCCCGTTCACTTGGCCAAGTAACCAAAGACACACCTCAATATGCAGTGTTTTCTATTGGTCATGTTCGCGACCCAGTGATTAAGTACATCCAGAATAACGGTGTCACTTTTGAAGGCCGTAGCTACTACTTTTGGAGCACTTACTCAACAATCTCCGGCGCAGTACGCGACATGTTCACATTTGCGTCGGTTTTCTTTTGGCGCTAAGAGCCCTTTGTACAGATAACTGCCTTTCTCTCCGACTATTCTGAAGCATTGTCGCGAGCGAAGGCCCTTGATGAAAAGCTTCAAACTGCAGCATCCTCAATCTCGTCAGATTACGCAGATATCGTCGCTCTTTCTATGAGACAAACCTTCGGCGCTACAGAATTGACAATATCCGGATCTCCCGGTGCTTGGAATACAGACGACGTGCTCATGTTCATCAAAGGTGTGTGTGTACTCGAATTACCTCCAGAGTATCATATCTCATCCGACTTTCCCAGAGATATCTAGTGATGGTGTAGGTTTTTTTTCGAATCCCCATTCCTTCAATTTTCACTTAAATGTCTTAGAACGTTAACACGGTCGATATCATAATGCCGGTAGGTTCTATACGCTCAGTCCATATTTCTTCCTTCTCATGTCATCCTCTCAGGCTTGGCCAGCCTTTATGTACTTGAACCCAAAACTTGGAGAGTACCTGTTGTTACCCCTCTTGCAATATCAGGCTACAGGCCAGTATCCGAATAAATGGGCCGTGCATGATCTCGGTGGGTGATGACTGGGTTATACAACCATCGACCCAATCTACAAGTCTTACGGAAAATTGTTTACATAGGTGCTCATTAGTAAGTTCTGATCGTTTTCCTCGTCCTCCGCATTTTTCGAAGGTTTTGCAGCCCGATTGCCGACGGTCACGACCAGGGATTAGGTATCTGTCTACTCTCTTTAAGAAGCCTTTTGCTGACGTCATTCAGACGAGAAGATGCCCATAGAAGGTGAGCAGAAGATCCATGTGAAATTCCAAGAACCGTACTGACCCAATTTTACAGAGTGCGGAAACATGATCAACATGATGCTGGATTACACCCAAAGGACGGGTGATGCTTCATTGGTGAAGGCCTACGTGTGTAGTAACAGTCTCAATAAGTCTCGCAAATATTAACCCATTCATTAGCCCATTCATCTCAACCAATGGGCGGAATATCTTGTTGCAAATACTCTGTTTCCTGCGAATCAACTGACAACTGTCGACTTCGATGGGCCACTTCCAAATCAGACAAACCTTGCAATAAAAGGCATCATCGGTATTCAGGCCATGTCTGTCATCTCCAGGAAATATCTCGATGACGCTGAATCCGCAGACTCGTACAGCGTGAGTTCTGTCTAAAGCAGTGATAGAAGTTAGCGATACTCAACTGTTCCGTCAGTCTATAGCTGCTTCCTATCTGAAAACATGGCTCAACTACGGGATAAGTTCAGATGACACCCATCTTGTTTTAGAGGCAGGTCTTGTTATTGCTAGTATACAACATCGCTGACTAAAAAAGCACTGATGATAGTACGGGAATCAGACGAGGTGAATTTGAAATAGTTTTTGCCTCTTCATATCTGATTTTTTTTGAAGCAACGTTTTGGCGTTCAACCTTGCAATGGATAAGCTTCTCGGTCTCAATTTCATTCCTGACTCTGTGTACTCCCTGCGTACGTACCTTGCGCCCATAAAATGTGAACTCGATTGACAGAGAATTGTTTTTAGAATCCACCTACTACGAAAACCACTTGGGTAAGTCATTTTGTGAATGAAGATAGACTTGAGAATAATCGTGTACATAGCGAAATATGGATTCGCTCTCGACAGCAGAAGTACCTACACATCGTCAGGTATGTCTTATTTTGCGATCTACTTCCTCGGAAACTTACCTATCTGTCACTTAGAATGGATGATTTGGACGGCAATGACTACCTCGACCTCCATTAGAGACAGTTTCATCAAAGCTATACACAACTGGGTCTCAAGTGGAAAATCCAAGACTCCGTTCACGGACAGATTTGACGACGCCACGGGCTCCAGCAGCGCAAACAAAAACCGGCCTGTGGTTGGGGGAAACCTTGCATTGGTACACTCAAAATTCTTGCATTTCTGGGAGATCTAACGGCTCTCTTTCCAGCTTATCCTATAATCAGATGCATAGTAAACATCCAGCTCTGTGACCTTTGACCTCCTCGATATCTTACAAGTACGTACAGGGCTTAACCTCCCTTTAAGAACCCTCATCTATATATTTATTGATACACATCGCACCTTGTAACACGTTCTTTTGAATTCAAACATTCTTTTTGAATTGACTGCGTTTGATATGGCCAGCTTTAACACTGTGTACTCTCCGGCAATATCCGGCATAAAAGACCCGACCGATCCCGCTGCTTTTCTTACGTCTATTATCTCACAATCTGAGAAGCTCTGTTGATACCCAACTTTCTCTCGATCGTCAGACAAGAGCTCCTAGCTCTCCGGCGAGATAGTATCAATAACATCACGCACATGATGGAGAAGGCTCAAACCGCAATCGAGGGAGGTAACGAGTCAATCGAGGCTTCCGCAGAGTCTACAAGAATAAATCATCATGGCTCTCTACCGGAAGATATTCCAAAAGTTGATACAAGACCTGCCGATCCGTTTGAAGTACCAGACGGTGGCACAGCAGCCTGGCTCTGTGCCTTTGGCGTACGTTGTTCCCTGATCACGATATTATGATGTGATGAATTATGTGTAGGGATTCATGATTTCCTTTACGTGCTGTGTGTAATCATAAACACTCGGTTTTTGCGGAAATTTGATCTGTTTTCTACCTTGCTAGATGGTGTCGCGAATACCGTGAGCTGTATTCTTTCAGACTGAAATTAATCACTCATACCCTCATCGTTCCATCATGAATAGTTCGGCGTGTTTGAAGACTACTATTCAGCTAACCAATTATCCAACGAATCCCTGAACAATATATCATGGATTGGTTCATTGCAACTTTGCTTAATCTTGCTAGTTGGCTGTGTCTCTGGACCGCTGTGTGATGCTGGGGTAAGCACTCGTTCGCTATTAATACATGTGTTTATAATCATCATTGAATATCATAGTATTTTAAGCATTTGATTGGATTTGGGGGACTCTTATTCTTTCTCTGCTTGATGATGACTTCGATTTCTACGGGTAAGTCTTAACTTCCTTCCCGTCAATCAACTTGAGCCTTTAAAATGCACAGCATACTACCAGTACATCCTGAGTCAAGGGGTTGGCGTTGGGGTAGGCGTTGTTGATGTTCGGTGTTTTTGAAAGCAACTTTTGAACTTGCCCTCAGCTTGCACAAGGCTTCCTATTCACTCCTGGCATGGCCGTCCTAACTCATCACTTCAAACGTCATCGGACTCTGATTTTTGGAATATTTGCTGCTGGTGCATCAATCGGCGGTGTGATACTTCCCATTGCTTTGCAGAGACTTTTCGAGGAAGTGGGATTTGCTTGGGGAGTACGCATACGTAAGGACCACTAGCACTTGCTGTGGTGTGTCGTAGCTCAGTTGTTTTATAGTGGCATTCATCGTTCTTGCTTGTGTTGGAACGGGATTTATATGTTGTACAACGCGATTCCCACCTAGGAAAGGAGGTCGAGTGTTGGATATTCGAGTCTGTGAGTGTTTCTTAGTGCCTCTTAAACTGTTGCTTTATCTTTGATTGCACTTATCTTGGTAGTCAAATCGCCTTCGTATACTCTTCTTGTTTTGGGCGCAGGTTTTGTCGGCTTGGGCCTGTAATCTATCAGTTTCCTTCACACATCTACAACCTGGCTGACCGGTTCTCAGATATGCACCCATAAATTTTGGTGTCGTCTATGCGACAGACCATCAGATGTCTCAACAATTAGCGTTCTATTCGTAAGTACGATTCCTCTCGTAACTCATAAAATGATGGAGTGAGGGTAACGCTAAGTACAGTCTTGCGATTCTTAACGCCGGATCTCTCGTTGGCCGTACACTCCCGAATATACTGGCGACCGTATTTGGGCCTTTGAATTTACTCATTGTAGCCTGTTCCGTATCGTCAGTTTTGTTGTATATATGGTTTCTGGTAACTGGGAACGGAGGTATGCTCGTGTTTGAGGCGATATATGGAGTTACCAGTGGCAAGTCTTTTCCTCAATCGTTCAGGCCCTCGACGCTCATTTGGCTCGTTTTATCAAGGAGCCTACGTGTCTTGTCTACCCGCTGCAACGGCAAGTCTATCGAAAAATCCCAATGAAACCGGGTTTGTGCTTCTTTTCATGCTTCATTGATGAAGAGACTCAGGGCTCTAATTTCGCTTTTTGCAGGTTACGACTCGGAATGATGTTTTTCTCAACGTCTTTCTTCTGGCTTGTCAGCTCACCGATACAAGGCGCATTGATTGGAATCGAGGGCTCGTTCTGGCCCGTTTGTGTCTTCAGTGGCTCCACTGTTATTTTAGGAGTGTTCTTCATGCTTTTTTCGCGGTTTTTGGTGCGGAAGGAGAATCATACATGGAAAGTTTGACTATACATTGACGGGAAATCCGGAAGTTTTGGATTCCTCGTTTTCTGAGCTGAGCGGAAGAAGGAATGTACTCGAACGAAAGTTATTTGCGACATCGTCTAGCTCTACGGCTCTCTGAGGACGGGTTGCCGTTTACAAACTTGAATTTTTGAATTGAAAAATGCCGGTAGATAACGGCAAAATTTAACTTGTGAGTTTCGGACGGACGTCGGATATGTTCCCGCCAATGTGAATTTCAACATACATTCTTTATCTTCAACCACGAAGCAGCACGAAGTCGCCTTATATTGGCTCATGATCTGTGATCTTCTTCCTCTTCTCGCTCAACTCAATGTCGCCTAAATCCCCGCAAATACCGCCAACATTTGGTCGTGCGCGAATTGTCGTACTCCTAGCCTCGTTGCTGGCTGCATTGAGCGCTGGAACAAATTACGTGCGTTGCTCTATTTGTAATATCGAAATGCTGAACTAAATGCCTTCCATCCACAATTAGGTATTCTCAGGTGAGCCAAGGCTCTTCATGACATTCAATTTCATTCTAGGAGTAGCTTCGACCTACTCTTGAGAAGGTCAACCTTAATAATGCTACTCAATTTCCAGCGTATAGTCCTCAACTAGGTTCAAGGCTTGGTTTAACCCATACTCAACTGAATCTGATAGGCCTAGGAGGGAATGGTGAGTTCCAATCATCTGGGGTCAACATGATACTGATAAATCCAGTGGGTGTCTATATCAGTGCACCAATTCTGGGCAAGATTGTAGATTCACGAGGTCCCAAATCGTTGCTGCTTTCTGGATTTGTGCTCTTGCTTGCCGGGTACTCTGGGATACGACTCGTCTACGACGCTGGACTACCGGAAAATGTTACAGCGCTATCGACCGCGATGTTTGCTTTGTTGATAGCATGCAGTTTCATGACTGGAGTAGGAGGAAACGGAGGATTGTGTGCGGCGATAAATACCACTGCGAAAACATTCCCGGATAAGGTGGTAAGACACTATTTCTTGAATTCTCGATGTATTTCATGAACCTACCATAGCGAGGCTCCACGACTGGCTTAGTCATTTCTGGCTTCGGACTCTCTGCCTTTCTATTTTCCGCAATCGCACATCTCGCCTTTCCTGGAAACACATCTTCATTTCTGCTCCTTCTCTCACTTGGAACCTCCTTTCCCATGCTTGTTGGCTTCATTTTTGTCCAACCTATTCCTCTTCCTCCTTCCGAGGCCCATCATGAATATCTTGACGTCGATCAAGCGGAAGCCGATGCTGCGTCTCTAGCGCCTTCTATCCTTTCCGCACCTGCCCACGAAAACGACAGCCGAACACACCTTCTGACACACGACCGTGAGGAGGGTCTCGAATCGGGTTTCGGACATCGGCAGGTCCCTACGACGGCTGTGGAGGAATATATTCCTGAAGCGCGGGGTGGAGCAGGAATAGAACTTAGCCCACCGCGAGGTGTATCTCGTAGTCCACTCCCCGGTAGGCATCGGTCGAGAAGTACTCGGAGAAGCTTTAGTCAGAGCGGGAAGCAGCTTTTGGACATAGGGCCAAACATATATGGTGTCAAGCTGTGGACATCAATCGATTTCTGGATACCGTTTATTTCGCTCTCGCTACGTCAGTCACCTTTTATTCTTTCTATCGCTACAATAAAAACCTTTTCCTGTTTCAGTGAGCGGGACTGGGTTGATGTGTGAGTTTCTCCCCTTTTCCCCTCTTACAATCGTTCAATTGAAACAAAAAATCCGGGAAAAATAGACATCAATAATATCGGGTCTATGGCGCAGGCACTGTATGTCTATTCACATAAAGACAGGTATAGTGAAGTCGATGCATCGCAATGGCAAGCCGCCCAAGTATCCACTATTAGTTTCATGAACTTCTCAGGACGCGTACTAATTGGTACGTGTACCAAATTCCCTTGTTCTCACAAAGTTGCATCAATGACGGTATATGTACAAAGGATTACTCGCGGACTTCATCAAGTCACGATTAGGGCTTCCACGTTCTACACTATTAATCGTAGTGGCCTCTATCATTCTATCTTCGCAAATTGTTGCTGCTTACATCGAGAATGTCCGTGTTCTCTGGCGAGCAAGCGCATTGTTAGGTTTAGGGTATGGGAGTATGTTCTCATTGTATGCCACACTGTGTATCGAATGGTTTGGATTGCGTGTGTATTTTTCGTCTGTTATTTTGGTTCGAGATCCTGACTACAACTCTTTGTTCAGCTCATTTCTCTGAAAACTGGGGATACCTCTCACTTTCTCCATTGTTCGGTGGAAATATCTTCTCAGTCGCTTTTGGACGGAACCTCGATGCGCATGAGCGGCCTGCAGAAAGCTCATACATGCCACCACCACCAGGGATCCCCCTGCGTCAGTGTCTCGACGGTCTCGCCTGCTACGTCGACTCTCTACACCTGACAATTGCTGCATGCATTTTTGCACTGGCATTGAGCACGTGGGCGGTCTGGAGGGATCGAAGGAAGACTCTGGAAATCGATCAGGATGGTATGTACGGGAGGGTTCCGAACGTTATATGGGAGGAGGAAGAGGAGGAATCCTGACTTGGACTCCGCGGCGAAATCATTAGGTCCACGCATCTTTGGGCTTGACCATCTACTTTTACATGTAACCATTAATCTGATAATTAGAAATAGAAGGGGGGATTTTTTCTACTGCCTGCTTGCAGGTTCAAGACTTGCACAACAAAGAAAACGGGATTTCATTCATTGATGTTATTACTGTAATGTAAACGATGAACAGCAGTTGACTGAGACCAAGTCGTCAGAATAATCTTCGATTGGCAGCGCCGGTCTATTCTATGCAGTACCATTCGCAATCATCATAATAATGACATTAATCGTGGTCGAATAGATTGTACAATAAGTTGTAAAAACTGTTTCTCATTCAGATGTTGCAATGAATGACTGTATGTACGTTTCAAAACGAACTCCTCGGTACAGTAGTTTAATTTGAATCAGAGTCCGGATCCAGCCGTAGCTTTGTCCAACGCTTGCCTTACCTGAGCGAATTGAAGAACTACAGGGAAGAATTCTATGAAAACAAGCAGGCATGAAGGGAAGCAAACGCAACTCATCAAGGGAAAAGGATGGGAATTCATGACATTCATTACACGCTTGGAGAACGCAAGGACTTGCGGCCGCGTGAATGGCAAGTCAGCAAGGGGGTCTTCATATTGTAGGCGTACACTTTCATCAATGAAGATTTGAGCAGTGAGCGTCCAAATGATCTACGAGTCATGTTAGATTCAAATATGAAAGATTTCTTCAACAAATTCGAGTTACAGCTATCATGGGGTCAAGAAACTCCATTTCTGGCAAATGTCCCCATGTGTCGATGAGGTCCAGGATAGCCTTCGCCGCATTGAGAGTCCTCACGCGCGAAGAAATCCTATCTGAGGCAAGAGGGAGATGCAGCTGAATATCAGCAGCACTGGCGAGAGTATTGATGATCAATTGATAATTAAGGGGAGGGACATTGGCGCGGTCTATAGGCAAAAGACTGCCAATGAATCTAGGAATTAACGTGTCGAGCACACTAAAGTCCTTTTGAGATTTGGGGGAGTTAGGATCTATCATTGCGGTTGATAGGCTCGTATTTTCTCAGTTTAGTTGAAATGCACGCACCATTTTTGAGCTGGCGTCCTGTAAACGTAGCGCGTTCAAACAAGATCGCGGCCTTGGAGAACGCGGCCCTTGGGGAGTCAGCATTATCAGAAATGCCACCCAAAAAATTGTCGATCGTATGACTGTTCCTGAAATTGTGGTCAAGGGGATTCTATAGTATAGAGCCTTCAGTTAACATCTAATGTGAAAGCCTATGATTATTTTACCTCGGCATATTCCTCCATGACAAGCGGCCACGGTGTATCTATTCTTACTGAAGATGAAGTATACGGGATGCTAGAAGGAGTGCCATGAACAGTATTCCAGAAACTGTCCAAAGTCAGTACGGTCCAAAACGCGTTTATAAGCTCTCCTTCTTCTATGGGGTCTCTAGGCGGGGCTAGTGTATCCAAAGGCTGAGCTAGGTATCCAAAGTGCTCAGCGCCAGAGCTACGAAGTTTGTGCAAGCCAGCACTCAGTACAAGAGATGCAGCAGCCGTCACATGGTATTTTCCCTCTACAGTCTTACCTGCGAGGTAAAAATAGTTTCCGAGAAGAACTTCGGCCTGAATGAACTGGGTCACTTTTTGAGGGTGAGATTCGGAAAGGGAATGTGCTGAACTTTGAAGCGCACGCGAAACAAGTGTGGCTTCCTGTTCCAGGGAGTTCTGGGAAGACGAAAGATGATTTCCCCACACATAGGTGGTATTCAAGAGTGCGAAGGTGGGAGCTTCGCCTTTGAAGTGCAATACCGTATTAATGAATCGGTCCCGATGCAAGAAAAAGCCAACCCAGCAGCAATTCATAATGAAATTGTGTACCCTGGCAGTAAGGCCGTATTTAGTGCTACTTCATTCGAACTCGCTGAAACTTACAAGATTCGTCGAATGATGGGAGGCAAGTCCTGTCAGCAATGCACGATTATTCGATTGGCATTCAAGAAGGAGCGACTAGGTCTACCTCGAAACCAGATGCTGGTAAAGGTTCTGCGGTGCTTAATGAGCGAGAATACAACAAGGAGACAAGAAATCTCAACCATTGCTCCCATTTTTCAAGAGCTTAGCCTTTGGCATCAGGATAGAGTCCACCTGCTTCGTTTTTCGCATACCCTGTGTAGCTCCTCCGCTCTCAAGGTCTTTCAGCCGAGCTTCAAGTACAGATATCTGGTCCTCAAGAACTTGAACGTGCGTGATACCATTATTGTCGTTGTACTCGCAGTCGCTGAAAGCTGATGACGAATTCAAACAAGGCCCGCATCTTGGTCTCTCCCCATCACATTTCTACAGGGATGCTCTTGAGCAATGCGCAGGTACTATTGCACACAGTACACACGATCTTTCGTCGTCTGGAAGAGCATTAGTGGATCTATTATGGTACAAAGGAATTTACTGACCTGCAATTTGTACACGCTGAACCTTTCTGAAGCGGTGTGCTTTGCTTAGCCATTTGCTCTTTAGACTTCTTTAGAGTACAGACAGAGTACGGACAAGATTCACAAAAGGCAAAAGGCACCTTCGCCGCCGGCAATATTTATGTCTCCAAGCGATCGTCGCGGAGCTTACGGAGCACATTTATCGTCGGCAAATTTACTTTGGATCCTGGCAAGTCGGTGGCAAGTAGTAGAACAGACTGAGAATAGGTCACTACGTTTAAAATTTTTTTCGAGCATATTATGAATGGCGTACTGCCAGCTTATGAAAATATTGAACTAAAATTTCACAGAAATCCCAACATTCTCGGTCAAAACGTCCTCTGTCGTTTCCCAGAGCTCTTTGGCCAACTTCGAATCTTTGGCAGCCTCTGACTCGTCTTCAGGGGAAGGAACGCCGTATGGCATTACGTACGCTGCAGCCCATTTGCTCCTTTCTTCCCAAACCTCTTCCGCAGCAGCAACAAACAAGGGCGCCAGAGCACCTTGGAGTGGAGTTTGCGCGTCGTCGAGCGTGGACAGGTTCTCGGGGCCCACGAAGTTTATTGAACCGTCTATGAATGGCCGCGAATGAAACGAATATGTCAATCATCAAGATGGCGCGTATGTATGGGTGCGAGTGAGCCTACCAGTTTTTACACCTCCTGGATGAACTGCGACCGAGATGGCCTGAATTCCGGCCTCATCCAATTTATGCTGAAGTTCTTTGGCAAAGAGGATGTTGGCGAGCTTGGAGTACCCTTTTGAGAAGCGGAGAACGCAATTAGTAAAATATTTCATCTCAGTATCGAAGCTTCTCACCGTAACGCTTCAAATTAGCCTCTGTGCCATCTCTCTCACCGAAATCGTTGTTCAAAGATTGAAGAGAGTCAACTTTCACGTCTGGAGTAATGAGAACATGTGCAACAGAACTGAGCTACATATACCGTGTATGATCAAGCGAGCATGGGTAGGAGTACGTGTGCCGGAAGCTAACAACGCACCGTGATGATCCGCACACCAGGGTGGTTCTGAGCGGTTTTCTTGAACAGAGAGAGTAATCCCAGTGTGAGAACAAACGGAGCGAAATGGCTGAAGGGGAAGTCAGAAACCTGTGAAGCGCCATAAACACGAGAAAGGCACACTTGACCGTCATAGACGTAGATATACCATGATCGTCCAACTCAAGGCCACAGGCAAGACTCACGTTGAATATCAGTTGGGAATACGAATACAAACCCAAGGAGAATGGACGCTCACACTGCAGCGTTATTCACTAGAATATCCAGCCTTGATTCCTTGGCGACAAAAGCTGCCGCAACGTCTCTGACTGCCCTCAAGTTGCTCAGCTCGACAACGAAAGGTTTCAATTGTTCCACTGATATTCTGCCTTGGGAGCTGGCGAGGATGGTAGTGATCCCAGCTTGTGCTTTATCCAAAGTACGAGCGTGGACGTAGACTTTAGCCCCTTGAAGAGCAAGCTGGTTGGCGACGTTCCACCCGATACCGAGCGGCGAGCTGTGAATACAGGGCTCAGAGTGATCAGAGGTATCGCTGAAATGACTGGGGTCGAAAAGGCTTACTTTGAACCAGTTACCAGCGCGACTTTTCCAGTTAAATCAGGTAGCAAGCTAGGATCGTATTCCTACATAGACAACACCAAGATAAACGAGTGCGTGCATCAAGTTGATGGATACCTACATTGCGACGAATGGCAAGATTCATTGGGTGTGCTTCAAAGTTGTTTTGGCTGTGAAGTTATGTGAGAGTAGATGTCGCTGAGAGCAAGAGCACACACACACCATCGAAACGAGAAGAGAGCACCTTTAATAGGGAATTAGAGCCCATGACATTCCCAGCTGTCAAGGCTGCTCAGCAATCGAATCGGTAAGAAATTCGCGAGCGTATCGGGATATATACTTTCAATCCAGCATTGGCTGAATCACACAACCCGAGGAGTGTATAGACGGTTGAATGGCATTCTCACAGTCAACGGAAGATTGGATGAAGCCATGCGTACTTGGATCCGTGGAACTTGAAGTGTTTAAAAAAGTTGGGTACCGACTCTGGTCACTGTCAGGACACAGTCACAGAGTCATGTGAGATGACAGATCGTGATGTAAATGTAGCGGCATTGTATAGCCTTGTTCTTTCGGGTATCGATACGTCCTTGTTCTCTCAATGATATCTTAAAAACGCGTTGCCTTCTTGCTAATTTTGATATAAGGGTCTTTTGGATTCTATAGGAACGAACTCGGCTTCTTTTTTCGACTTTGAGTCTCGACGATTGTGGATAGACCAAAGCCGTACTTCTTCCTTCATTTCAACCCACGAAGGTCAGGACCTTAGGAAAGAGAAAGAGTGTGCCCTCCTCACATACTCTACGAGAGTAAATATGCAGTCATCAGCAGCTACACCTACCGCAACATCTTCGCCCACCGGGAGGAAAAAGCCTCACTGTCGCACCTGTGGATTACCGATGGAAGGCCATCGAAGGGGCGAGTGCGAAGGTTCGACTGAACCTTCTGAATCTGGCTCTCAAAATGACTCGGATGATAACGATGACTTGACTCGGGCTGTCTCAAATGGCGAGGTGAAAGGTGAGCGTGAACTTGAAACTTTCTGGTATTTTATTGATGGACTCTCATCCTTACCTTAGATACTACCTACCCTAAAATCCCTCGCTCATCACCTTTCAGAGTAACCAGAGCATCGTACAAAGCCGCACAGAGTCAGAATGACGATCAATTCGCTGTTGGTGACGACCGTGATCCAGTCATCAGGCCTCCTACCGATACACCGCCAAAGCAAAAAACAAAAACAATCACGAATTTGAAATCCAAAAGACTTTCCACTTCTCGCAATGACGATGGAGGCTTGGTCCCTGTTGTTCTTACAGACCAAGAAGACTCGTCATCGTTCGATGGTCAAGAACAGAAACCCCTCTTCACGGCTGTTGAAACCAATCCTAAAGCAGAAACATCAACGGTTTCCGCTCTCAAACACGAAGAAGATGCCTTGCCTTCGCCCAATGCAGTCATCTACGCTTCCTCAGACTTCCTCGAACTCGGTGAAGCTGGTGCAGCTCTCCGCGATAGGTTGTTCCAGAACACCGAAGGGGAAGAAGGTCACGTTGGTATGTTCTACACTCCGACTCCAGTGCGGGACAAGAAATCCTACGCCTACAAGGAATGGATTGTCGTGGGACGGGGAGAAGATTCCGAGGCGCTTGTTAAACATATAGTCAGACTCGCGGACTCTCAATCTGTGTTGAGAAATAGAGCTCCCGGGACGTTTGTTGTAGGCGGAGAACTGGAGGTCGTTGAGGGTCCGAGGATAGTAACGATCCCGCAATTGGTGTTTGGTAGTTTTGTGGCGGTGGTGCTGTTGATGTATGTGCTCTCGACATTGTAGGTGAAACAGCATGGCCCAGAGGAAGGATTTTCTGTTGACAATTTTGGGGTAGTTTGATATGACTTTCAGCTTTCAGCTATGTTTCTATGGATTTTTCTCGAATTATGCTAATATTGAGTCTATGTCTGCATCTCTCCAAAGGTACATACCTTGACTGTGCAGAGGGAAGGGTTTGAAGGTGCAAGCGCGGGGAAAAGCTTTTATGGCACGCTGCGATATTGAACTTTACACTTCGAATAACTTTGACAGGAACATTGAGATTTTACCTCTGCGAATCACAACTGCCGGACGGGGCTTTCCACAAAATGGCTTTTGTCCTCCAAGAACCAATGACCGCCCCATGTTTCCCGTCTATCAAGGTGTTAGGCAGGCATTCTATCGTTCTATCGGACATTAGAGGCTGAATCCATGCTGAAGGCAGAACATATTTGAGAGAAAAAGGTATATTCGCAACGAATTTTCACTGCCCCAGAGAGGCTCGAACTCTCGACCTTCCGATTGCGGTATGTGCTAACAGTCGGACGCTGTAACCAACTCAGCCATGGGGCACATACAACTTGGCAATAAACATACCCATTTGACGGACATTTATAGAACTAAATTGTGGTATCATCCACTAACGCCATGACGGTGGCTATAGCAAGACAGCTGACAAAGTCCTGGAAAGAATTTCGTCCAAGCTGAGGCTCCTTCGAACAGCTTCGAATCCTTAAACTTGCGAGCTACCATATGTACAGCAGCGAGGCAGATGGAATGTATGCAATTTAATATTTTACTTTCTCGGAACCTGTCCCAATCTACGAAGACTAAAGCGCCGTGATCTTCAACCCATTATCCTCAAGCGCGCGAAGACGTTTCTCGAACTCCGAGGGAACGCGTGTTGACCATAGCCTTCCTAGATGCAATCGTTCTAATACCTCACCCACACTAGTATCCCTTTTTCCTGGAAGAACACACATAGCTCTGCTATCTGTTCGAGCGCCTAGTGCTGAGCTTGAACATCGCGACTCAATCATCCCAAGCACAAGGCCAATTTTTTCTCGATCAATTGCGAAATCTCTCCTCGAGGCTGGAAACCTTATTCCAAATTCTTTCAAGTGAGGCAGTAGGTGTCCAGGCGTCTGCAAATACGATGCAATTGGAGCCGTTTCAGCCACTCCCGGGGAAGGCAACCACATCAGTGCTTGAATCAGCCATCTTTGCAACTGAAGGAAATTCCACGCACGATGGTCGACGTCACAGAGATCTAGTTTGATAAGAGAAGATGAGGTTGCCTGAATGAGCGCCATGAGATGTTTGGAGCTATATGATATTCCGTGTAAAGTAAGTGAGGTGAGGTGACATTCGGAACGAATGACCAATGAGGTGAGATCTGGTACGATAACATGGGAGAATGAGAACTCTTGAGAGCCACTGATAAGGGTAAGTATGGAAAGAGATGGATAGATGCACCGCGTGATATCAGGACCGAGCGTTTCAAGACGGTGGCTGGCGACAATTGTGAGTGAGGAGAGAAATAGACAGGTGTAGGCGACAGGGTCGCGGAAAGAAAAGTCGTTGGTACACGAGTCAAATCCTGCTGTGACGACGCTGGTGCATAAGCATAACGCTTTATGCATTTGGTCCAAGTCTGAGTACTCCAACGTTAAGTGGCGGAGTTGATGCCAGGGTACCGCGAACTGTTCCAGTTCAAATACCGTCATGTCAAGAGATAACGTGTGCAAGCGAGGGGCATTAGACCACATACGACTATTTGAAGATACTGGATATGGGGGACTATCATTCATCGAAAGGCTGAGCGACTCCAGTAAAGGGAACTCTTTGACTCCGCGATCTTCAAGGTCATGATACACCGTTGTTATGATATGAACGTGGCGCCAACGGTGAGCTTGAGCATACAACATATGCATAACACTCGAATCTTTTCGTAAGTTGAGAAATAAATCCAGTGGGCTATTCCCAGACCTTTCCAAAGAGAGCTCTGTGAGATGCCTGACTCCTTCAGATTCTGGATCCTCATGTGCTAGTATACATATCGACGACCAAAGTTGACATAGCGATAAAGCTACCGCCCTCCACCGAGAGCAGACGAAGCTGAGGTCTAGTTCGCTGGCAGAATATTCGCCAGGGGCGCGGGTAACGACAAATATGAAGATTTGACACAGAATTTCGTTGGGAAGAGCATGGATACCGGCTTGTGGATCACTTGCCATGAAGACCCAGCCTTCGGAGGCTGAGCTAAGAGCTTACCTCAGGCTTACCAATGTCTGTCGGAATTCTTAAGGTTTGATTAACATACCGCCGGCAGTCTATCTGTTTCCCGTACACTCGCACAACGCCCACAACTGCATATATGGCTGGATCGTAATTATGGAAGACAGGCCATCACCGGAAGGGGAAGAGCGTCTTTGACCTTATACCTCTGCCGTCAACTCCCTTAGCCTCATCAACGATGCATCCTCTGTCTGAACTGGCCAAGGTTATCGTTGACTCAGGGTCAGCAATTGTCGCGGTGGTGGCCAAGATTGAAGCACTTGAGCAGTCGAACGATGCGTCCTTACGATCATGGGCCAAAGATTTTGCCGTCGCCGTTGTAAGTCTAGCTACAGCTCGTTATGTGTTTACTGCTCATTATATGTAATTTTGTCAGGCGCGTTACCGAGGTGTCATTCGTATATTGTCCAAACGGCGCGATAAGACATCCTTTCTTGAACCAGCCGAAGTCAAGGACGCCCTTCTTGCAGCCGATAATTTTTTGCTCAAACATACCCATTGGACTTGGGACGAGGCCTGGCTCGATTCCCGATGGAAACGTGCAGCACTAGAGCGCAAGAAGATATGGGAGGCTGAGGAAGAGCGTCTTCGGATACTCAGGGAAGAGGAAGAGATCAGCACGATTCTCGCAGAAGCTCAGGCATTCCTCAAGACCGAGGTCGTCGTCTTCGACTATCCGACTGAAGAAGAGTGGGAAGCTCTTCGTAATCAGCCCCCTCTACAGGAAGACCCTGCCCCAATCAGCTTCTTCAATCCTACCTTTGACATAGCCTCCGAATCACCGGACAGTTCATTCAGAAACTCGCCGTTGTCGTTTTCTGACATGAGCATGAGTAGTCCTAGTTCTCCCCCTTCGACAGCTCCTACCCCATTACAGAGTCCAAAGATTCCTGTGGGAAACATCGACCGTATTTGGGATGATCCAGTGTTACCAGCAACTCAGATCGGCCCTTCATCGAAGAATCGAGCTGATCCCCGCACCCAACTCAGTAGGGAACCTCACGGAAATCCCACTGGGAAAATTGCCCCCGTCTCTAGCGGCTCTGGAACTACTGGAAAGCATGTGGGACTTGCGAAATCCATGGATTCTGCAACTGCTTCTGAAGGACATGTTTCCACGAGTTCTGATTCTACCTCTCGCCAAGCTTCCATTAACGCTGATGTGGTCATCCATCCTCACACAACCCGCGCCACGCTGCCCACTACCAAAGGCGCTAAGGCCAGATTTAATTCGACGGTGAAAAATTCTCCCAATAGCCCAATCAATAACCAGCCCCCAAAAACCAATGCTACATCCCCGAGGCGACCACAATTTTCTCAGCTGACGGTGGCCACATCCTCACAAGTGGGTGTTTTTTTTGTGATCCATGATCCCCGATCTCAGAATGTTATTTTACTCTCATACATAGTTTGATGGTGTCCGAGTACCGTCTCCGATGTCACCTGCGCGGCGCAACAAAAGAGCCCGTGATAATGATGAGGATGATGAGGATGAAGACGAGTTCGTGAGACGTGATGGTGGAACTCTGATTGGAACCGGCCAAATCAACTGTAGGTCCTGATAGTCTAGTTATCGTCGCTCCTTGCTTCTCACACCTACCGCAATGGACAATCTGATGATCTGTCATTCTTGTGTTCTACAGCCCCTTCATGTTCGTCCTGCTCCAAAGTCAACTCGAAATGTTTTCGTCTAAACAACAAGTCCTGCTGTGCTCGTTGCTACCAGGAGCACCTGAAGTGCCCATTGGACAGGCCAAAGACGAAGAAACAGAAGGCGCGCAATATAGTGGAGCGAGATGCCTAGGGGTCGGCAGTCCCGAGGCGTTCATCGTTTCTGAAGTTTTAAGGTTTATTGTGAGGGATCTGATACCCATGGTACATGCGCAGGAGTCAAGCAGGACAGTGGCGGGACCGTGACGGGACCGCAACGTGATGAATTTTGTATCATTTTTGGAGCCTTCTATTCGCTTTCTTTCGGTTGGTATAATCTGTCTAGTTTTCGAAGATGTGTATGCTGTTAGGGTCATTGTTGTACCAGTAACTAACTTGTGCTCGAATTTATACAATGTACAGTAGCGTTTACCTCACTTTTCTAGGGTTCCCCGAATGGCCATGATCGATCTTTAGACTACAGCAGCCCTTTAATTTCCAGCTGCTCGCATCCACGAAACGCTTCACATTATCTACGTGCTGTTGAATGCTGTTAACCGGTTTGGGGTGACAACATCTTTGACGAAGCGCCTAACTTGTACCTCGTTCAAATTTTTGACGATGCATGAAGTCTTTCCTTCAACTTTCCTTTACCTGTCCGAGATCCAATTCAACGCCGCCGTAGGTCTTTCCGATCTGAGTGATGTCGATAGTCGAGCCTGAGGATATCAGGCGACCAATTTTCAAACCATGTTATATTTATTAAATAGCGGTGATCAAACTGTAAGCCGAAAACATGCACCGATAGTCTTCTCCGAAGCAACACATACACTGGGTATAGTGAGCTACATAGGGAGCAGATGATACGAGCTGAGTGAAGATCCCAGAGAGGGACACAGGTGGCTTCACAGCTCTACCACATAGGAACCTGGACAAAGATAATCCATGGCAAACAATGTACTATTCCCAACTTGCTGTCACGGTCTTACTTACTTGCGGTTAATGAGTTTTTTAGCAAACATGTATCATCTGACGAAAGCCATACCGAGCCTTGGATAGCATCTGGCAAAAGATATGCCCCATACTGAACCACGGAATAATTCTTTTTTTCTTCAGAAATTAGATGTATGTAAGTCCGAGAAAGTTGTGACGATGAAGAAACTTTCCCACGATAAATTAAATTAACATTGACTGTGAACTTCAACGGCATGGAGGCCTCTCTAGGCGAACCCTTCCTATTATCGAGCTATACGACAACGAATAAGGCCTCAAAATCATCCAAAACATCCGGAAGACTACCGAGCATTTTTGCTTCCCATCATGGAACTGGCGGAAGTTCAGATGGTCATATCACTGTCGCTGCTCAGGGCGACGGTGTTCATGTTTTAGATGTTGGTGAAATTTTTCTTCGAAAAACATCTATATTCAAAGTTCTACAGCTCTCCACTTTACATCCAATCATCTCGCATACATTGGGCCCGACTATCACTTTTTCCTGTCCATCGGTTACGCGTAGCGAGTTGCAAAGCGCAAATCATGTTTGCACGACTTACGCTGCTATATCATCCTCTCCGGAAATTTCTGAAGACGAAAAAAGCCGTACGATATGGATGTGGAAGGAGGGGCTATCGAGTTCTGTTGCGGATCGAGTAGTGCAAAGGAAAAAAGCAGTTGTAGTACGTCTATTTTCTCCCATTCTGCTTGTGGTTTCACCGATTCATTGGGCTATGTAAGGTAGCTTCCGCATTCAATTTCGGGTCTATACATCGATAGCGAACTTCCTTCCCGCGTTCTCGTCACATCATCGCAAGGTGACCTGACGGTCCTCCACAGTGACCTGCAAATTCAAGCTACACGCACGTCAAAATGTGAATCCTTGAAAACCTTTGTGTTGTCTCGGAGAAATTGCACATTTCTCCCTCCTCGAGGATCTGTGCCGTCTTCTGCTGCCATTGTAATCTCCTTTGTTACACTGAACGCAAACGTTCGAATACAGATATTGGCTGTAGACCTAGAAGATCAGTTTCGCGAGCTCGGAAACATTGAATTGCCCATAAAATATCAGGTTGGTCGATCATTTCGAATTATCCCACCTCGTCTCATACTTTTTAGTCGTTTTGCGACGTTTCATTTAGCGGAACAGGTTTCTTCAGCGTTCTCCGTGAGTCCTTACGCGAGTAGCGTTGAGTGGAAGACTAATGGAAGACACCCCCCGAACAGTGACAGATGGCACCTGGTCGTCATTTGAGTTGAAACGGAGTGATGACACACTCTACTTGAATTCGATTGAAAACATCCAATTGACTTCGTTATCGTTCATTTTATCGTCCAACGGCGCTGAAGCTTCAATACTTGCGTTAGGGTCTTCATATGTTCTGCTTGCAGGCTCAACAGGCTCCTCTTCGAATCGGGAAGTTGTGCTCCTGTTTTGGGATCTGTCTTTCTCTGTACTCCTCGCTTCACACACATTACCGCTTCCTCCGTACCTCACAAACGAAAAAGTATCAATCACCCTCGTTGGCGCTCTATCGTCCTCCAACGTTCTGTTATTGATCTCCCCTATCTCGATCATTCCAGGTCGCCGTCAATCCCAAGGCCAGTCTTCTTCCAGTAGCTCGGTCTGGGTAGTACCGGTGACGGTTCCTCCAAGTTCGAGTATAGCCAACGCTATCGGTCGTGCGGCAGCAGCAACGCCATGGTTAGCCGTTAGTGACGCCCAGGGTGATTCACATGATGCAGGGAGAACAAAGTTGGTGAACGAGATGCGCTCTGCTATGGACCGAAATCAACCTGAGAATGCCAACAACGCGTTCTTCGAATGGGAGAAGCAGGCAGTTTTAGAGAATTCTCAGCACAAACTCGTATGTTGAGCCATAGTTCCTTTCATATATCACAAGCTGATTTTCCTCTTGACTTCATGTAGCCTGAAATGCCAACATTGTACGGGTACAATTTCACCAAGGAAATTTTGAACATCGTCCTCCAACCCTCAAAACCAACGAAAAAAACACTGTACTCTTCAAAAATTGTTCAACACCTTCTCGAGAAAAAGGTCGTCAGTGCGGGCATGGTGGAGGCCGACCTTTTAGGAGTGTTCCGATCGCATAATGATTGGGTCAGTCGTTGCGCGATTTCCTATTTTCTGCCATTGTTGATGCTCGTCCATAGAAATCCATATGCTCGGCTTTGACACGAGTGTCGGATCTTCAAGAGGCTGAGATTATCGAGTGTCTGTGTTTTGTCCTTGCACGCTACCGACAGGCTCGAAGACCCACTTCTAGTGATGCAATGCAAATCGATTCAGTATCAAGCATGAACGACGATTGCCCAACGTTGCAGGCCTTCTTGAGTCTCGTTGTTCGTTATAGTTGCTCACTAAATCCCCTTCGAGCGGCGTTCCGTCGCTACCTATCTGACGTCGATGATGTGATTTGTCTATTGGAAATGCTCGATTCCTGGATAGGTCAATGGGCTGGGCGTGACACGCGCTTGCTGCCTTCGAATAAAACGGTGAAGCAGAATGAGCTCGGAGTATATATCACGACATTGGAGAGTCAAGATTCTTTAGCAGATATTCCATCAATGTTACAGGTACTTTCTGACCTCCTTTGGTTTTCGGCGTATGCTGATCTCCCCTCGTACCACAGATAACGTTCTTCCTCCAATGCCTCATCGATACCTCTTTCATTAATCTCATCCAAACACCGTCCGCTCAACGTATACTCCGAGGGATTCAGGCTCATATTGATCCCGAGATTAAGTATATCGACCAGACGGAACAGCTGCGTGGGCCTTTGGAGCTTTTTGTGAAAGCACAAACGAAGGCGATAAAGGAAGCTAAAGCTGCTAGCGAGGGAATCAAAGTGCCTACTCCGGATCGGAAGCAACGGAGAAAACTACTTCACGAGCAGGCGGGGGCTACTATAGGTCTTTATCGACTGGAAGAACTGACTCTCTGATGTGGGGGAGATGTTATATACGTTGCTGAAAAAAATTACATATTTGCCCCTCTACTCAAGCCACCTGGTTTCACCACTTTCGCAAGCACCTCCAGTTGTTGATTGAGCTCTCCAGTCATCGCGGTGAAATCGTTAATGGTTTGCTCGTATGCCGCAATCGTTTTGGGATCTAAATCGTCATCCTCGGTGTCGTTGTCATCAGTATCGAGAGTGCCCTGTGCTTGCGATATCAGTGCCATGAGTTTGTCTTTCTGCAGCGATATCTTTGGCAATATCAATCGGACTGGGAATAAATCGAGTGAGCAAAGAATCTCACTTTGAACTTGAAATACAACTTACGATGCTCTGTAACCGCTGCATTGAGCTCTGAATTCGACAAAAAAGTCTCGATAGTCTCTAAAGCCTGATGGCAGATGGTATTGTAGCTCGTCTCTGCTGATTGGATTTCCGACAAGGTATGATTGACTTCTTCCCTGAACAAAGTTGTCTTTGGGATTGTGCTGTATAGATTTAACGAACCTTGTTTCTGGGATAGACAAAACTGGAGGATCTATCGTTGAGATGCTCATAGCGTCCAGTCAAAGTGTTGAATGACGACAGGCTGTGAGAGCGCCACATTTAGGTTCAATGACGTCTCACATCGATGGAGTGGAGAATTTATCTCTTCCGAGTGGTATGAGGTAGTATCCGTCGGTGCAATTCGCCTTTTCAGGACAGCTGCTTTGATTGATTGATGTCCCTATTCACCAAACACCGCGCAACATAGGCAACATCACCATTTTTCTAGTCCTTCTTCCTCTCTATAACCTCTTCTCTTCGTACACAGAGTTGTAGAGCTGGTCTCTATCCACACTCGGCAAATTCCATCTTTTCCACCGACCCATATTTCCTTCAACCTCGTATCTCGGGTTGGCAGAACGTTCAAACTGTTCTTTATGAAATCTCTTTCGATGCTGAGCATGCTGATTGCTCTGCCCCTTTGACTGACAGGTCTTGCGAGGCTTGCCAACGCGTGTCCGATTGTCAAAAGCTCGCTAGGCTCTCGATCCAGTCTTCTTGAAAAGGCAAAAGGCTACCTCAGTTCGTTCTGCGACCGTCCTAGGACAGACATTTGTTTGTTTTATCTCAACGACGTGAGTTGTTGAATGTTTGATCTTTCGAGCTATTCTGATCATAAATCAGGAAATTGCTATGAAATATTACAAGACGAGGCATTCGTTCAATGTTGAACGGGATGGCCTTAGTTCAAGACTCGCCCCCTTTAAGCTTCCTGAACTTAATTGTACTTTTGGGTTGGAATCAGAACTCAGGGAAATAGCCCACAAAGGGTTAGTTGTTCTTATTACATTTCACAACTTGGAAAACCTGAAACTATGCATGTTCACACAGAGATTGGCAGGTAAAGCCCCCACTCTTTTATATCAAACCGATTAAAATTTTTTACCATAACCTCTTCGACAGTGCATCATCGACGCCAACGAAAACAAGTTCGAAGAGCTGAATAAGGTGAGTGATGGTTGAACCTTTTCCATCGTTATCTGAAATCCATGCATAGGTCTACACTTCCCGGCCATCGGAGGCAGGTCCAAACGCAATGACCTTTGCAATGGCAGCATGGATACAAGTATTCATTCCGCATGCACTCTTCTCAAAAAGAGATCTCGACCTCAAAGTACGCTGTCAGTCTCTCAGTCAAGGCAAGTGCTCGATTCTTGCTTTGTCCTACATTCTCAATCAGTTCCCGTCTATTTCCAACAATTTGTAGACATGGAATTTCGGATACCTCGATGGAGAAGCTGGAATATCAAGAATTGGCCCCGGGACAGTAATGGGGAGCTGCTCCCTCTAAATCACGTTGGGCCTTGGCATCCAACCCCTCAAATCTGATGATGAAGTTGGTCACTCTGGCGTCTCGAGTGAACTAACTGAAGCCACCTAGCCAGGCAGTAAGCTAGAGATACTGTTGCTCTGTTGCTCTTCGCCTTTCGTTTCGAAGCTACGTAGCCATGAATATATGAACATGCAAATTAGATACGAGAGTTTCAATCCGCCTTCGATCTTGACTCTGAAATACAGTCCTCGGCCTTCGGGTTCTGGGGGTAATGGTACCGATCTTATCTCATCTCAGGCATTTCTCTTTCTCTCTTCACTGCAGATTCAGCAATGCTCGGCTGTATCTATAGACGATATACTATGTATGTAATCGGAGACGAACAGGAAGCTTCTGGCTGCTAGTTGGAAGGCTGGCAATGGCAGTATGCCGTTACAGTAATGAGGACGGCGTTAAGACCTCACTGTTGCTCCACAATCAGAAGGGTCCGTCGCCATTCGCTTGGCGAATCATCACCAAAATCCTCTTTCCTTTCCACCACGACTCTCATTTCTCCTGCCATTCCTTTACTGCGATGTTCAACAAACCTTCCTTTATATCCTCCCTGCTTCTCACTCTTGCGCTGACAAACTCTTTTCCCGGACCAGCCTTCGCGACTCCTGCGCCTCTCATACCTCCTACGGTGTTCGAATCAAGGTCCTCTGGGGCTGGAATATCCATTCCTATCCGCAAACGAAGTGGTTTGGCAAATTCTTCCGGCGTTTTCGATGTTGACAAGGCCAGAGTGGATGTCATAATGACCGTCAACAAACATAGGCGGAACATGATGAATTATTTGAGCACTCAGGGCTCCTTGCCAGCTGTGAGTTAACAAAATTGTCTGATACGGACGTGAGTCGGGCAAACTAAATTGTGATCTCATTTCCCAGGGCTACGAGCTTGAGCCTCTTCTTACTCTCCCTGTAAATCTCGTCGAGACTCTTACTGGCCCGAACATTATCGAGAGACAAACAGTCCCTTTGACAGATGAAAACAATGGAGAATTGTGGGACGGACAAATTTCCATCGGTTCAAACGATCAGAAATTCATCATAGATTTCGACAGTACGTCTGTCTCTCCATGTGTTAACTCTGTCAACTCATTGACGCTATTCAGCTGGCTCGTCCGACCTGTGGGTTCCCTCCATCAATTGTACTGCATCTACATGTTCTTCAAAGCACAAATATGACCCTTCAGCCTCTTCTTCTTCGGAAGAACAAGATGGTTCGTTTAATATCCAATATGGTGATGGATCTACAGTTTCCGGTTCGATTTATACGGATGGTGGTCAGTGTAGCCTGTATCCTCTCCTACAGTATTTTCATCACCGCTGACAATCATTCAGTGACGATTGCCGGAATATCTGTAACTGGACAACATTTCGCCGCAGTGACTAATCTGTCCAACTCCGTTGCTCAGACATCTTTTGACGGGTGAGCGAGAATATACTCTTATGCTCTATCTTCGATGATTGATGTCCTTGAAGGATTCTGGGAATGGGCTATTCTACTCTCTCGAACCTCGGTGCACCAACTTTCTTCGAGACAGCTGTCAAACAAGGGGTGGTTGCCTCCCCCGAATTCAGCTTCTTCTTATCCGCTAACGGCTCTGAGCTCTACCTTGGAGGGACAAACTCTCAACTCTACACTGGTGACATTGAGTTCCACGACGTCAACACCTCTCCAGGGTACTGGAAGATCTCTGGTGGAAGCGTCGGTGTCCCATCGAATGCTAGTGTTGTGTCCGGTATTGATACTGTCGTCGACTCCGGCACGACTCTTATCTATGGACCTCCCAATGATGTGAAGAACTTGTGGGCTGCTGTCCCTGGCGCGGCGGCGTACGATGCGGAACCCGGATTCTATACATACCCTTGCAATCAGACTTTGGGTGTATCGTTTAGCTGGGGTGGAAAGAACTGGAGTATCCCCGATGAACAGTAAGTAGTACCTTTTCGTTGTGTGATCACCTGAATTTACCGATTTTCGAAGCATGAGCACTGGCTTTGCAGATGGCAGTGGTCAAAAGTGTGTTGGGGCTATCATTGGACAGAACATCTTTGGCTCCAGTTCGCCTACGTGGCTTGTCGGGGACACGTAAGTGACCTTGTCTTTTTAAATGCTACTCAACGAATATCTGATCGCTGTACCTGTGTTAGCTTTATGAAGGGCGTTTACTCCGTCTTCAATCTCGGAAACAACCAACTTGGGTTTGCGCAGCTTGCTTAATCCCGCCGTTCTTCATCATAATTTATTTCATTTGCCCTCATCTATCCATACCCGAATCACCTTCATCACGATGTCCACCCATTACCATGATATTTATTCTGAGATTGCTCATAGTTTTCATCTTCCCCATCCTCCGAGTTTTGCTGCATCTTTCCGAACATATTATTGACAGAATAGCTACTGGAGACCTTCCCGTCGTCTCCTACCAACCTATGTATCCTTCGAACCCCGTAGCATCTTTCCAAACATTTTCTTGACGTCAACCCTCCTGAGCGTTTGCTTGCAACATCACGTTTGAAACATACTCTATTTACTCGAACATGATATTTATTCGCTCTAGCTTAGCAGTGTTGTGAGATATAGAAAGAATTCGTCCGAGATTTGCGTTGATCACCCAATCATCTATACAGTACATGCTTTGGAGCCTCTTCGTCACAGTCGCTCGTTGCGCATCGTGTAGTACAGCCGATTCACAGCTTGCCAGTGGGGGCAAGCTCCAAACGTCTTCAACTTGAACTTGTGCGTGGTGTCTAATTTGCTGACAAATATTGGTTGATTGAGTGAGCGCCTAAAAACCGTTGATTGAATATTCAAATCACCTCTCCCTCTCAAACCAAAACATGGCAAGAGTCGCGATCAAAAGGAGATACACTGAATACGCCGACACAGATAGCTCCCAATCCGAAACTGAACTTAGTGATGATGATTTCGTACCTACTAGAAAGAGTAAGAAGGTGAAGCCTTCGCCAAAGCCACCGAATGAGGCGAAGGTGAAGATCTCAGCGGGGGCAGATATGGATTCTATTCACAGCTGTGAGTACGCTGCTTCCTGCATTGGATTACCATTGCTGGAAGGTGGGTAAATGTGAATCATGCTTTAGTGCCAGAGAATATCGACCAAACAACGTTGGAACGTATCAAGAAAGCTTTGAACCTGTCCAAGCATCCTGGCACAACCGAGAACGAAGCTCGGCAAGCAATGAGGTACGTATCCGTATCCGCTCTCTTATACTTATATCAGAGAAGATCTCACTCACAACATTTGTACGGGAATAGGCTGGCCATGAAGTTGATGGCAAAATTGAAGTGAATAACCCGTTATGATTGTTAGTACCAGCTTTGCTGAAGTTGTTTTCAGCATTACCCAGGCGCAAGTGTTGGAAAGTATGGAAGAGAACGACGACATTTCGAAGCAGTGTGTAATTTGCTTTTTAAGGACCATGTCATGCAACTAACAAATTACTATGTATTCAGAGCGGGCCAATCGTGAGTAATGAACCATTCTTTTTGCAACTGGAACCTTTCGAGCCCGTTTTGGAAGTGTGGTTTCTATCTGTTGTCAGGAAGGTAAATCGATGTATATTTCGACATGGTCTCAGACAGCTTCATTTGCTGTCTGCAACATGTTTGATGTCAAATACTACACCCAAGTGTAAGTCGCGGTTTGTATTTAGGGAACACCATCTATTCAGACGATTGTTCCACAGCGGAGATGAATCAAATCAAATCGATTTCATTTTCTATGGTATGTTGTCTGTACCATCTTAGTGTCTTGTAGTAACCTTTGAATCTGGCAGGGCTAGGGCCGAACACCGTCACTGCTGCCTATGGTTTCGAGACGGTCTGCCTTGAATACTTACACTAACGCCTGTTTTCCTGTTAATCACTATCAACAGGTCTATAATCTCATTATGGATTGGCGCATGGCCAACAAAGAGGCCAAGGGTATCAATGGAAAGAAGTACGCCGGTTTTCTAGATCTTGCTTGTAACATCCTCATCAGTATACAGTTCTTATTGTCGCGGCGTAGCGGATGGCTTCTATAATTTTTCAAAGAAGGAGAAAAGACGCGAAGAAAAGGAAGCAGAAGCGGCAGAAATGCGAAGGCTTGAAGCGCAGCGTAAAGCAGAAGAAGCGCAACGGCAGAAGGAGATTGAACGATTGCAGTTGGAGACCATCGAAACCAAGCCAGAACTCGATAGGAAGGTGAAGATCGAGGATGTAAAAGAAGAATCAGCTGATGTTGTGGATCTACCAAGCCCTTCCTTTGTCCACGAAAGTGATTCGGACGACGATTTTGGAGATGATGGATATGATGACGGGGACTTTGGCTATGATGGTAATGATGGAGGATCTGATTTTCAAGCAGGCCTGAATACGGAGGAGGCTCTGGAAGAAGATGCTGTCGCTCCCCACTTTCCATCGAAGGAAGGAGTACACGATATTGATCTCGACCAGCTTTTGAAAAGGTCGGACGAGCGTGCGCGCAAGCAGGCCGAGAATCCGGACATAGCCCTGAACAAGGATAAGAAGAAGAAGCGAGATATACGCCGGGTGAAGGGGGACGTAATGGAGGACGTCAAACCAACCACGGGAGAGGCAAACAAAGTACCCAAGAATAAAGTCAAGGAAACAGAGGAGCCTTCCTGGCAATCGGCCGGTGCTCTTATTGCTTTCCGTCAAAAGTCACTCCTAGTTGCAGAAGAATACCTGAAGAAGCAGGGCTTGAAGCTGCACAAGAGGGGCAAGTTAGCAGCACTCACCCTCAAAGATGCCAATGCGAGGCAGTCATACAACAAAGGCTGGGAGGATGCGAAGAAGATTAATCTGAAGACGAAGAAGATCAAGGCTTCGGAGGATGACTGAATAGCATCGGTGCTAAACGGAACTGGCTAAACGTTCAGGATAACCCCGACCGTAACTTTGTCTGCTTCTCTTCTCGTTTTTGCAGTTTTTTCCATGACCAAGATCTCCACAAACATACATAAACTGACCTCAGAACTCACATATACGTCCACTTCAATTTCGTGCTTATAATTCTTAACCACTTACCATCCCAGTGTCTACTTGTTTCACATTGTTGTCAAAACAGAAAAATACCTGCTTCATAACATCTGTATTATTCGGTACAAGCTGCAGAATGTAGATCTAGATTGTGGGACATATCATACCATACTCCAGCACCAAGGCGAACCCGAACGACTGGATATGTTCACATGAATTCACCTCCAAAATCTGCAAATTCTACCGAGCCATTGCCGACGAATTCTTCCGAGTAAAGATGTTCGACCTAATCTTCTCCAACTCATAAGAATGACCAAGAGGCTGCATATTGGAGTAGTGTTATAATATTAGGAATATCGTGGCGCACGCTCGATGCGTTCGGAGGATAAAGAGGAATTCATTCTCATGACGGGGGAGATTTGCGGAGCTTGAGCGGAAGATGAAGCAAGTTTAACTTGACCTGATGTTTGCGGTGACAAATATTTTAGATTCACTCACTCGGACTTGAGGAAAACACAGGGAGAACACAAGGAAAACAGGATAAAGTAATTTTACCTGGTATTACCTTTTACGGCAAGTGGGTCACACGTTCTTGACAGCGTCGTCCCGTATTACTCCAGTCCCTGACAATTTACGACTTCCATGTCGGTCTAGTTGCTCATGCTCACCATTCCCTCTGAACTTGGTCGTTTTGTGCTGGAAACCGTCACTTCAAACACTTTTCAGCAATTATTTCCTCTCCTCGTCATCTTTTTGGTCCCGTTCTCGGTCCTATATATTGCTCGGTCATCGCCAAGGCCGTCGACGAGACTGAGCCCTCTTTTCTATTCGATTCTGATGGTCCTTGAGAGCCTTGGTATTGCTTTGCCGTGGAACTGGGGGAGTTCTGTATCCAATAATCATGCGCCGAAGAAAAAGAGCAAGAAAAGGGCGATAAAGTCGGAGAAATTTGAGCTTGAACCAGGTGAGTCGAGCAAGGTATGTTTCAAGGAATGCTCGTGATGATAACCGCTAAGTAGGTCAGGATGCATGCGCTGTATGTTATCCAGGACTTGTCAATATTTCGGGTACATATTGCTTCATGAATTCGACAGTACAGGTATCGTAGTATTCATTTGTTGAATGTTCAATGCTGAATCCAGCTCAGGCTTTATCATCTCTGGCATACCTTCAGCCACACATCTCAGCCATCCACGCTAAAGCAGAGGCCTTGGATATTCCTACACCTATTATTGACGCCCTCCGAGACTTATTTCATGCTCTTAACGATCCTCGCTCAAGACCTTCATCTATTCGCCCCTTAGAGCTCATCTCTGTCCTCTCTTCAGCCGGCCGTGCTAACTCACTATTCAACTCTCGAGAACACCAAGACGCTCAGGAGTTGTTCCAGCTTCTGTCTGAATGCATCAAATCTGAAATTTCTGCCATCGACAAAGAAAGCGCTCGAGATCGGGGTCTCGGTGGCCTCTCGCAAGAGGTAGAAACCAAGATTAGCAAGAGTGTGTTCGATGGCCTGACGGCGAATCGAAGGAGTTGTGTTGTCTGCGGGTATACAGAAGCCGTGATGCATTTTCCGTTTGATAATTGGCAATTAACGGTGCCCCGAATGGCGGTGAGCCTTCCGAATTGGATTCGTTTATGTATTAGTGCTTATAAGCTGTTCCAGTCCACATGTTTGTTGGAGGATTGTCTTTCCGAATACACCCGACTGGAGATTCTGAAGGACTGTATTTGCCGGAAATGTTCCATGACGGCTACTCATCGGAGGCTCATGCAGGAGGCAAAATCTCTTTCGCAGGTTGAAAATCCGTCTGCATCCAAGAAACGTAGGTTGAAGGACGTCAAGAAAATGGCTGCCAAAGTGAAATCCGCACTCGATGAAGGCCGGATCGAGGATGAAATCAAGGATGTACGGATGGAAAAGGTGATTAGCCTCTCTACGAAACAGGCAATGATAGCAAGAGTACGTTAATCGATCCTTGATAAACAAATTATCAATTCAAGACATTCTATATAGCCACCACCTGTCCTTGTACTGCACCTCAACCGTTCAATGCACTTCACGCATTACGCCACCAAGAATAACATCCGTGTTATCTTCCCTGAAGTTCTAGATCTCACGCAATATACGACCTCAGGCAATCTCTCCACCATACCAACATCCTCACTTTCTACCCCACCCCCACACCCAAAACGCTCAACAACTCCCACCCCTGAACCCCGCGATTCATCATCCCGCACGATTTACCGATTGTCGGCTGTCGTATGTCACTTTGGCCAGCACTCATTTGGCCATTATATTTGTTATCGCCGGAAACCCAAAAGCAGTTCAGGCAAGCCGGAAGAAAAGTGGCGTCCACCGAGGCTAGTCATCGAGTTGCTGGATGAAGTTAGTGCTTCAAGTTCTATCAAACGAGAGCCTGATGTCGATGACACTCCGACCGAGGGAGAAGACGCTGAAGGATTCGAAGAGTATATCTGGGACGACGCAGATTCATCTACTGCGGCCGGAACAGGTCGAGGGTGGCTTCGAGTTTCGGACGATTCTGTCACGGAGGTCGGAATCGAAAGTGTGTTACAGGAAGGATCGGGAGCGTTCATGCTCTACTACGAGCGTGCAGTGATCTCAGGCATCGTACATGCTGGTTTGGCGCACGGCGGTGCCTCTCCGTATCCTCTAAGCATGAGCATGGTCAACGGCCATGCAATAATTGGCAACCCAAACCCGGTAATGAATGGGTATCCTGTTGGTGTTGGTGTCGGCACGCCTCTCAATTCGGAAGAGACGTTGAAGCCGCAACGGACAATGACGATGATGATGAATGGGAATGGAAGTCTTGGATCGCTGTTTAGCATGGATGAGAAGGGCCGAGACCGCGATATGATGTCCTTATCATCCATGTCAACAAGTGGGTCACCGCCTGTGGTTGGCCCCAGGGTGGTAAGAAGCGTCGATGCGGGGAGGAGAAGGAGCCATAGTGCTGCCCCAGGTACATCGGAGAAAAATTCATTGTCAGCGTCCTTGTCCCCGATACCTTATGCTTCATCGTCATCATCGATGTTCCCTCCTGCGAGCTCGCCGTCTTTAATAATGTCGCCTTCTCGACCTATTGCGGTGCCTAATGGTAGTGCAAGGCCCAAAGTAGAAGATATTGACCGATTTGATGATGCTGAGAGAGATTATGACGATGATACGTCTTCTTCGTTGTCGACCAACAGCAACCGACCGAGCATCAATGGCTTCAACACTCATAACCATAACGTCCATTACAATAACAACTCCCTCAACTCATCTTTATACTCACTATCTTCTGCTCCGGCTCTCATGTCGCAGACGCGAAATCACCAAATGTCCATGTCTAATACGTCTCTTGCATCAATGACATCGATAACGAGTACAACAAGTTCTGGATCGTCTGCGGTTTCGGTACCGAGCTCGTCTGTATCATCGACGTCAACGGGCTCTTCTGGGTCAACGGGTTCTACAAGAAGAGGAAGAGGAAGATCCGCACATAAACCAGGAGGACCAAAGGGGCGTTCGCCGCAGTCGAGACATCCGCCGTTGCAGTCTTCACCTATGGTTGGGTTGAAAGCATAGAACGACCGAGTTGTAATAGCTTCGCATAGATGCTGGTACAGTATTTTATGGCGCTCGTGGAAGAATAGAGTCTACAATTCTTATCCGGATTCCGTCCGTCGTTCCCTCCCTCTTCTATTCCTATTCTACTCTACTACTATCGTTATTGCCTTTGACATTATTCCTCCCCCCGTAGCCATATATATGATCGTCTCTCGACGAGGTTCTACTCATTCAACCCCCACTCACGTAGCATTTTGGGTGAAAACTGCATTTGTATCATTAGAATTTAGCATTTTCTTGTTTACGCTTTCGAAGTTTGAATTTCTCTGAGGATGATGTCATTCATAATTCTCCTTACCTTTTGACCGCGATGAGCAAAGTTAGTGGTAGAGGTTCTGTATTTTTTATGCAGATGGCTTAACGTGTACAAGTTCATGAAGAAAATCCAATCGAAAATCGAAAAGGTATTAGAGTCAAATGTCGGAGGAAATCTTCCACCCTCAGACGTACCTCCGCTCGCTCAACCCCCCAGCTCTCGTCAAATATATCGTTTCCGCAAACAGCGTGGTGTCAACATTGGATCCTGGTTCACATTAGAGAATTGGCTTACACCAAGTCTTTTTCAACATGCTGCTGAGCCCAAGGCGAGCGAGATGGACGTGCTTCGAGGTTTGGGGCCTCAGGGAGCGAAAACCATTCTCGAAAACCATTGGGCTCATTTTATCGATGCTGGTGACTGGAATTGGTTGGTAGAGCACGGAATCAATACTGTTCGTATACCTGTCTCGTATTATCACTTTCTACCAGGCCACTCCGAACCAGAGGTCCGCCAGTTGATGCGAGGTACGGAATACGAAGCGTTCGCAGACGTGTACGTCAATGCGTGGAAATACGTCGTTTCTAATATCCAAGCTGCGCACGAGCATGAGATTGGGGTACTCATCGACCTCCATGCTGCTCCTGGAGCTCAGAACACCGATAGCCATTCGGGTTTGAGTGGTGGTAAGGCTGGGTTGTGGGACTCGAAGGAACATCAGAAGCGGACTGTACAGATTCTTGTGGCGATGGCCAAGGAGATAGCGAAGTATGATAATGTCGTTGGTTTGGAGTTGCTCAACGAGCCGAAGAATAATAATCGGTTGATGAGCTGGTATGATGAAGCGATTGGGGCCATTCGTTCGAGCTTAGGATCTCAGGCTCAGGAACTTCCGATTTACATTTCTGACGCTTGGGATACGAATTGGTACTGTAGGTGTATCATCTCTTTACTGATGCAATTAAGAACTTACATTTTACAATTTTCAAGCGAAATACGTCAATGACCACTCGAATCTTGGATCGTTCCTTGTGTTGGATCATCATCTGTACCGATGCTTTACTTCTCAAGATCAGAACAAGTCGGCCTCCCAGCACGCTGGAGAGGTTCATCCATCCAACAATGGACCGTCCGCATCGATGTTAGCCAACGCGTCTAAAGACACACAAGGCTCAATCATTATCGGCGAATGGAGCGCCGCTCTCAACCCTGCTTCGCTTGCTTCGTATCCAGACCATGAATCCAAACTCGCGGCTCAGCGTGAGTGGGGTCATGCACAGTGGGAAGCCTATGAAGAGCGGTGCGCCGGTTGGTTCTTTTGGACATTGAAGAAAGAGGGAGGTTCAGATCGAGGATGGTGTTATTATACTGCAGTCGAGCAGGGGGTTTTGCCAGCACAAGCGGATAGGATTAAGGCTGCGTTTATCAGTGGAAGACACTCGATTGAGTCTCTGAGAGCGAAGGGTATTGTGGAGAATCAAAGGGCAATGCAGGCGCATGTTGGATGGTGGAATCAACATTCTTCAAACCCGAATGAGTTTGAGCATTGGCGCTTTGAAGAGGGATTTCGTCAAGGTGAGCTTTGAAACCACCTGAAGACCAATGTTCATCTGTGTTCATAGGATGGGGAGATTGCATTGTGTTTTTTTTCGGGCATCTGACTGGGGAGTTGCGCGGGTCAGAAGTGGGGTTTGTAGGTCAGTGGAAACGTTTGAGAACGGAGGGACATCGCAGAGAGAAGGGGAATAACAACATGGTTTGGGAATTCGAGCACGGCTTCGAACAGGCAGTCAGTACATTTTGTAAAGGCTTGATTTAAAATAAGGACAACTTTCTGAGATTACAAAAAAATTAATCGACTCGCTAATCGTCCGAATATGACCACCGCAGGACTCGAACCTGCAACCTTTTGGTAAGTTCAGCAATCGAAGCCAAACGCGCTACCATTGCGCTAGGTAGCCATGTTAAAGTCTCGGGGTGTCGTAATTGTTTTGTGGCCGCTGCATCACTCCGAACCTTTTCCATTCTACCTCCACTTCCGTGTGGAGATAGTAGAGATAGTCAAGTCATCTAACTTGAATCATACTAGTCCCACTCCATATGTTTTCCTATTAAAAGAGAGAGAGAGAGTTGATTTAACCGCCGCAGGCCACCATTTCAGAGCCAAGAGCTGAAAAAACTATGTACCAAGTACAAGTAATGCCAAGTATCATGTAGTATTTAAAGTATGTAATTAGTGTTGCCGCCGATGGAATGGACTCGAGTCGTGCGTTGGACTTGAGTTCGGCATATGGCCATGCCGACAACGCGAGTTTGCATTCGATTCATTCGAACTCGCGTTGAGTTTGCGTTGGTCACATGGAGGTTAGTCACAATCCAAGTCCTTCCTTGAACACATTTTTCAACGACGACTCATGCTCTCAACATTGAGCTCTCATCTGCCCTCCACAGCTGAAACATATGTGGCACCTGTACCTCTCAACCACTCATATTGCTTATTCAGTAGTCAATGCTTGTTGCCAACGAAAATCTTATCTTTGATTTTTCCCTGAATATCCGAGTACTTAAGATCTGCGAATTGGAGCGGTAGGCAACATTGGTGGTCTCAATGAGCTGTCACCCCCTTCATGTGTTTCGCTCTCTCTCTCCGGATACATTCCCTGACCCATTGGACATCCTGTCAAGCCCATGCCTGGACCAGCGAAAATTTTTCTTCGAGTTGTACTCGGTTTACGGTGTACCGGAAAATTTCTTGGATGACTAACGATAATTCCCGGTACCAATGGCTTTCGGAAATTTTTCCTGCTGACTGATAGGATGAATTCCCGATGCTGACGGCCTTTAAAATTTTCCTTTGGTGACTAATCAACTCCCGGTATTAATGGCTTTCGAGGGCTCAAGCCTAAGAGGGGGATACTGTCAAGCCCATGCCTCGGGTCTCCATTCCGCCGCTCGGTATTCCGAAGATCCACCTTTATTGTAATCTTTCCTTATTGTTCTTTCTCGCTACACATACCCTTTCATTCTAGTCCCTCCTTATTGTCTTTTACTTTACCCTGCAGGACTACATGTATAACTCCTAGTAGTTAGTCTGGCGCTCCGCACCATTGCGCCGCTCCGTAGATATAAATACTGCTTGTACGCTACTGTAGTTCCTCAGTTTAATTATCGACTTAGATCGACTTAGATTCCCTCCTTAACTCTTTGCTCCTCTAAGTCTTCAGGCTCATCGCCTTGAAGTACTCTCTCTCCAGCCTTTGGACTTATAAGTTCTTTGGCTCGCTCCTCGTCACTGGCGATACTGCCGCTCCGACTTGGCTGCTACTTAGCTCCTCCCTTCTATACTCCTGATCTCCGGGGACTAACGGCGTAACGGCGGTGTTGTTAATAACTTCACTACTGTCCCATTTGTCTTCCGCACTTAGACACTCTGTGACCTCTGGCACGGTTACACAGTGTGCATGATCTTAACACATCCATCAACTCTCGGAACCACCTATCTTTCAGACTGCAGTTCCATCACAGCCGCTGCATACTCCATTGCCTCATTCCCATTTTTCAGGCTTTGCTCAAGTCTCACCGTACACTTGGTCTCCCTTATCCAAGTCTGTACCCAGACCTATCCAAGACAAGCTTGGTCACATTATGACTATCTTCAGGCTCAATCTCAGGTACACAGTACATCTGGTGCTCATCGGAGCTCAACAACTTCAGCCTCAGCCTCTTCATCAGCAGCCCAATCAACAAATACACATAAGCGTGTAAGCCAAGCTTCGCAGGGTGCTCGTAATGTTCGCGCGAGAACAAGTGCATCCAACAAGGAGAATCCTAATGGTGTTTCAGTTTCATCATCCTCGAGCACTTTTCCAGCCACACCATCTGGTGCAGGACCTATGCCGTCTCTATCTGTGAAAACCCCACCACCAGCCCATCCTGCTTATGCGAGGGAAAATATATTCAGATCAACGATGCAAAAAGAAGCTCCAGCAAACAGCGGAGCAACTGATGTTTGGTTTTTTATCTCACCTTCAAGCAACAAGGATGTACCAGTTGATCAACTACCTCAGAAGATCTACAAGGAATGTCCAAAGCAATGTGAGGGTGAATGGTTAATCTGCCGCTGGTGTACTAGCAGGTTGTATCTATTCAAGTTTTGAGTGCATTGTAACTTATATATTTGTGTCTAGGACTTCCCGTCGAGGTATCTGGAAGAATGGTCTCAGCAATACAACAAATATACGGCACCATTTACAAGTACATCACCCGCAGGAATATCATGATCTAGTCATTAAATTCAAGCTCAAAGGCTGGGAGATCCTTGAGCATGGGAAGAATTCCCGTATGTCATCTTTGCGCCAGCCCGGCGAGCCATTCTTAGTTGAGAAATTCTGGGAACTCCTGACACGATGGATTGTTGTTGATGATCAGGTATGGTTTCCGTGAGGTATCGAGAAATCCTAGCCACTAATATATTTACAGTCTCTGAATGTTGTCGATTGTCAGGAACTTTGAGATTTACTTCTCTATGTTGGAGTAGAACTTTCCGATGGTGACATTCCACATCGCACAAAGCTCACTGATATCATCTTTGAGCAGTTCGAAGTTGCATGGAAGAAAATGGTTCAGGAACTAAAGGTGTGTCGTTACTTCTTCCAACAAGCATGTATACCAGATGCAAACTCAAACCTGTACAGAACTCCCTAGGACGGATATCATTTACTTCAGATATGTGGCCGCGCGGAATATTGCAAGGTTTCATGGCAATAACTGCTCATTACATGATCTATGTCGGTGGTCATTTGGTGATGCATTCACGGCTTATTGCCTTTTGCCATGTCGCAGGTAGTCATGATGGAGATAACATGGCGGAATATTTTTTCCGTGTCCTGCAGGAGCTTGATATCATTGAACGTGTGAGCATATTCTGTACTAAATGCTTGAACATGCTTTAATCCATATCCAGGTTGGAATGATTACACTGGATAATGCACCGAACAATGGTACTATGATGCGAGGTTTACAATCCCAACTAAGAGCACAAAATGTCGAATTTAGTGAGCATGGTAATAGAATCCGGTATGAGTGTATACATACTCCTTTGATTCCGAAGACTAATCTGACATGATCTCAATTATAGTTGTTTTCCCCATGTCATTAACATCGCTGTGAAGACTGCACTCTCAAGATTGGGCAAAGTTGAGCTTGACAAGGGAGATGATGATGTGACTGCCGCTGATATATTTGAGTTGCTACCTCCATCTCTTCCTGGGTCACTGACAGTCGAGTATGCTGATGCGCTTGCCAAAGATCTTGTTGGCTGTGCACGAAAGCTTGTGAATGCCTGTCGGGCATCAGGCAAACATCGTGATGCCCTACGCAATGCAATTATAAACATTCAGAAAGTCCAATCTGACAACAACGAGACTACACAAATGTGTGCCATTGTTCTGTTGCGTGACGTAGATACTCATTGGTCATCTACATTCTTAATGATTGACTGCCTGTTACAATCACTTCTTTTCCATCTTATCTTTTCCTTATCTCTTGTCTTATCTTTTATCTTTTGTCTTATCCTCTATCTCCCTTATCCTATATCTTGTCTTATCCTGTCACCTGACCTATTATTCATGCTTACTGATACAACATGCGCTTTTCATTTACTTATATTAAACACAGCAGTCTTACAACACATATACAGCATGACGATCGAGCTTTCTGTCACAAAGCGGCAGCGGCGGAGTGACTAAGCAGAGCAAGGAGGCGGAGCGACTGAGCAGAGTGGTAAATGCGGAGCAACTAAGCGGAGCAGAAGCGGACTGGTCCCAAGATAATGACAGAGATATATTGAGTATTGTAGTCATAGGTAACAATAAGTAAGCACATACCTGGTCCCAAGATAATGACAGAGAGGTCAAGATAAGGGACCAGGCTGTGAGGGGTTGGCTTTATATACATAATCCGATCTGCAAGAAATGACGATGTAATACTATACAGTTTAGGAACAAGGAAGGTGGCGGAAGCCAGTAGAAGGAGAAGGGTAATAGGTGGATCGGTAATCGATGATGGGGGTCAGGTGGATCAGTAATCGATGGGATTTGACAGTGATGTAATCGTACAAGTAAGGGCGTCGAGACAGTGAGAAAAGGAAAATGATAGGGGCTACGTACTTCATGACACTTTCATTACTTACACATTGCTTTACTTATGTTCTACTCATGTTTACCACTAACCCAGGGCATTGGGCATTACTAGGGCAGAGGGTTGTTTACTTGTATATAAGCTGTAGTTACTTGCTGTATTTCCTTAGCTTTGATCTCGTCTATTCTACCTGGTTTAGCCCAGAACTTTGCTTGCTTCCTTTATCATTCCGCCGTCTGAGGTTTTCTTGAGTGTGACGCCTGGTGATACCTGTCACTAAGAACCAGTCGCTGACACCGCCTTCTTGAGCTATATCCGGTGAGTTTTCCTATACCACATTGAATGAGTACTGATTAGCTTCAAGGCTGTCAAAACGTTCGCCTTGCACAATGGCAATGCAGACCTTCAAGCTCTTCTATTGTCACAGTTTGATCTCGGAGTACTGGCAGACATTCGACAATTTCTAAAAGTGTTCCACCTTGTTCAAGAACTTGCTTCTGCACAAAAGACTCCTTGTTTAGCCATTGTACTCCCATTATATGAACAGTTGATTGCCAATCTCCACGGTTTGAAAGCCATCCTACCCAATCTGTCACATGCAATCTCATCTGCATTGGCAAAGATCAAAGAGTATCAGGATAAGTCTCAATCAACCCATATGTATGCATACACAATGTGTATGTTCTATTCATTTTCTCATCCTGGTCTAGCTAAGTTATTCTTATAGTCATCAATCCAACAGCAAAGCTCAAGTGGATAGAAAAGCATTGGGGTTTGAGTGAGATTGTGCAAGCCAAGGCGGCTATCCATAATGTGGTGCATGTATCTATTTGTTAAAAACACGTTGCATGAAAAGCTCAATGTGCATAGATGTTACAACACCAACAGGAACTTCGCAAACAGCAGAACGATCTTGTGACTCCAACTCGAGCATCTTTAAATATTGGAGGTTCGGATGCTGCATATTCACAGCGCTCAGGTCTAGATGCACTCAATGAATACTCAGCCTCGATTTCCATCCTGTCCCACTCCTCTTCACTCTCTTCACTGCCATTGACTTCAAATGAAGAATCGGATACCATGTCTGATGGCCCGCAAGCACTCACCAAAGATGAGATTGATGGTGCCAATGAAGAAGCGGTCGAACAAGAATTCACCCGCTGGTTATCCGACGGTATTATTACTGATCGCGAGAAACTTAAATCATTTGACTTGATACGGTTTTGGGACAATGTATGCTGGTCTTTTAAATGTTGTTGTCATTCTTTTTGCTGATTTCTACACAGGAATCTATCCAGAAAGCTTATCCCATCCTATTCCGGCTCGCACTTGATATTCTTCCAGTTCAAGCATCTGCTGTGCCTTGTGAATGGGCCTTTTCAGCCAGTAAGGAGACTGATGCAGATCAAAGGTCCTGTATGTCTCCCATTTTGATGGAAGTACTTCAGGTTTTGAAGGCAATCTATCGTGATGATTGTCTTGACTTTACGAAGAGCTGGGTGGCTAAAGGCTCCGAAATGGCTGAGGAAAACACAGATGGAACCTGCAGAATGCAGTCCATGAGTGTGGTTGATGTTGATGTTGAAGTTCTCCGGAACTTATTGATTAGTGGAAATGTCGCAGAAGTTTCACGTATCATTGGAGAGTCATGTAAAGTACCTTACAAAGTGGCTGCACCACCATAATATCTATAAAATTTTGTTTTACTTGTTACGATCACTTCTTTTTCATCTTATCTTTTCCTTATCTTGTCTTATCTTTTATCTTTTGTCTTATCTTCTATCTCCCTTATCCTATATCTTGTCTTATCTTGTCACCTGACCTATTATTTATGCTTACTGATACAACATGCGCTTTTCATTTACTTATATTAAACATAGCAGTCTCACAACACATATACAGCATGACGATCGAGCTTTCATTACTTACACATTGCTTTACTTATGTTCTACTCATGTTTACCACTAACCCAGGGCGTTGGGCATTAGTAGGGCGGAGGGTTGTTTACTTGTATATAAGCTGTAGTTACTTGCTGTATTTCCTTAGCTTTGATCTCGTCTATTCTACCTGGTTTAGCCCAGAACTTTGCTTGCCTCTCTTATCGTTCCGCCCTCTGAGATTTTCTTGAGTGTGACGCCTGGTGACACCCGTTACTAGAACCAGTCGCTGACAGAAGATCAAAGCTACTCTTACCACCTGTCACACGCTACGCGATCATATCCCTATTACAATTATCCCCGCTCACATTTTTACCAACCCCTCACAGACTTCTACTCTCTCTTCGAGCAGTGTCGCCTATAGTACAAAGGTGTAACGTTGAGTCCGACACCGTACTGGCAGACGAAAGCATCGACTGATCACTAATCTTCGGAGAGGGGTCTTCGCATGCACATCGAGCTCCATTCCTAGACAGGGAGGGTGCATCTGTTCATCAAACGAGAGTGGAAGGCTGCTTCCCACATCATCGTACTCTTTTTCGAAATCTTCCCCACATTACTCCCGACTTCTACAAATCCAATCATACATTTTCCCATCATCACCACCGAGTTGCATTAGTAACTCGTCTTCCCTACAACGGATTTTACCTCAAGACTAGGACGACCTAGACTTTCGGTACAAACCAATCGTTACCGCACCCCTGATTCATCTGCTCCATCCACTTCATCCTCTATCGAACGAAACATCACCTCATTCATCCCCACTTACATACCACCCGACTACAGCATGTCTAACCCTACTCCCGCTCCTACCACTACCTCCAATGTCCATGGCAAGTCGTTGCTCAGAGAGCCTAGCATCTTTGATGGCGACAAGGCTCAGTTCAAAGAGTGGCGCCGTACCCTCTTTGCCTACATTCGTGATCCAAGGAACAGGATTACTACAGACAGTGAGAGAATTGACATTGCGGTCTCGTACATGCGAGGTCCCAAAGTCAGTAGCTGGGTCCAGAATTATACAGACGATAACTTCAATGACGACGAAGAAGAATGGCGAGTCACGTGGAAAGGATTCAAGGACGCATTGAATGCCTCCTTCCTAGACAAAGGACTCACAGAGAACGCACAGGAGAAGCTAGAACATCTCCATCAAGGCCCCAGTGAGAGGGCAGAGGATTTCTTCAAGGAATTTGAAGTTATCATGCGAGACGCTGGATATGCCAAGGATGCCCCTTATGTCATCAGATTGATCGAAATGAACGTAAAACCGAAGCTGATTGACCAAGTATACGGCACCAGTAATGAGCGAATCGAGAAGTTCGATGAGCTCAAACAGAAGATTATCAGCATCGATGACATGTGGTGGCGTCGTGAAGAAATGCGACGTAACTGGTCAAACAGATACCAGCGGAATGCTGGGCAGGGACCTAGTAATCAGAGATGGCAACCACAGACGACACAGGCTCCCGTAACTAAGGCTCCAACCCCTGCGGTACCTACCCAGGATAGGAAAGACGGTACTGGGACGACTTTCAAAGGTGCAGGCAGACCGATGGACATCGACGCTGCGCGTCGCAACAGGGAATGCTTCCATTGTGGCAAGCAAGGCCACATTGCGAAGTTCTGTCCAGAGAAAGCACCGAAGCCGCAGTTCGTCAGAGGCATGTGGAGCCGGATGACACAGGAGGATCAGGAGGCTATGGCCAAGGAATTGGGTTTTGTCCTGCCCCAGCAGTAGACGCAGGTCTGCCGGGGCCAATCTCAGAATCAGTATCGGACTTTTCGTCATCATCATATGTAGACAGTCAATTTAGTTTTGAATTCGGTAGTACTGGTACACCCAATGAAAATAACTTATCTACAATGACGAACCGAACTGAGAAAAAACCTGTGAGATATGAACCAAACACACCTGAATGGGTGGCGCAGCGGTTACAAATGGACAAACTTCCCATGGCTATAGGAATCCTTAGAGCCTGGATGCCTGAAAGTCGTGTCAGAGAAGCATCGGAAGAAACGGTATTGGCTATACGAAATCTGAACCATGCAACCGCAACAGAAGCAGTTACCAATCTCAAAAGTCGTAAGAGATTCGTCCGAGGTACCCGAGGACGTGAACTAAAGTTGCGAACGACTATTGAGAATATTGACAATGGTGTACAGATTGAAACGGAAGCCCTCCTAGACAGCGGAGCCACAGGATCCTGTATCAATAAGGATTTTGTAGAACAGCACCAGCTCACTGTTAAGGAGTTACCAGTCAAAATGCCGGTCTATAACGCTGATGGCACTCTGAACAAAAATGGTTCCATAGAAGGTTACGTACAAGTCCGAATGGTGATAGGTGATCATGCCGAACGAATAGATATGGCAGTTACCAATTTAGGCAAGACGGATATCTTCCTAGGCATAGACTGGCTACGTTATCATAATCCCAGTATTGATTGGAAGGAATCTACGTTGACGTTCGAACGTTGTCCTGACAAATGCGGGTATTTGCCACACTATGAATCACCTGAGGATGATGGTACAGAGGAAAAGCTTGTCGACGGTGAAAGGATCTTCTGGTTCGATTGGAATGGGTATCTCTCCGACCAAGGTCATATCAAAGTACAAACCACTACTACAGATGCCGCTACTCCGTACCTTGCCGAGTATGCTGATGTATTTAGTAAAAAGGATTTTGACCAAATGCCGGAAAGACGTCCATGGGATCATGCTATAGAATTAACGCCAGGCTCTAAGCCAGTTGATTGCAAAGTTTATCCCCTCAGTCCACCAGAACAGAAGGCTTTAGACGAATTCCTGGAAGAGAACCTTAGATCGGGACGAATACGACCATCACGTTCGCCCATGGCTTCACCTTTCTTCTTCGTCAAAAAGAAAGATGGAACGCTACGGCCCGTACAGGATTATCGAAAGCTGAATGACATGACTGTCAAGAATCGGTATCCACTCCCATTGATTCAGGAACTCATCGATAAGCTAAAGAATTCCAAAATCTTCACCAAGATGGACGTCCGATGGGGATTCAATAACATCCGGATCAAGGAAGGAGACGAATGGAAAGCAGCGTTCCGGACAAACAGAGGCTTGTTTGAGCCTACGGTCATGTTTTTCGGACTCACAAACTCACCCGCCACGTTCCAAGCGTTCATGAATCACATCCTTCGAGAGTTAATTGATCAAGGACATGTCATTGTCTACATGGATGATATCCTTATCTTCACGGACAACATTGAGGAACACCGAGTCATCGTCAGAAAGGTTCTTGATATCCTAAAAGACAACAAGCTGTACTTGAAACCCGAAAAGTGTACCTTTGAGGCTAAGGAGGTCGAATATCTCGGAATCATCGTAGGCAATGGACAAATCCGGATGGACCCAAAAAAGGTTGAAGCAGTTCGAACCTGGCAGCCACCAGAGAAAAAACGTGAACTACAATCATTTTTAGGGTTTTGCAACTTCTTCCGCCGGTTCATCCGAGATTTCAGTAAAATTGCCAAACCCCTAACACGGCTCACAGGGAATGCGACTTGGGAATGGACATCTCTTGAACAGGATGCGTTCGATCGGTTGAAAGACCGGATCATCGAAGACGTCACTCTCATTATCCCGAGAGAAGCTGGAAAGTTCCAAGTCGAAGCCGATTCCTCTGACTACGCTAATGGTGCAGTCTTGTCACAGAACGTTGACGGAAAGTGGAGACCGGTAGCTTTCAGGTCCAGGTCACTCAATGAGGTTGAACGGAACTATGAAATCTACGACAAGGAGATGATGGCCATCATGGACTCCCTCTCGGACTGGAGGCAGTACTTACTGGGCGCGAAAGAACCTGTTGAAGTCTTTACAGATCACCAAAATCTCCAGTATTTCCGGAAACCTCAGAAGTTGAACCGACGACAAGCCAGATGGGTAGTCGAAATTGCAGAGTACCATATCGAGCTCTTCCATAAGCCTGGGAAATCAATGGGAAAAGCCGATGCCCTGTCACGGATGTCAGGCCTTGAGAAAGGGGAGAATGACAATACCAATGTCACGCTGCTAAAACCAGAATTTTTCATTTCTCAGATAACGGATCAGACGTCGGCCCCCGAAGATGATCTACTTAATCTCATCCGTAGAAAGAAAAACCAGCGAGACAAGCTTGTACAAGTCGCCCTAGAATCTAAAGACAAGGAATGGCTTGAGACTGAGGATGGACTAGCAGTTTGGCAAGGACGTATCTATGTCCCTAAGGACAAAGAACTCAGAGGACGGATCATACAGGTACATCATGATGCCCAGACAGCAGGACACCCCGGCCGCTATAAAACCATTGAGTTGATTACACGCAATTACTGGTGGCCAGGAATCAGTCGGGACGTCAGGATCTACGTGGAAGGCTGCGAAAAATGTCAAGCTACAAAGACACATCGTACCAAGCCTGTAGGACCATTACATCCACATGACGTACCATCTGAGCCTTGGGAGATCATCGGAACGGATATGATCGGCGAGTTACCGGAGTCTGGAGGGTATAATGCCATCAGCGTGTTTGTTGATCACTTCACGAAGAGATTACGACTCTTTGCCACGCATACTACGATAACATCTGAAGGGATGGCACGTGTCTATCGTGACAAAGTATTCCCAGTCCATGGAATGCCCCGGAAGATTATCCACGATCGAGGCCCTCAGTACCACGCCCGCTTCATGAAGGAACTGTACAAGTTGCTGGGAATTGAAAGCAACTATACAACTGCATACCACCCTCAGACTAATGGCCAGACGGAACGGATAAATCAAGAAATTGAACATTACATCCGCCTTTTCGTGAACCATCATCAGAGTGACTGGCATGAATGGCTTCCTATGATGGAGTTTGCGTATAACGACCGAGTACACTCAGCCACAAAAGTTTCACCCTTCTACGCAGACAACGGCAGACACCCATACAAAGGAACCACGCCGAGGATGACGTCAAAAAACCCGACGGCCCAGGAGTTTGCCGATAGTATGAAACAGATCAGAGAAGAAGTAGGATCGGCACTGAAAAAAGCCGCTGAGGACATGAAGCGCCAATATGACAAACACCGGAACGAAGCGATAGAATATAATGCTGGTGATAAAGTTTGGCTCGAAGGAACTAACATAACGACAGATCGTCCAATGAAGAAACTCGGTGACAAACGATTTGGACCGTTTAAAGTTCTTGAAAAAATCGGACCCGGCTCATACAAACTCAACATCCCTCGCACATGGAAAAGAATCCATAATGTCTTCAATGAAACACACCTATCCCTGTACCATGAACCCCAGTTCCCCACACAACCCCGAAACACCGAACCACCTCCAGAAGTAGTAGGAGAAGAAGAGGAATACGAGGTAGAAGAAGTAGTTGACTCACGCAAGTATCGGAATGGCATCCAATACAAGGTAAAATGGGAAGGTTATGGACCGCATGAAATGACGTGGGAACCTGCAGCTAATATGACGAATGCCAAGGAAGCTGTTCAGGACTTCCATAAGAAGTATCCTAACAAGCCCAGGCCTCGAGTCCTTAAACGGATCGAGATTCCGATTACTCAGTTTCCCACTGAATTATTCCGACCAATCCCTACATCCGACATAGAACCAATCCCAAGTAACATGCCATCCGAAGCACTTGTCAATCGACTTGCGCGTCATGGAATTCGCGCCTTAAGAGGGGGGTAATGTTACGATCACTTCTTTTTCATCTTATCTTTTCCTTATCTTGTCTTATCTTTTATCTTTTGTCTTATCTTCTATCTCCCTTATCCTATATCTTGTCTTATCTTGTCACCTGACCTATTATTTATGCTTACTGATACAACATGCGCTTTTCATTTACTTATATTAAACATAGCAGTCTCACAACACATATACAGCATGACGATCGAGCTTTCATTACTTACACATTGCTTTACTTATGTTCTACTCATGTTTACCACTAACCCAGGGCGTTGGGCATTAGTAGGGTGGAGGGTTGTTTACTTGTATATAAGCTGTAGTTACTTGCTGTATTTCCTTAGCTTTGATCTTGTCTATTCTACCTGGTTTAGCCCAGAACTTTGCTTGCCTCTCTTATCGTTCCGCCCTCTGAGATTTTCTTGAGTGTGACGCCTGGTGACACCTGTTACTAGAACCAGTCGCTGACATTACTGAGGCTAAGGCTATATACCTTATTAAGAGACCTCCTCATGTGGGAACTCGGGTTGCATCTGCGTTCAACTCGAGTTTGCTAAGCGAGGACTTGAGTTTCAATCCGACTCAATCGGCGGCAACACTATATGTAATGTATAAACTGTGTTAGTTGGTTGTTGCATTGTATAAAGTATGTGACCACCAAACCTTTAGTAGGTAAGGCTCCTTACATCTGCAAAACCTGTATTTTCGGCTAAGGGTCCAAAAGCAGTTGGGAGCACTTCCCAGCAGTGAAAGCACACAGAGCATACTGCTTTCAGTGCTTTCAGCACTGGGATCTGCTCTCAGACCTTAACCGAATATCCAGGTTTTGCAGATGTACAAAAATGTTTTGTTCAATTTTGTTGAGGGTAATTTGGCCTTGTTTCCCTTCCCACAGATCCACATTCCCACTACCTCTATTAGAGGTTAAAGGGTTTTGTCTTGTTTTCTTAATGTCTTTTCAAAGGTTGCAGACTTCTCCAATTTGAACATATATAGTTGATGTCACAAAGCAGCAGTGGCGGAGTGACTAAATGGAGCAGAGAGGCAGAGCGACCAAGCAGATTGGTGAATGCGGAGTGACTAAGTGGAGCAGAGGCGGACTGGTCCCAAGATAATGACAGAGATATATTGAGTATTGTAGTCATAGGTAATAATAAGTAACACATACCTGGTCCCAAGATAATGACAGAGAGGTCAAGATAAGGGACCAGGCTGTGGGGGTTTGGCTATTTATACATAATCCGATCTGTGAGAAATGACAATGTAATGCTGTACAGTTTAGGAACAAGGAAGGTGGCAGAAGCCAGTAGAAGGAGAAGGGTAACAGGTGGATCAGTAATTGATGATGGGGGTCAGGTGGATCAGTAATCAATGGGATTTGGTAGTGATGTAATTATACAAGTAAAGGCGTCGAAATGGTGAGAAAAGGAAAATGATAGGGGCTACGTACTTCATGACAGTAAAGGGTGTGTGTTCAAAATATACCAAGCTGGCCAGTTTTATGCTACAAGGGTACTTATATAGGTAGAACGAACAGCTCAAGGGAGCATTGTGTGAAGCTGACATTCAATGGGGTGTCATGCACTGGCTCTAAACCACGACGCTGTAACCTCCTCGTTCGTTCCACCCAAGTAATGCTCCCCTCTTTCTGGAATCTCCCCTTCTTGGGAACCTCCGACACCACCTCCAGACCTCCCCAAACTGCCATACACCTCCCCAAGTATTCCTGATATACCTACCCAAACATCCTTCACCCCGACACGCATACAAAACCCTCCTAACCGCCAACCCCTTTAAGTACTAATCTCAATTACCTCCCTCTCGATTAGCTGCCCCATGTCTCCAGATGTTCTCTTGTTCACTTCCCGTACCTATTTAAGTAGCGCTGCAATGTCCCGAAGCCCCAGCTTGGTATATTTTGAACACACACCCTTTACATAGGTCCAGTCCCTGTCCCTTTGTACCTGCTAACCGTATGGAATTCTCTTTACTCTCTGTTTCTCCTACTCTTGTCTACTGTCTCGACGATCGTCTATACGATCCAATACACGCTTTTACTTCATGTCTAAGCAATCCGAGTGAGTCTCCAAGCTCCCTCGAACAATACTAAAGCTCCCCAAAACCTCCTCGAGCTCCCCCATTGCTCCACAAGCTTCGGGACCTCGGTCTAGGTAATGTCGAAGCTACTTCCTACGTCGAACTACGTATTGCTTCTCCATTACAACCTCCCACACTCGAGGATGTCCACCCTCGAGCCCAGTCCCCGGGAACCTACCCTCCCGGGTGTATATCTTCTCAGGAGCTTAGACACTCCAGACCCACTTCCAATACGACCTATTTGATCCTACGTTGACGTTCTAGCAAGTACAACTCCTACTACGCAATACTACTAGGTTCCGTACATCTACCGTCCCTACCTACGCCTTAGGGACCTCCTCAAGGGACACATCTCTCCGTCCTATCCACTACTAGGTCATTCCTGTCCTCGGTCGCGGTTCCCGTAGCTCCCTTCGAGCTCCAGCCTGCTCCTAGCATGCTACAACATAAACTCCCTATACCAAACCTACCCTAAGACCTATTCTGACCCAGGTCTTACATGGGGTTATTCCAGGTTACATGCAGATTGATGGATGTGTCTCTGTGGATCCAGGAGGCAGGTGAGTACTGGTTTGTTGGGTTTAAGGACGTCCCTTGTTGGTTAAGGATGTTAGATGGGGTGCACTTGGTGAAGGAGGCATGGAAGGAACAGGGGAGGTGATTAGACAGTTGGATGGCAGAGCCGGAACTAGCATGTAGGGAGGTTGGCACATGGAGGGTTTGTGGATGGGGTATGACAAAACCTCCAGTGCTAGACAGTGCTCTTTGGCCTATATCCTTACTCTCACCAACATCCAGTTTTGCAGATGTAATACAGTTTGAAGAAAGAGAAATTCAATAACAGTATTTCACAAGAGTAATTTGAAAACAAACAATTACTACAGAAGCTTGTGCAGACAGGTACATATCATTATCTGCCAAATGATTTTACACTTCATTTAGGTATTGGTAGACAATCATGGAGGAATGAAATGTCAAATCTATCCATCATAGGATGGGGGGTTGGAGAGGTGTTCTGAGTTCCTTCCACCCTGCCAGTGTAACACTCTTGTATGTCCAAAATACATACCTAGATCCAGATCAACATTCATCTGTAAAACCTGTATTTTCGGCTAAGAGCTCGAAAGCAGCTGACAGCACTGTCCAGCTGGGAAAGCGCTCCCAGCAGTACTGAAAAACTGCTGGGAGTGCTTTCAGTGCTGGACAGCGCTCTCCAGCTAGTACCCTTGCTCTCGCGAACATCCAGGTTTTGCAGATGTTGTAGATTGATGCATGCTCTGCAGGTGCATTTAGGTCCCTCAGTTGAGATGACCTTTCTTGTGAATGATTTCTCCTGGAACTTGGGGGTTCCCTGTGCTGGGTACTGGTATTACAGCCTATGAAAAAATGATTAAAAATTTACTACTCAGCATTTATAGTTTGCTGAGATACTAGTGGAACTTACACCATGACCTAATTTTCATCTTGGGCATTAAAACAAATGCCAAAACTATACCAACAACTACACCCATGATGCTCCCAATGACACCACCTGCAATGGCAGGAGCAGATGGGTGATTCCCATGCATCCAGCTGTGCAAGTGGATAATGCACTATAGGTGTTACCTACGATAGTTGCTGCTGGACAGGATATTGTAGATGTGGGTATTGGATGATAGATGATATAATCCAGATAGAACAGGCCGGAGGATGTATCTTCAGGTGGGACGGTGATGGTCAGTGTGTGATTTCCTGGTCCTAGAGAAGGAGACTTGTAGAAGGGGACCCGAAAATTGATTTGACCATTTATTGCAAAAATGGATTGGGAGTTTGGTAGGTTATCAATCTGGTAATCGGTTGTAAGTGATGTTGCACTTATCACACCAATAGTTCCAAAAACTTCCACACCAACTCCTGTGGCATATTGTAAAATCAACATGGAATGCATTACACCCAAAAGTCTGATATGCACCTTCAAAGGTAAATATAGCAGTGGAATTTGTTGTGCTATTGGATCCGTGTGTTGTTGCCTCGCATTCAAGTCCTGTGTGCCCTCCGGCTATCCATCCAGAGGAATACACAATACGTGGGTCAGCATCATCTACCAAGATGTCGGAGGATGATAGAAGTGGGCAAGGGAAGGATCCTATATACTAAAAAGCGACGGGTTAGGCGCCCAAGTAATTTACATAAGCAGCTCTAGGATCCTGCCGCAGAGCGGCGGCGCGGAGCGCCCACAATATTTGCCGCGAAGCGGCACAGTAGCCACTATACTCAGCCTTACTGTATGGTTTAAGATAGACATAGACTCAATGATAACACTGACATTTGTTGTTACTAATAGTGTCATTATCCTCAAAGTATCTGATAAGTGTGGTGTGTTGTACATATATGAAATGATACAGTGTATGGCAACTTGGAATGCCTGCATTCAATGTCTGGAGAAAGTCATGCATATCACAACTCTGACAATGCTCATGCCAGTGATTTTTGGTATCCTATTGAGTATCTCAACAGTATCAATGGCTCTGGACTTCCTCTTTAAAATTGAAAATGATACTCAGGAATCTGGATCCAACTGCCAGCATCTGCAATAACACTTGGGCATTAATTCAAAGCCATAACTAATAATAAGTTGCAAAGCAAGGACTAATGGGGTTTTGGGGGCTTGAGATCTGCAAAACCTGTATTTTTGGCTAAGGGTTTGAAAGCACTGGGATTTGCTGGGATCTGCTCTCAGTGCTTAGCTGAATATCCAGGTTTTGCAGATGGACGTTGAACAAGCTGTGAACACAGCTGTAGCTTGCAGCATGAGCAAAGCAAGCTACCATAGTGAAGGCACAAGTGCTCTCCATCCAGTACCCTTGGTCAGGCAAATATACAGACATTGTTAAGATCATGTACACCATGCAACCGTGCCAGAGGCTACAAGGTATCTAAGTGCAGAGGGTCGAGTGGGACAGTAACGAAGTTATTAACAACACCGCCGTTACACCGTTAGTCCCTGGAGAACGAGAACAGAGAAGGTGAGAACCAGGAGCAGCCAAGTCGGAGCGGCGGTAACACCGATGACGGGGAGCAAACCAAAGAACTTCTAAGTCCTAAGAGCGAGAAGTACTTCAAGGCAACAAGCCTGAAGACTTATAGGTGAGAGAGGATGAACTCAGTGTTAAGATCATGTACACCGAGTAACCGTGCCAGGGGCTACAAGGTGTCGAAGGGCGGAGGGTCAAATGGGACAGTAGTGAAGCTATTAACAACACCACCATTATGCCGTTAGTCCCCGGAGATCAAGAGTAGAGAAGAGAGGAACCAGAAGCAGCCAAGTCGGAGCGGCAGTATTGCCGGTGATGAGGAGTGAACCAAAGAACTTATAAGTCCTAAGGCTAGAGTAGCAAGTACTTCAAGGCAACAAGCCTGAAGACTAGAGAGTGACGAGAGTACAGAGAGAGACTCAAGTTAAGGATGTTAATAGAGTGATCTAAGATGATAATTAAACTGAGGAACTACTGTAGTGTACAGGCAGTATTTATATCTACGGATCGGCATATTGGAGCAGAATGCCAGACTAACTACTAGGAGCTATACGTGTAGTACCTGCAGGGTAAGTAAAAGACAATAAGGAGAGACTAGGTTGAAAGGGTATGTGTAGCAAGAAAGGACAATAAGAAGGAGATTACAGTAAAGAGTGGATCTCGGAGTACTGAGCGGCAGAATGGGACACCGAGGCATGGACTTGACACTCAGTTGGAGAGAAGAATCTGAGTTGATAATTAAACTGAGGAACTACAGTATCGTACAGGCAGTATTTATATCTACGGATCAGCACATTGGTGCAGAGCGCCAGACTAACTACTAGGAGCTATACATGTAGTACCTGCAGGGTAAAGTAAAAGACAATAAGGAGAGACTAGAAGGAATGGGTATGTGTAGTGAGAAAGAACAATAAGGAGAAAATTACAATAAAGAGTATATCTCAGGATACCAAGCGGCGGGGCGAGGTGCCGAGGCATGGGCTTGACAGACATGAAGTACAATGGTGTTAAAGCTCTGTTTAGTGAAGATAAGTCTCTGGACATTGCTTTACTACAGATAGTGTGTACCCAGAAGTTCTTTTAGAAATGAAATGTATGTTGTTGTCAATGAAAATAGCTCATAACACTACACAATGAATCTGAAAGTATGGAGGCGCAAGGCACCGACCAAGGGGGGTTTGGGGGCTTGCCCCCAACAAGCTGTGAACCCTGCTGTAGCACACGGTGCGAGCAAAGCGAGCCACCGTGGCAAAGGCACGGGTTCTAAAGCTTGTGAAGTCATAAAAGTTCACTCCTTTAATGACTAAGATTTCACCAATCTTCGCAGAGTTTGACCAGCCTTTGAATTAGGCACTTGTTCTGCCTCTTAGCGAAAAAAACAAACCGACATGGATAAATATGGTGAGTTGGAATTTTCTCACTGCCATAACTGAGACGCATTTCATGAAACCTTGATACGTCTCAGCCTGCAAGTTGACAGATCCGAATACCACTTGTATTGCCTTCGAAAGAATCCTCACGGAGTTAGCCAGCTGTAGCCTTTGTTGAAAAGATCTTGCAGAGCATCCAGGTCTACATCACACTATCAGTATCTATCAGTCCGGAAAAATACAAAAGGTATACAGGTGCAACATAACAACAAGCATCACTGCTCAACCTAATGTTGAACGCGGCTATGCTGTTCACACATCACTAATACGGTCATGTGTTATCCTAGTCTATGCTTAGTGTACACTGACATCATATACCATATGCGGATTCCTCAGTACTTCCTTATGTAATACTGTCATACATTTATGTATATAAGTAGCTATGTCCTGTACTGGAATCCAACTCGCTTCTCTCTCATCTTTATTGCCTCACTGAGACTATAAGCTATACTACCCAGGTATGGTGCTAGAGAGTGTCACCACTATGCACCCCTTGCCTGCTCAACAGGTTATGGGCCCCGGATGAACGCTTTGCTGAGCTCTAAGCTCGCAGCACTCTCTGGTTTACTGTTGTCATTGACGCATCTATTTGATTGCTGTCTCTGACACAGACCTTTACCTGAAATGTCGCCTCTGGCGCTGAAGTCAATATCGCACCTAACAAGTGCTGATTATGACATCGCCCAAGAGTGCTTGACACTGTAGATGACAGCTTGCTAGACATATGTCGCAACTTGTCACTACTGGCAATAACATTCATGCCATTTTATTTTCATCTGTTGTCTTGAGCGTTGATGAATTGCTTGCTGACATCTCTGTTGATTTTATCCAGATTACAATGTCTTCTGCACTCTTCACCGCTGTTACCACCACCCTTAAAGGTGATAACTACGACACCTGGATCTCTGAAATGGAAGCCTTTCTCCAAGCCACAGGGCTTTGGTCCGCCATTATCTCCGACCCACCTGCCGAGCCGTCTCCACTTGATTCGACAGACCTCGACAGTGTCAAAGCCTGGAAGGAGTATGACGATAACCTCAAATCCTGGAAGGAGACCGACACTAAGGCTGTTGGAAACATCCGCCTCCGCCTTTCTCCGTCAATCCGCACCCTTGCTAAGGACGAGGGTGACACGGCTAAGAAACTGTGGGAATTCTTGCAGAAAACCTACAAGGTCAAAGGTCTAGGTGCAGTCTTTAATGACTTTGCTGCCGCCATGGCTGTCAAGGTCCCATACAAGGGAAACCCACTCACAGCTATGACTGACATTGGCATGTTCTTCACCCGTATGGATGACGCTGACATTGGCATCCCTGACCACCTCGAAGCTCTGATTCTTCTATCTAAGCTTCCATCACGCTACTCTGTCGTTGTCCAGACTATGTCTCAACTCGGTACTGAGGAACTCAAGGAATTGACGTTTGCCAAAGTTCGTATCGCAGTTATGAACGCTTTCAGTGGAGACACCATTAGCAACTCCCAACCGCAGAACGCGAACAAGTTCTCGAACGTTCATCGCAAGGGAAACGATCCCAAGTTCTCCCAACAGCAGCATGGTAACAATAGTAACCAGCAGCAGAAGGGACAGAACAGGAACGACGACTCCAACAAGAAGAAGCGTAAGCGTGGCAGTGGAAAGAACAAGAAGGCTAAGAGGAATGCAAATGCTGCACAAGCTGATGCAGACTCTATGGACTTCAGTCCAATTGGCAGTACTGTTGACTTTGGTCCGGTACGTACCGACCTTACTCCTTCCGTCCCAGATGTGCGCAAGCACTCTATCCATCCTCCCTACAATCCTCCTCACAATGCTACGTCCCTTCGTCTTCATAAGAAGACAAGGATGGCCATTCAACGTGCCCGTGATATTGGCATCCGTGCGACTGCCGAAGTCATTCGTGCCCTTGAGCCATCTGGACACATTTCGGAGTTAGATAGTAGTGACGATGAGCAAGGTTCTTCTGATCCTCCAACGAAGCGCACCCGTGTGTTGCCTTCTGAGAATGATGTTGAGGATGGCAACAAGGCTCCTACGCCGCCTCCTCCATCTCCTCCTATGGACCTTGAGGTCCCAGGAACTGCCTCTTTTGACCCTGATGAGTTGATAAATTTCGACTTGGATCGTGAAATTTTGGCAATCACTGGATTCATGGACACCATGGGGTCAGTACCCTCCTCTGATCTTGATCATACGAGATATACTAACGCACCTTCATCGGTCGCAGTGACGAAGACATGCAAGTCGGCCTTTAAGCCTGATCTCTTGTCCCGCTTGTATAATTATCGTATCAATGTCAAGTATATATCCAAAGAACATTTTTGTGTACATGATGTTTCATACTCTGTGTGCAAGAAGTGTAAGGGTAAAGAGAGGAACCAACCCAAGTGGTGGATGAACGACTCTGGTTGTTCTGAACACACTACCTTTGACTTGAGTGACTTCATTGAGTATGAAGACCTTGAGGAAAAAGTTCTTATAGCAACTGCAACCACAACTGCCTACATTACTGGCGTTGGGACTGTCTTGATACATTTCAAGGATGTAAGAGGTCGCATGCATTCGGCACGAATCGCTCCAGTATTCTATATGAAGGAGTTGAGTCATCGCCTTATAGCACAAGGACGCTTCCTACAAGATGGCAAAACTGTTCGCGGCAACGCAGACAAAGTTGACTTCTGGGACAAAGATGGTTTATTCCTGTCATTTGAACCACGAACTCACAGCGATACAATCTATATTCTCAAAGATTATTCGCCACAGCCTATGGCTGTAAACTTAGTGATCCACTCAGTGGACTACACTACCATGCATCGCCGAATGGGTCATCCATCGCGCGAAGCACTCACTCAACTGAGGAAACATGCAGAAGGTGTTCCCACCTTCAGCATTCCCCATGAGGAAGATCTCTGTGAAGGTTGTGCCAAGGGAAAGATGACTTTACGTCCATTTCCGCCAACTACTCATCGGGCATCACGTCCCTTTGAGCTCATTCACTCAGACCTCAAAGAATGGCCTACCACTTCGTACCACAAGTACAAGTATACGATCTTCTTCATAGATGACTATACTTCGTTTGGGTTCTTCTGCCACTTGAAAAAGAAGAGCGGATGCCAGTGATAAAGCAATTTATTGCCTCAGTCAAAAATCTATACGAGACTAACGTCAAGGAATGGATGTCTGATGGTGGCGGAGAATTTAGATCCAATGCACTTGATGAGTTCTTTAAGAACGAAGGTATTAAAGTACAATGGTCATCTCCTCATATCCACCAGCAGAACGGATGAGCTGAGAGGTTTATCCGGACTATTATTGAGAAAAGTGAACCGCAGCGCTTTCAAGCCTGTATTCCTGAATCCTGGTGGGAATTCTCTGTTAAACATGCTGTGTGTGTGTATAACCTCACTCCTATGCGTCGTCACAAATGGAAGACACCATATGAGATTTTGTACAACAAAGTTCCGCGCATAGATCACTTGCGTGTCTTTGGCTGTGGCGCATACGTCTATCTTCATGAAGAAGTACGTGTAAACAAACAATCGCCCAGGTCAGAACTAATGACATATCTCGGAGTTTCTGATGGTGGACACGGAAATATCTACATGCGGTCGAACAATGCTATGTTCACTGCTACGCACGCTGTCTTTGATGAGAAATTATTTCCTCGTTGTAAAGCCTCAGAGCGTCATCGCTCTACGCGACTACCAGATCGCAACACAGATCCTAAAGATCCAATTCCTCCACCTGATGATGATGATGTTCCTCCATCTCATCAACCTACTACTCCCCAAAGAAGACAGGATCCGGAGCAAGACGTTGCACCGCCTGCGCCAGCTGAACAGCCAGCGCGAGATCCTAGTCCGCCGCCACAACCCCGGAATGAACAACCTCCTGCTGAAGAGCAACCAAGACGTTCAGGTCGTGTGCGGAGACCACCTACTCGTCTTACCGGTGATCCTAGAAGCAGCAGTAAGCTTCCTACGGAACAACAGGTAGAGAGACCAAAGAGGGATATTCAGAGACGCGCAAGAGCTCCACAGCCAGGTAGCTCCTCGGCTGAGCAAGAGCGCCCTGAGCCAGAACAGGTTCCCGGACCTAGTACTGAGCATCCTACTCCTGAAGATGGAGAACAACCCTCTGTCACTCCCGGTGACGAAGCTAGTACCCTGATCAGACTATGTCGGGAAGGGGGAGCTGAATTAATATATTTTCTCATGGCTAAGGCCGTTCCCTTTGAGGGGGAGCTGAAAGGCTCCGAGAACGTCCGTGAATGGACTTACAAGGACATTACTCGCCTACCTAAGGCTGAGCGTGAGGAATGGCTTAAGGCCTGCCAAGAAGAGCTTGAAGCGCTCAAACGGCGTGGTACTTTTGAACTCATGGATCGTCCAGCAGACCGAAAGGTCATTAAGAACCGCTGGGTCTTCGACGTCAAATCTGACGGTCGTAAGAAGGCACGCCTTGTTGTCAAAGGGTTCTCACAAATTGAAGGTCTTGATTATGACCAAGTCTTCTCTCCTGTAGTACGGTTTGAGACTGTTAGACTGTTGCTCGCCTTGACTGCGCTGAACAACTGGTATCTCACTGGACTCGATGTTCGAAATGCCTATCTATATGGCGTCTTACATGAGACTATCTACATGGAACAGCCTGAAGGTTTTCGAATCAAAGGCAAAGAGGATAAAGTCCTCTTACTGCGCAAAGCTCTGTATGGACTAAAACAAGCAGGTCTTGTCTGGTGGCGAACACTGGACTCATACATGAAAACACTCGGCTTTAAACGCTTGAGCTCTGATGCAGGTATCTTTGTCCGTCGAGGTAAAGATGACTCACTAGTCATCGCCATCATCTACATTGATGACGCACTCTTTGCTGGACCTGACAAGAAACTCGTAGCTTCTCTAAAAGAGAAATTCATGTCACACTGGGAATGCAGAGATCTTGGCGAAGCCAAAGAATTCCTTCGCATGCGGATTACTCGTCGTGGCAAAAAGATCTATATTGATCAATGCGCCTACCTTGACAAAGTCCTTAAGCGTTGCGGTATGGAAAATGCTAAAATGGCTGATACACCACTTCCTGCAGGGTTCCAACCCGAACCCACCAAAGGCCAGGCGGATTCCGCTCTTCGTAGCAAGTTTCAGATGGTTATTGGTTCCCTTCTCTACCTTATGTTGGGCACACGTCCCGACATCTCCTTTGCTGTCACCAAGCTTGCACAACATGCAGCTAACCCATCTCAAGAGCACCTTAGCAAGGCACTCTATATTTGCCGCTACCTCCTAGGTACGAAATCATATGCACTTTGCTATGATGGTGAATCGGGTATTGGTCTCAGTGCTTGGACTGATTCGGATTGGGCTTCCGATCCTTATACTCGCCGGTCTCAGACTGGATATTTTATGAAGCTTGCCAATGGCATCTTCTCTTGGACCAGCCATGCGCAGAAAACAATCGCTCACTCGTCTACAGAGGCTGAGTATATGGCATTGTCTGATTGCAGCCGCCAAGTGGTTTGGGTCCGCAATCTACTTGAGGAATTAGGCTATAAGCTTGACGCTATTCCTATTGCTGGAGACAATCAAGGATCCATTTTCATGGCATCAAATCCTGTCACTAGCAAGCACTCAAAACACATTGACATCCGATATCATTATATCCGTGAAGTTGTTGAACGTGGTCTTGTGCAAGTATTCTTCGTAGATGGCAGTAACAACCCCGCAGATCTTCTCACAAAGAATCTTGGGCGTATCAAATTTGAGCTATTCCGCTCAATGCTTGGACTTGAGTTTTACTCGTCCACCAATCCTTAGGCTGTCTGCCTTGCCTGACGCCTACCGCTATTGCTTCGAGCAAAGTACTTTACTGTGCTGCTCAGCAAGGGGGAGTGTTGAACGCGGCTATGCTGTTCACACATCACTAATACGGTCATGTGTTATCCTAGTCTATGCTTAGTGTACACTGACATCATATACCATATGCGGATTCCTCAGTACTTCCTTATGTAATACTGTCATACATTTATGTATATAAGTAGCTATGTCCTGTACTGGAATCCAACTCGCTTCTCTCTCATCTTTATTGCCTCACTGAGACTATAAGCTATACTACCCAGGTATGGTGCTAGAGAGTGTCACCACTATGCACCCCTTGCCTGCTCAACACCTAAATCCTCCTAGATCAAGAGAATCTCCGCACAATCTGATCACGAATTTACTGCCTACAGGAACCTACAAATAAACTCTAGCACCCTTTTTATAAAGTCTACAGTTAGCGCCTATCACAAGACCCTCGGGCCTCGATCTCAATAACTTTGGTTGTAGCGGTGCACATTGTCAAAGGGCTTCGAACTGGTGCTGGACCCTCCCCCCTTCTTCTTTCTTTCCCGCTAATCCTTCTGTGTGCTTTCCGCATCCCCTGGCGCTTTTTAGGATCGGTGGAATCAGGCATTCAATAACATTAATTTTAAGTAGACGAGAAGGTTGCGCCGCACACGTGACTGAATAAAACGCGATCCAACTCTCCACGCGCACTTCTTCCAATATATGTACATTATCTTCAACTCTTGGAATGGCTACGGCTACACTCTTTCGTCACTCATCGAATCCACTGGATCGTGGCTCTTCTGACAATGCAGCATCGAGACTCAAGAACATATCTTTATTCACGAAATCCCGGAATTCAGTGTCCTCGGACGATCCACTATCACTAGGTGGCCCAGACGCCCAAATGCGAGAATTCGTTCACCCCTTAGAAAGCGTTCATCCTGCTGCAGCAGCATCTATGAAGAAGCAGGCTTATGGTCAGGGTCCAGTCAAATCAAGGAAGTCCGTCACTGGCGTTATAGGCTTGGATGAAGAGGAGGGAGGAACCGATGAACTGGGGTTATCAGGACGAGATAGGCATGAGCGAAGGAAAAGACGAAAGACGGAGACGGACGAAAATCAAGAGGAAGAGAAAGAGGTGGTAGCGGAAATCGAGGATCTTCCTTACGAAGAAGAAGAATACGCAAACGACGAAGTGATGTCGGAAAGCTCCTCGGATGACGAAGAGAACAGTTTATCACGGAAACCATCTGAAGAACAAGAGGAGATTCTGGCAGAAATATCTGACCTTGAAGAGGCAGTACCACAACTATCAGCCGATTATAAACTGCTCGATCGACTCGGAACTGGGACCTTTTCATCTGTGTACAAAGCCTTGGATCTTCATTACCATGACAAATGGTTTAACGCGCCGTGGCACGGTCATCACCATACCTCCTCCTCTGCCCACTATCAATCACTTCCACGGCCTCCAGGCACCAAAGTTTACGTCGCTGTAAAGCGTATCTATGTCACAAGCAGCCCAGAGCGAATTCGGAATGAGATCTCCATCTTGGACGAATGCAGGTCGTGTCGACATGTATCGCAGTTGATCACGGCGTTCAGGCAGCAAGATCAAGTAGTTGTCATCATGCCCTATCAGAAGAACGATGATTTTCGGGTGGGTGTAACTTATGATCGTTGTTCTAATGGTCTGACGTTGTGTGAATCTGCTAGGACTACTTTACAGCATTACCTATGGAGGGCATCAAGGCATACATGCGTTGTTTGCTCCGCGCTCTCCGTGATGTCCATTCTCGTCATATCATCCATCGCGACGTGAAACCTGCGAACTTTCTCTTTGATCCACGGACGGGGATTGGAACATTATGCGATTTTGGGCTCGCCTGCGTGAGTCGATACTAGTTTCATTCCGAGTTTGCTCCTGACGACTTTCGCAGCGTATGAATTATGATACTGGGCTCAATCTCTGTTTGCATACCTTGCCCACGGCGGAGAATCCGCACGGAATGTCTAGAAACAAACGAGAGTACAATGTTCCACATTACAAACAAATGAATAGGGAAGCTAAGCAGAAGTCCATGAGACCTTCCGAAGAAGTGGGGTACCTAGACAAGGATCCAAGGTCAATGTGTCTGCTTCTCTTGATTCGCTGAGAAGACTGACCCTTGTATGCAGGCCGCATTCAAAGGCAAACCGTGCCGGAACACGGGGGTTTCGTGCACCTGAGGTGCTATTGAAATGTGGAGACCAAACAGGCGGTGAAGTACTCCGTTGCCTGATCAATAAAATCAATCTGATTGTCTGTTGTAGCTGTGGATGTTTGGGCTGCAGGAATGATATTGCTGTTCTTTCTCAGCAAGAAATTTCCTTTATTCCAGTCCAACGACGATATAGAGGCATTGATGGAAATCGGGACAATCATTGGCAGGAGGAACATGGAACAGACGGCGTGTCTGCACAGTGAGAAGACTTCCTTTGAATCAATCAATCAACTGTTCAACTGTCTCATCGTGTAACAGGCCGGACGTTTTCTACCAACGTGCCATCCATCACTCCTGACGGAATCTCATGGTCAGATTTTGTCACAAAACAGAATCCTGATCTCTATTCGGTACCAGAGCCCGACGTACGGTTCTACCCATACACCAAACAACTGAAAGATCAAGCTCAGCGACAGATTCAAGAGCTTGATGCACCCGAGCAGACCCCGTATCATGATCCCGACCGCGAGCACGATGATATTTCGCAACACGACAACTATCGCCTTACACCAGTCCCATCTTCATCTCCCAGTCACCTTAGCATCAACACGAAGATTGCCAATCCTTCCTCTGCATCGTCTCTAGTTTTCCCCTCATCCCCACCGAAATCCATTGAATCCGGCGAATTATCGCCTCTTACTCCCATTGAAGACGAAGAATTTGGCGAATCCCCGAGACAATCACTCTTCTTAAGGGGTCCGTCACAGAAACAACATGAAGAGGACATCGACAACGCTCTGGACCTAGTTGAGGCTCTTTTACATCCTCTGTGCACCAAACGGCTTACACCTCGAAGCGCGTTATACCATCCGTTCTTATATTCTAGTAGCAATCGCCGCCAACGGGAGGCAGATCCAATGGTCGACGAGGATACCGATATGGAATTCGGTGCTGACGAAGACTTGGACGAGGAGGTAGAACCCGAAGATGATGAGTTCTTTCCCCATCCGTTCGGAGAGGGTGTTTGCCGCAAGTGGCACGCTCGAGACGAGGTGGGAGCGCCGTACGTGTGTATATACACGCAAGACGATTTTGATAGTGACGACGCTGCAAATTTTGGTGAGGATAATGGTAAAGGGAGGAAGAAAGTTTGGCATAGTCTTACAAGCGGGGAGGGGATAGCTATTGGAAAGCAGCCTTGTGAGTTTCACAAGATTGGTTACGAGCTGGATATGCCAGAGACGTGAAATCATTCATGTACATAACGGTAAAATCTGGTTTGTTTGTGCAATGAGACAGATGCGTTGCAACAGTGATATCTTCGTCAAGAGCCCTCGAATGCAATCATCTACTAAGACCCCGAATATACCCAGACTCGGATTGAAGTATATCTTGAGTGAGCATCAAAGGCAGCTTGTATGAGGACCATTAAGAAAGATCACGTTCCAACAAGAGAAGACGAAGCGAAAAGAGAGCAGTATATTCGATGAGGAAATAAAGAGATTGGGTCCTCCACAAGCAAATGGATAGGCTGTCATTTTTACAACTTTTTACAATTGAATGAACTGAAGACCGGTGTTCATCCCGTGTCCTTTCTCCAAGTAATTCCACCCTCCTTATCACATGTATCTCTCATGGTAATGGTGACAACCCCAACAGAAGGTCTAGGCGTGAAAATATGACACTGAGCAGTGAGAGCAGATTCTTGAGAAGTGGAGGAAAATGAATTTACCGACATTGATGCAGCCACATCTACGACAAGACTGTAGGAGAGAGAACAAATGTCGACCGAAATCGATGATCAAGATACAACGAAGAATAATGTGAACACTTGGAGTCTGAGTAAGCCCTGAGATGAGCTGTACTTATTCAGGCTACAGCTTTGCGAAGAATCTAACATGTATCATTTCAGAGCAGACGCTTCTTCAGCAACAAGAAGAAACCATCCGAAAGTGAATTTCCACCTTCAGATGATTTCTTCTTGATACTGAATGAAACAAAGCAAGGAACAAACCTTGAATTCAAGATCCACTGAAGCATTCTCCAAGATGTCTGGGTCCACGAAATTCTCACTTGATACTACTGGAAATCTGTTCATGGCGGTTGAGTGGTAAAAAAAAAGTGCCATGATCATGCTGTTGCCGGATTTGGGGTCCGGCAAGCCGGGAGCGGTTTAATTCCTGGCATCGCAGATAAATTCGGGCCTTTCCTCCCACCGTGTCCGGACCCAAGAGTCACAACCAATGCAGAAACTTTGGACCAGCATTTACTAATGATTTCGTATTGTAAGGTATCACAATCATGTTCATCCAACCACCGCAGCGCCGCCTACGTAAATATCGAAAGATGGTTGGCAAGGCAGGGTGAAATCATCCTTCGGTGGTGGCATGGCGCTCCGATTTTGGCCTTCGTTGTTTTTGATCAAAGATGGGTCGCCGTACATATCTACAGAAGCTTCCAAGTTCTAATTCGGATCCAGTATCATCAAAGCATTCATGGGCAAGCATATCCTCGTTCTCAAACCAATCCGTGATGTCACGGCGCTTCAAATGGATATAAGGATCCACTCTTGAGGGCATTATCAGTGTCTCTAGCGATCAAGGTTCTCCGTCTTACCTGCCTTTTCATTTTTATTCATCTATGATGCCTGGTAGCATTGTGTTGTTCAATGCTGTTGAAATCATCGGACTTGGGGCCATATTGCTTGTTCTTTTCACATCCCTTTTTTCTCCTTCCATTCATCGACTGTCTAGTTGGTACATGGTGCTTGGCAGTGGAGTGATGTACTCTCTTTCAATGTTGATTCTAGCCATGGCCCACAAACAATCTACCTCGGATGAAGTGCCGTTTGTACTTTGTTTGGTTCAAAGTGCCTTGATCTACTCGAGCCCAATTGGGTGAGTTGCTCGGTAGAAATGTTCATTAGCTACAAGCTCAAGCAATGGTCAGTCTTATGGGCTCAATCTGTATATATGCAGTTCAGGTAAGATTCACAGAACAAATGCATCAATTTACACCATGCTCACTACATGGAAATCAGTTTCATTTTTCAGTGCTATTTTATGTCAAGCAGTATTCAACAACTCTGCGCCACGACAGCAACTGGGTGAATGAGTTCCATGGGTATATTCCTACAAAATCAGTCCTGACACTTCATAAACTTTCTAGTTTCCAGTGCCTTCCCTGATCTTGTTCCTGGTTATCACAATTGCACTACTCATTGTGAGTATACCAATCACCCACATATGAAATAAATGGTAAATATTATGCAATTGATAGGTAGGCAGCTCTCAACCACAAATTGTTGAGCGCAGTCCGGAACACTTTTATTGCCATTTTACAGACAACATAGGGTAGGAATCATCATCCAATCTTAAATATCATCATCGTATAATTCTACTTTCCAGAGTATACACTGTGACTGCATTTACTGTTGTCTTTGTTATTGCTGCGGTCATTTTGATCTGTATGTTATGGAAATCGGTTCATACTACTCGTAGATGAGAGCTCGCTGCTTCTTCTCCACAGATAAATCGGGAAGAATTCTCTACAAACATCGGAAATTCCAAGCTCATTTTTATCAGCAATCAAAGGGCACGATTTCAAACAGTGTCTTGATTCGTCTATCTTTGTTCAGTTTGCTTCAAATATTTTCTGTTGGGTGAGTATCCCTCTGGATTGTTGACCAGTACTATGCTCAAATAATCTACAGGACATGTATATTTTACATACTCCCTGAAATAGAACACTTCGATGGGCTCATCGTGTACAATGCTCTTAGTAATTGAAATTCATCTATTTGTTGATGTGAAATATTCACAATCACCCTATACAGTGTATAATATTGATGTTCTTCTTTTGGGACTCAATATGGTGGGGGCAGTTGACTCATTTGACAGGACATGCTGATCTCATATTCTCATCAGTCTATTATAAGGGCCTGGATGTTTTGGAAAAAAGGGGTTCAAGATGGTTCAAGTGATAGAGAGATACATATTGAGAGAAATGACGCAGTTTAGGTCACCACTTTGCTATTTATCCACTAGGCTGGACTCAGAGAAAATCAATTCTAATGATGATTCCTCAGCAAATATAACATATAGGATGGGCACGAAGAGTTCCGAGCGTGTACTCATTTGTTACTTCAAATATTTCTAGAAATTGCTCCGCAATAGTGATATTCAAGAGGAAGTTGAGGGAATGCTGGCAAGGACACGATTAGCATGGCCTGATCTATTCTTGTAGAAGACGATATCGCTGCCATCTTCAATGAACTCGCATTCAGTAAATGAGCGGTACAGTGCGCGAAAAGAATTCTCAATTGAGAGATTAAGAGAGAATACTATGTGAAGCAAGTAAGATCAGAGACTCGACTCACGGTAGAATCATAATTATACTCCTTTCGCAATACCTTCTTGATACATGCCGTCGCAAGGGGCTGATTGTCTAGAAAATCCCGCAATTAATAGCAGCGAATAGAGGATATTACTGACAAAACGGGATGGAGGAGAAAAGATGGTGAGATATCTGAGAGCGAGAATTTCAGTATAGCAGGCAGTAATCGGGCACATTTAACACACATGGTTGTGAGAGACATTATGGAAGAAAACACGCCCTATCCATCCCAAAAATGGTCGATCAACACTAGCCAGCGCGCCACGTACAAAAGTCCACTGTGAACGACGATAATACGGAACGGTTGGGTCGGTGTGCTGAAGGTATGTCAACATGACAATCCAATAGTTCGTGAGCTGGTAAGAAATGAATCAGCGAGTGTGGGACACACGCTCATAAAACATACCAGATACGGCACACAGTAGGAACGAAAGAAGTGGCCAAACCCAACTTGCTTCGTCCATTGGTACAGAAGATAAACCATGAACGCGAGCCCTATATCGGACATGACAACGCCCGAGCGCTCGTGGCTTGAATAGTGACGAGTAAGGGCTGAAATGCTGTTCGATACAGTGAGAAAAAGCAAGTCATCAGAGTAGAGTTACAAGGCCAACGGCTTACATTCGTTCCCGGTGGATGCCTGGGGGACCCTTTGCGATTGAATAGTAGATAAAATATCAACCCGAATACTTGCATAGCGACGATGCGGAAAGTAGTACACATCGGTGTTTCCTCAAAGGCTTCACGATAATCTGCAACATTCGCTCTATCTTCAGGTGGAAGAGCAAAACTAGATCGGGTACGAGGAACGTAGTTCTCGTCTCTCTCGACCGAAGCAGTAGATGCATGATGGGAGAGATGCGATGACTTCCATGAGAAGTATGGCACCAAAAGAAACTACGAAGCGATGATTATGAGCAAAATTCTGAACTTGAGTAATGAAACTTACAGTATGGAGTACGAAACCAACAGTGTCGTTGACTAGAGCGAAGGATGATAAGGTGCCGTGACTCGCTTCGTGAGCTAGGCACCACCAAGAGGTGAAGAGAATGCCTTGGGCATTGAAATAGAATAGCCATAGAACATATTTGACCAGGCGAAGAAAGCTGCTTGGCTCGAAGAATACAGTCGCTGGTGATTCCAAGAACCACGCGAGCCTGTATAGTACGATCGCGAGGGTCACGTCACGAACGACGTAGCTCATACCCTTCACGGTCGATCTCCTGAAAATGTGCTTCGGCAATGACGAATGAAGTTCATTCCACGTTATCTGCAAAAGCAACGAAGATGATTAAATTGTATTTCGAAGAAGGTCTGCTAATTCACCTTGGAAGGCATGAACGGGGTATCCTTTCGAGTGATGTACTCAGGTGAATCAGCAAACGCAGAAGAAAGCATCGCAGAAAGAAAAGCCAGGCAAGGATAATACCACTGATGATACTATATAAATACCAACTCTTGAAGCATTTCATCTGGGAATTGTGGCGAAGCGAGTTTTGCTGGCTGGTATCTTTCTGCATAGCATTCGTTCTATGAGGCCTGAACACAGGCAATCAAATGCAGATAGGGAGGCCTAATTCCTCTTCTATATGGACAAGGTGAAAGAGGAAATACCTATCAATTTATTACACACCTTTCTGAAATTTTTGATTCTAGTTCACCTTGTTAAGTTCAAAGTTGCCCCTAAGGTGAAATGCCAGGGGAAACTCTGAACACGGTGATGTTTATTGATGCCTCGTCCGAAAGTCACTGACGACTCGCAGCAGAACAGCCGCAGTTGACAGAGGCAATTAAATTTACACGGGCACATTTTCGTGTCAATCGTCTTACATAGTCATACTTACCGTTTTCCATCAACTTTGTATTAAGCTGCCCATATAATGAAACCGCTCAACCATTTCAGTACACTGTTGACACATTGCGATATGTTAGGAAAGATACGTTCAAATAAATATACCCCTTCGTCTGCTAGAAGCCATACTCTGGCGGATTGTCCACTGGAACATCTCCGACAAGAGTGACAGTGCTCGATTCTGCGGGGGATGTATAACTCGCTGAAAATCATTGCCAAGTTTAAGCTCCATGAATTCGAGGATGATAACCATAGAACTCACGTAGACCCTCGTCCTCTTGTGCAACCTGTCTTCTCATGTAGATAGCGCGCTCTCTCGTCTTCTCTAGTAGCGCCACAAATTGAAACATGGCTTGATTCTTAAATCGGAGTTCAATGCCAGTGCCATCTGTCAAGCCACCTCCGGAAGAAGGTTTTATCTCGAATGAGAGATAGTTTGCGCCGAATGTGGGCTGTTCAAAACGAGTAGTGAGAATAGAGGGCAAAGGGACCGTTAAAGAGTCGAATGATGAATCTGGAGAGGAAGTGAACAGGAACTATATTTAAGGGTGAGTTACCTAAATGTACGAACAAATATTTTACGCACTCGACGATCAGTTAACCATATCCTTCCCATAGCTTTCAGCTTCTGAGCGCCTCCAGATCCGCCAGATAAACGGCTACCTTCTGGTGGAGTGTCCGGTATGAGTAATATCACTTCTGCTCCTGAATCGACCGTGGAGATGATATTCTCATCTGGTAAAGGTATCGGTTCTCTGATTGCATTGAGCATTGCACAGTTGAGTGCCATGATTGTTAGTGCAGTAATGGAAGTAATGGTCAGCGATCCACAACACAGCATTGGAATCGATAAACGCCTGCGCTTCTGGGCGCTTAATTTGTCGGCCAGTTTCTGCGTAGATTCCAGGTAGATTCGTTCTTACGATCCTGAGCACCCTTGCTCTACTCCGGTGCTTTTGTCAAACTTGAACACCGATACCAGCACTGGAGCAGAAGCCTCACTGATTTAGAAGTGATTCGATTCGGTGGGGGCTGGCAAATGTCCCGATTCTATTTGTCGACTTCGACGTCGAGGATAACGACCGTAGATTGAGCCGAGCTTTCCGAGAGTCGCGCGCTCAGCGGGCATTTTTGTGAGCTCTGACCGCCATGACATCGATTTAGCAAGCTTGACCGTACCCATAGGAACTCTTTCCAAGGCTCGACTCGAACTCTTGATGATCCTAGGCTCCGTAAACCCCACTATGCCAGGAAGTGATCTTGCCGCGCGTTGGTGGCGCGACAGCTGGGACATACCCTATATAGTGCCAAAATTGTATGATGAGAAAACCAAACTCGACTATTGGCGAAATACATTGCAGCTCGTCTACGAAGAGTACAACCCAAGCAATCACAGTTACTCTCCCAGATAAAGAGATCGATCCTTTTGACGCCAAGTCCAAGGCAGATACCACGAGTGATGTTAACCCAATTCACGTCCCATCCCAAGTGCCAACAATGCTCCTTTACCTGAATGGAGAGAAGCAACCGACCGGTATTAGACTACAAATGATTCTTGGCCGAAAGCACAGCACTAATGGCAAGGGGATGCTAGTACTTTACGATCGCATGTGTAACTAACATCCAGTTCTCTTGGTTTGTATTCCTCATTCCGAAGGCTCCCAAAAGTGTACTCGCGTTTTCGTTGCTTTATACTCGAAATTTGCTCACATCTATATTCAAAGAGAAAGACATGATGCGTTTGAGTGAGTGTACGCAATTCGACAAGGCGGGTGAGGAACCGCACGAGACGGGAAGTGATTCATCGCAAGAAACAGAAAAGAAAATGCGATAACTTACCAGAGGAGATACTTTTCGCGCCAATTTCCTGCGCACCTTTCTCTAAAGCTTGAAACATCTTGACTTCATCGTTGCTTCTTTCCCAACCGCCTCCAAACATATGTCCATTTTCACCAGTCTCCTTTCTGCGTTGTTCCTCAGCGTCTGTGCACACAAAGTTTTCCAGCACCGAGAATGCGATTGGATGTTAAAATTGATTCAAAAGGGGCTGGTAGTGTTACGAACCAGAAGCGATGCACCTACATAACAGTCTCCCTTCAGCAACAACTGCCTACATGTATCCCAGATAAAGCCGCAGACTGAAACATGTGGTCTACGTTAGAATGAAATATATTTTGCATAGCATAGAACAAGCATGGAGGATGATTTTATTCGGACTGACAGTGCGCACGGCGCTCAAGACGGCGAATAAAATGGGGGCTCATTGTCTCCACGTTTTCTGAATTCTCTATTGCATTTTAGTTCCGCTCAAGGACGATCATTGAAGAGCGTCTAATGCACTTTTTGGAGCATTAGAATGCTGGTCATGAGATATCCCTCTAAGAAAATAGGCCTTTTGCAAAAATACAGAACGGGGGGGTTTATACTCATAGCGAGGACAACATGCCATTAGAAGTGGAGTGAGAGCATGATGGATTTTGCCAGCACTTTTGCGCATGGAATAATGATGGCGGGCCTGATTAATTTTACGAAAGCCGGGCCTCGAGGCAGCCTCACGACTTTAGGGCCGTAGGACAATAAGGACAATCTAATCTATAAAAGCCCGTCCTGCTGTTCGACTCAAACCACCATCAAGACTTTGTACTCTTTTTGCCTTCATCGTTATCGGCGGTGACTACTATCTACAGCACACTCTGCATTATCTACCCCTCACTTCTATCTACCCGTTCACCCATTTTCCTCAAAGCAGATATGTCTGATGAAATCCTTGTACGTTCCCTTTTTTTTTCAGAATGAGTAGGATCCGCACTTACTGTCATAATTTTCCCTTCGAATACCCTGTTTTCGTATTTTTTTGCCGCACGTAGCCCGGTGATGTTGTCGCAGTCAATCATGGCTTAGCAGGCCGTCAAGAAGGGCTCGTTGTTGGGTCGCATATTGACTACCTGGTACGTGGTCACCGTTGGATCGTTTTCGCCTGTTTTAACGTGCTCGTTTCTATAGGGCCGACACATCATTGAAGTTCAGCTCGATTCTTATGAGGTGTATCATGCCTGGTGAGTGTCGAAGCACTTTGCGCTTGAACATCATTTGATTTGAATCTGAACCGCGCTCTGTGCTCTTCTTCCTATCCTCTATTCAACCTCATTGTGTGCCCCTTGCCCTCACCAGGCATCCAACTGTGACCCGTATCAGGCGTACGGTGTATAATCGACCCGCTCAAGTCCCTCTTATTGGAGGCGTTCCGAGGACTAGGACCGTTGAGAGAAAGATCTACTGGTAGTCTATCGCTCCGGTCACCTTCGACGGAGCTAAGCTCGATCCTCGGCCTCGTGGATCATGGTTCTATTCCATTCATTTTGGACACAATGCGCAGAAGGACGCGATGTAATTTATAACACGGTGATGTTTTGTATGTAACTGAGTACTTCTGAAGCCGGAGGTCGCAGTCTATCAGGAGAAAGATGAGGGTAATGCAAAATTTTCTTTGGACGCGTATGTACTCTTAGGAGACTGCCAATTTACTGTTCTTCGGCGTATAACTCAGAGTGTTGAAAAGCTGTCAGTTTCCGAGGTCTGCAGCCCACTTTCTCCTTACGAATGCCCGCTGGGTTTCATGTCCGTTGGGTACATAACTGTTTGTTGCACCCGAAGCAAATTGCATCGTGGACATTTTCATGATCATTCCTAAACGATTGCGCTGAATGATCGAATGGACCAGTCAGGACTCAATCTGGGAACAAATTCCTCGATTACAGCTTGACCACGATGACGACAAATAGAGAATAGAGGTCCTGATATGAGCTAATTACCAGGAGCATGTTGATATTCGGAACTTTTACCGTGAACGCATTGAAGATGGAGTACGGCATCACCGTCAAGATTGTCGTGGTCAGTAAAATCGGTCCAAGATGATGACTTACTTAAAAGAAGCACAATGCGCAGCCAAATTCGACTAAGAAGAGACCTTTGTGAGCTATTCCATGCAGCTATCATGAACAAATCAAGGCGCATCATAAGCGATGCGAATGACAATCAAACTCAAAACATGCCAGTAAAACTTGACTCTGAGGACCGCACACGACGATCCATGAAATGGAGTATATTGATATATTGATAACGATGGGAGTTTGATGTTGGTGTCATTTTAAGCCTTCAACTTCGGCGTATCTTCCAGCACATTTTTTACACCCTGCCTGAACACGCCGATTTCCTTTTCCAATGCAACAATCATCTCTCTGACTTCTTTACCGACCTGTCCACCTTCATTCGTCACACCAAATCCGATTAACAGCATCTTCCTTGCGCGCAAGAGTGTTTCGTATGCGAGCTTCAGTCTAGGAAGACCTGACGGGGGATAAATCACCGACTTATTGGTTGTACGAGGAGAGGGTTCGTCCACTGCAAGCAGCTTCCCTAGTTCGGCAAGCGCGAGTGCAAGCACTGGGTGACCTTCTCTGAAAAGCGCGGTAAGACCGGCAACGTTGGTCGTCGCTGTATGTATAGTCTCGTCGAGGTGCTCTTGGGTAAGAGGGTTCGGGAATGAGGAGGTAAGGAGTTGTTGGTGAAGGCGTGTGAGGCCGAGAAGCGGATGGGCAGAGGGTGGAAACCCAGCGGAGGTCAGGATAGGAATGAGATTCGTGGTGAGTCGTATCGATTTTCCTGGATCTATGACGATGAAAAACGAAGGAGTTCGCAACGGTTTTGAGTAATATTTTCATGACATACCTTCAAATTGTAGATTGTTAGCTTTGTCTAAACCTTCTTGGCCAACTCTCAGTGCATCTAGAGCGGCATCCACCGACCTAACGACAGATTTACATTTCGAACAGCGAACTAAGGCATGTTCTACACGTAGGCCAAGTCAAATTTGAGCAGAGGCAGACGTGTCTGGAGTTGCATACCATCACTCGGTAGAGGACATGATCCACCACAGTTCTTCGGACAATTCAAAGACGCTCTCGGATCCAGCCCTGTGGAAGTACACAAGTGACAATTGCACTCGAAATTGTAGGTCTCATTCAATGCTTGCTGACGTAGATTTGTAGGTAGAGTGGCATCGATGTAAGAAGTTAGGACCTGAAGACAAGAAAGCATCAAGAACGAAAGCTTGCAAGAAAATGTAACAAGAACATAACTCCTCTCCTGGGTAGATGTCACGAATTGCAATAACCTGCATCAAGGGTTCTTGAACTTTAGGATCGGTTGAGACTCTAGGAAAAACCACAACAGCATTGGGATCGCAAGAATGGTTGATCAGGGCTACCACGGGTGATACGGCAGCACCTAAAGGTATAAGTGTAGGGTCGGTAACCGTAAACGTATTGGTCACAAACTGCACAAAGTCAAGACAGTCATATAACAGTACGAACAATTGTGTCCAAACCACTTACGCGTGAGATCGTATCCACTAAGTCAGCAGCAGACGAAAGAGAATATTGCTCCATATCCCCTGGGCTTGAGAGGCCAAGATATTGAACCAGCGAGTGCGCGAGATAGGTGTGTGATTCGTAGGCGGAAGGCTTCAATGAAGACCTATCTAAGATGAAGATCAGATATTTTCAACTGGAAAGAATCACGACCTACGGGATTGCATACTGGCTATTTCTCTGGTCTGCGCCAGGCGGATACGATCATGAATATAGAATACAAAGGTCACATGAGAAAGCACACCTGTCGAGCATAAGGTCCTTGTTTTCGCATTTTCCAGAGCATTCGACTCAAACATCGAATAGCATCAGAAGGAGGAGGATAATCACTCGAAGGAGCGGCTTTCGACCAATTTTGTAAGGATGCGCATTCGTGCTTGTGGATGGCCCAGTCGTTTGTTTGACAATTCTAGAACATCAATCTGATGAACACCAGTAAGGAAGATTATGAATCCTCGATCATACGAAGTCACAGTAGTGTGTAACACGACACTTCGTACACCGACGCAATCCATTCATGCCAGTTTGTTCAAAACAGTACGAGCAGTAAGATGTCAATTTCGAAGAGGATGACGCTGCAGCGTATGGCTTGGTGACAAAAATTGCACTTCCTGGACATATACTTCTCGATTAACATCGAATCTCGGACGATAACACCTGATTTTTCGCATACCTGCTCTGATGGGTGACTGCGTCCATATTACTCGCCCAGTCTCCTCTGATTGTCGTATCTCGATGAAATCCGGGAGCTCGCTGTACATTCCTTCTTCTCTTCCTACCACTTTAGTATTCGATACCAAATTTTCACCGATGAAGATTCTGACGATTGTTCGGTAGAGGCTGAAGAGACATATCGACCGATGGTTGGTTGCACAAACGATTGGGTGCTTCTGGAGGACTTGAGCTGCGCAAACGACATCTCCTTGGAGCTCCTTGGTCGTCCAAGATTAAAGATTCAGCGTGGGAAGGCATTCCTTGTAGGCCTTAAGTTAGGCTCTGATCTTCTTTTATTTTCAATGTCATTACAGCGGAGCACCACTGCGGTAAGGTTTAATCACCAGGATTACTGTTCTTGTGCATTACTCATTACTCCATCTGTACACAATTCATAATCTGTCCTGATAGGTATCATAGTCATACAATGTCCTTGTCCTCCACACTCACAGATACGCATATAGACACCCCCTTCTGAGCAGCCGTCTCGTTGGGCACAGTTTTGACTTTGCGACGGCGACAAAAAATCATCGCATGGAGGAGGTCCTGCCATACATACATCATTTAGTGACATGTTGATCCTCTTAAATTTGAGAATGATTATACCTGCTGTGTACCGAAGATCAGAGCTGCTGCACCAGACACTGATGGCGTGATAACAAAGTTTAGTTAAAGCTGTAAGGTTAATGAGGAGTAACTGACATGATGCTGTCATAATATTTGAGAGGATGTTTTCCGTAGAACCTCCATTGGTGAGAACAACAGCAAAAACAGAGAGCCTTAAGATACATGAACATTTGTGGAAGGAGAAACAGGCAAGGAGCCTTACCCCAGCGCCAAGATTGGAAGGAAGCTGAAGATGGAGATGCGGACAATCATTGTCACTGGCACACTACTCCGCCTCTGGGCTTGGAGGCTGCGGAGTGCAGACCGATTTTTGTACAGCATTCTGAATGTTCTGACTATTCAGAAGAATCAGTTGTGCATATATGTTTTGATATTTTATATTTTATTCAGACCTTCATAGATAAGCATTGCAATACAAAACATGGCAACCAGACCAGCACTAATTTTTGTTCTTTCAACAGTTTCATGTTCAGTAACGTGCGCAAAATAGATAAATGAAGACTATCCTCACGGGATTCCATTGGCTAGATTACAGTACATCCCAGTAGGATCGCGCTGAACCTCTGCTGCATTGAGCAGCCCGTACTAGAATTCATGCTGAAAGTCAGCTTCACTATGAACAAACTCAAGGTTCAATTTCATTACCACTAGTGTTGCAATAAAAACCAATATATAGACAACAGGAGGCGCTGCAATCAACTATTTGTTTTTAGCTATGCCTTATCACCGCGACTTGGAACATACCATGATAGACTGCCATTTCTGATTTCCTGACCCGTACAAATCAAAGTTCATGGAAAGGCGCAGCTTGTAGAAAACCATGGGTTACAGTCAAGGCTCATAGAGTCGAAGACTTGACGAACCTGTAAGAGAATTGCTAGACTAGCACAAGCATTCCTAGATATTGTAATGTTTTTAGAATGTATGTTTAAAATAATCATTATGCATTGTACTTACGCAGGCGGCCCCGCGTATATGAGTGCAGCTTGGAAGAGACAAAATCCGAAACCGGGGCAATCACCCGTTTGTTGGCCTATCAGCGCAAAGTACGATATACACCAGAATATCCAACCAATCATAAAGGTATACCAAGTGGCAGCTCGCTTGATATGGGATGAGAAGAAGGCCGTCAGGGTGAGTGTAGTTAGAGCAATGAAGCCGAAGATTTGCAGTCCATTAAATATCCAAATGAATGTAACATGAAGTGACTCGATCACTACTGAGCTTCCTGAACCATCGTATATTCACATTGAGTGCACCGTTATGCAAAGAGGAGAAGACTTGATAACACACCACTAGGGAGGGCACTACAGGTACCATTTGACAAAATGAGAACACCAGGCATCTCGGCCAAAGTGCAAGTTTTGCTTTGGGGCTACTAGAGCAAAAGAAGACGGGAAGGTGTTTGATGAGGGAACGGTTCAGGTGAACTCAGATAAATACACACGACGTCCGAGTCGATACTGGTCTTCAAGATCACCGAAAACCCTATCATTGGAAAGAGAAATGAACAGTTTCAACGGACCTTTTGAAACGGCCATCCGACAAGATGCTCGATGCCGCTCTACAAATGGAAACATTACAACCAGGGTATGATTCGTACTAATCGTAGGCATTCAAGTTCCATACAGGGAAATGAAGATCATATGAAAGACTTTTTTCATTAGAGAATTTTGCACTCACCGGAGGTTTCCGATTCCCATTCTTTTTCCATGCTTAGTGAAAGGTGGTATCATATCCTGTGGGGCAGCAGGTTTGTTACACGAACATTCCGCGCATCTTTCACCCGACCAATCACAACGGAATACTTACAGGCAGGCAATTCAAGAATATCATCGATCAAAGGTTGGACAGACAATGTGTTCTCGTAGCTTCTCGACCAACTTCCTTGTTCTTCTTTCCTTCCTTTTACCGGCGGCAGTGGTTGAAATCACTATATGCATCATCCCGGACTTGTTGTTGTATTCCTGTTCGATGTTGATGAAAATTTTGGACAGTTCGGCGAATGCTGCGCACCTCTTTCTTCTTATGCGGTGCGAGCGAGGATATCGATTGATCCGATCAGCCATCTTCATTCCAACCAACACAAAGATTTTAAAAGTACCTTCGTTTTTTAGTACTCTTGCCATTGTTCGACAATGTTTACTTCTTTGTTTTATGACGCGCCCGAGTACATCGATAGGAAAAACACTCCATTCAGGCCTTCCAAAGTTTGTCCTTTCATGATTTTCATCATATAATTACTATATTCCATTTTCCCCGTTGTAGGTGACTTGGAACCAGCTCCATTCTGCTCTGCCGAGGCACATATTCAAGAAATCAGCATTGAAGGGTCTGAGCTACGTCGTTCGCGATGTTACTCTGGCAATCTTGTTGTATCGACTAGCATGGTCGCTGGACACAATAGCAACTACGCTGGTAGGATCTTGGAATGCGTCTCAGACCCACCTGCGTATGCTCAAATGGATGCTATGGATCATATACTTCAACGTCCAGGGTATACTCTTGACTTCTTGGTGGTGTCTGGCTCATGAAGCGAGTCACGGCACCTTATCATCCTTCACCTTGGTCAATGACCTTGTCGGTTTCGTACTTCATACTGTAAATGTTTTCACTAAATCAGTTGGCGATATTTTACTCATGATGATCACTTTGGAGTTTCTATTAGTACCATATTTTTCGTGGAAATCATCACATCTCTCTCACCATAAATTTACTGTTTCGGTCGAACGGGACGAGAACTATGTTCCTCCTTCTCGATCTAATTTCTCTCTCCCACCTGACACACTCGCGAACGCTGCAGACTATCGTGAAGCTTTAGAGGAAACTCCGATATACACTGCATTGCGCTTAGTTGCTATGCAAGTCCTTGGACTGATATCTTATTTGCTGTTCAACTGTAAAGGCTCTCCCAGACATCCACCAGGAACGAACGTGAGTCTTAATTTGATGACCTGCTTCCTTCTGACCGCTTCAACAGCATTTCAACCCTTACTCGCCGCTTTTCAAGCCTCATGAACGCTCAGGTGTTGTAATATCTGATATCGGACTCACGATCATGGTTTGTATCTTATACCAGTGGACAAATAAAGTTGGATTCGGTCAGTTCCTCCGTTTATATTTTGCACCGTACTTGGTACGTTCACACGATCTTACGCAGACATATGCTGATCGATGTTCAAGCTCACGAACCATTGGATTGTTATGTTAACGTACCTCCAACACACCGATCCAACTGTACCGTACTACCGTCGTTCGCAATGGACATTCGTCCGTGGTGCTTTGGCGAGTGTCGATCGACCGTTGTTGGGATGGGTAGGGCGTGTCTTCTTCCATAACGTTTCTCATAACCACGTTCGTCAAGGCATTCCCAGTGACGCTCTACTGAAGTTCTTCCTTCCAGATTTCTCACCATCTTTTCTCCTCTGTTCCTTTTTGTGCGTAGGCCCTCCAAGTTTGATATGACATGCTATTAATGGTTCTACAGACAATCAGCCCATTGCTACCGAGTGTATTAGGAGGATATTGAAAGAGGATTACAATTATGACTCTACCGTAAGGCCTCTTTCGTCCTGGTTTGTGTTCGCTTTTCAAATCATTCCAGAATTCTTTTCGCGCTTTATATCGGGCATTCACTGAATGCGAGTTCATCGAAGATGAAGGCGACATAGCATTTTACAAGAATAGGCAAGGGCGTGCCAACCGCGTTGTTGCCGCTGCCTCAATATCAACTTAACACGAACAATCATCCGTTGTTCCACTTTCTATTGCAGACCCAAACTGCTTCTACCTATATTTTGAGATCGATTGGACGCTGTAAATACTTGGAGTATGTTTCATGAGTGACATTGACACCTACTGTTATCCCTGTCTTACTTACTAGCGAGCTAGTTACCTTGCCTCTTCTTACCTCTTGAAAACACAAGGATATTAATGATAGTATAACAAAGGCGCCGACTTAGGGGTCGTTGCCTTTGTTATACTATCATTCGTTTCTTTGTCAGATTTTTGTTTGCTATTTCATGCAGTATATGTAGTCTTTTCAAAAAACCAGACAAAATGTTTCTTGAAATACTTTGTGAGGCTGTAGGGCTGCCTCCTCCATCACTGGTTGGCATTACATAGGAGCACATAGGAGCACCAAACACTCTTTGCGCTTGTTCAGTAAGTAACCCCTTCGATTAGTCCGCAGATTAATATTCCACAATGACTGCACTGCTAGACTGTATGGATATATTCGATACCTGAAGACTACGGACATATATACTTAGTAGGTAGTGGCTAGGTATTTGCAATGATATCAACCATTATTTGGTGGTGTTACTGCTAGATCCAACATGAAAGCTCAGCTCTGAATAGATACACAATGCCTTCTACAATAGCCTTATCCTTCGGCTTGGGCCTCTTTAAGGACCCGAGACTTGTCCGGAATACTGTTCTGCAGACGTGCCAGTCTTCCAAAACATCCAAGTACGAATGATAGACTAAAGTTCTAGTCAGTAAATTTGAACCGAATGAGCATAATCCTAACTCCTGACCTTATTAAGACCTAAAAGAGGTACACCGGCATTTGCGACTGGAAAATAGACTCGAGGAAAGTTGGGCCCACAAAGCAATTCAACGTATCTCACCAACCACCGTATATAAAATAATGTATTCAAAACTTTGATTAGAAGCAGACTGAAATGTGAAGAGCGCGCAGGATCTGCAGACGTAGTATCAATATTGCATGACTTCAAGGACGTGAAAACTTGATTCTGAGGACCGGACACGACAATCCAAGAAGTTGGAGTATATTGATATATTGATAACGATGGGAGTTTGAGGTTGGTGTCATTTTAAGCCTTCAACTTCGGCGTATCTTCCAGCACATTTTTTATACCCTGCCTGAACACGCCGATTTCCTTTTCCAATGCAACAATCATCTCTCTGACTTCTTTACCGACCTGTCCACCTTCATTCGTCACACCAAATCCGATTAACAGCATCTTCCTTGCGCGCAAGAGTGTTTCGTATGCGAGCTTCAGTCTAGGAAGACCTGACGGGGGATAAATCACCGACTTATTGGTTGTACGAGGAGAGGGTTCGTCCACTGCAAGCAGCTTCCCTAGTTCGGCAAGCGCGAGTGCAAGCACTGGGTGACCTTCTCTGAAAAGCGCGGTAAGACCGGCAACGTTGGTCGTCGCTGTATGTATAGTCTCGTCGAGGTGCTCTTGGGTAAGAGGGTTCGGGAATGAGGAGGTAAGGAGTTGTTGGTGAAGGCGTGTGAGGCCGAGAAGCGGATGGGCAGAGGGTGGAAACCCAGCGGAGGTCAGGATAGGAATGAGATTCGTGGTGAGTCGTATCGATTTTCCTGGATCTATGACGATGAAAAACGAAGGAGTTCGTAACGGTTTTGAGTAATATTTTCATGACATACCTTCAAATTGTAGATTGTTAGCTTTGTCTAAACCTTCTTGGCCAACTCTCAGTGCATCTAGAGCGGCATCCACCGACCTAACGACAGATTTACATTTCGAACAGCGAACTAAAGCATGTTCTACACGTAGGCCAAGTCAAATTTGAGCAGAGGCAGACGTGTCTGGAGTTGCATACCATCACTCGGTAGAGGACATGATCCACCACAGTTCTTCGGACAATTCAAAGACGCTCTCGGATCCAGCCCTGTGGAAGTACACAAGTGACAATTGCACTCGAAATTGTAGGTCTCATTCAATGCTTGCTGACGTAGATTTGTAGGTAGAGTGGCATCGATGTAAGAAGTTAGGACCTGAAGACAAGAAAGCATCAAGAACGAAAGCTTGCAAGAAAATGTAACAAGAACATAACTCCTCTCCTGGGTAGATGTCACGAATTGCAATAACCTGCATCAAGGGTTCTTGAACTTTAGGATCGGTTGAGACTCTAGGAAAAACCACAACAGCATTGGGATCGCAAGAATGGTTGATCAGGGCTACCACGGGTGATACGGCAGCACCTAAAGGTATAAGTGTAGGGTCGGTAACCGTAAACGTATTGGTCACAAACTGCACAAAGTCAAGACAGTCATATAACAGTACGAACAATTGTGTCCAAACCACTTACGCGTGAGATCGTATCCACTAAGTCAGCAGCAGACGAAAGAGAATATTGCTCCATATCCCCTGGGCTTGAGAGGCCAAGATATTGAACCAGCGAGTGCGCGAGATAGGTGTGTGATTCGTAGGCGGAAGGCTTCAATGAAGACCTATCTAAGATGAAGATCAGATATTTTCAACTGAAAAGAATCACGACCTACGGGATTGCATACTCGCTATTTCTCTAGTCTGCGCCAGGCGGATACGATCATGAATATAGTATACAAAGGTCACATGAGAAAGCACACCTGTCGAGCATAAGGTCCTTGTTTTCGCATTTTCCAGAGCATTCGACTCAAACATCGAATAGCATCAGAAGGAGGAGGATAATCACTCGAAGGAGCGGCTTTCGACCAATTTTGTAAGGATGCGCATTCGTGCTTGTGGATGGCCCAGTCGTTTGTTTGACAATTCTAGAACATCAATCTGATGAACACCAGTAAGGAAGATTATGAATCCTCGATCATACGAAGTCACAGTAGTGTGTAACACGACACTTCGTACACCGACGCAATCCATTCATGCCAGTTTGTTCAAAACAGTACGAGCAGTAAGATGTCAATTTCGAAGAGGATGACGCTGCAGCGTATGGCTTGGTGACAAAAATTGCACTTCCTGGACATATACTTCTCGATTAACATCGAATCTCGGACGATAACACCTGATTTTTCGCATACCTGCTCTGATGGGTGACTGCGTCCATATTCCTCGCCCAGTCTCCTCTGATTGTCGTATCTCGATGAAATCCGGGAGCTCGCTGTACATTCCTTCTTCTCTTCCTACCACTTTAGTATTCGATACCAAATTTTTCACCGATGAAGATTCTGACGATTGTTCGGTAGAGGCTGAAGAGACATATCGACCGATGGTTGGTTGCACAAACGATTGGGTGCTTCTGGAGAACTTGAGCTGCGCAAAAGACATCTATCTCCTTGGTCGTCCAAGATTGAAGATTCAGCGTGGGAAGGCATTCCTTGTAGGCCTTAAGTTAGGCTCTGATCTTCTTTTATTTTCAATGTCATTACAGTGGAGCTCCACTGCGGTAAGGTTTAATCACCAGGAGTTGACAATATGATTTGGATAAGATCAACAATCAACATTTCACCTCCACAGCATTCAACTTGTGCACTATGCTTAACGATAAATCTGTATGTATCGTTTATGTGTACTCCGTAATCGAATAGACTGTAGAGACTCACCAGATATTTTTCTCATTTCTAATCCGTTAATTTGCAACGGATTCATATCCATAATCCTATCCATTGGCTAACATCGCATTAATCTGTGCTAATGTATCGAACTTCTAGGTTACGCTGCAGATAGCATGATCAAAAGCACACGAAAACGAGCATCGTCCTTTTCTATATATTAGTGAAAAGGTCAGCACTTAACGATTCGTCACAATAATAGCCACCCACGCATTTTATGCCTCTGTAATCCTGAACATCCATGACATGAATCGCTGACTCCAATCGAGCAGCGAACAACAGTACTCCTAAGCGCACCATCCTCAGTTAACGTTGTGTTGACGTTCGAGCAAAGGTGTATATTTGCATCGTATGGTTATCTTCGCAAATCCGCAACGCCGTCAGGCGATAAATTGGGACAGAATATCTGGGTAATTTACCTCAAAATTATAAAATTTAGGGCAATGTTGACGATGATGTTTTCGCTGCTCCAGAGGGAATGATTCAATCACAGATAATCCTTGGAAGTTAGTTCCCGAAAAGTGACTGAGGTTAGTAATGTTACAGTGTTACTACTATATACGGTAGCGTTCTTTCTTGGTGCTTTACAACCGCCATCTTTCTACGTCGTCTTTTTCCAGCAAGAACGCTGATTATCCAGGTATCGTGTTTTACCCAAATAGATACTACAGACAATGTTCATACTCGATTTTCAAAACTTCAAGTTTAACCTACCATGAAGCACAACAATCGAACACGCAATGCCCTACGACCAGAACAGCTGAAGCCACTCGTTGTTATATTAAACCAAGTTCGTCGTAGTATCGATCTTACGTTCATTCAATCTTTACCGCGCTGCAGACTATCTACCCCAGCGAGCACAATATTGCGAAGTTGTCGAACGACACTGGATTAACTCAACCTGAGATAAAGGTACGTACAGCTAGCGTATCATAGTTATCCATCTCAACATTCTTCGATTCAGAATTGGTTCTACGTGAGTTTCTGGCACATAATTCGTCGTTGACACATCAAAAAAGTCCTATTACAGAATCAACGACGGAAACTGCGAAGGAAAGCGTCGAAATTGGACCAGACGTTACCACAGTTGTGCCAAGAACAATGGCGTGGAATCTCTCAAGGACACTTCGATCCGTTTTACAGAGGATGTACATGTTCTTCCTATTATGCACCGCCGATGCAACTCCTCGAGGAAAATAAAACCACCTTACCACCTATTGCGATTATGTTCCCCGACATTTTCAACGACATGTACGATTACACTCTTCCCCCTCATGTTCGCCCAATTAACCTATCTAATTCACTGTGACGAATAACACAACAAATCTTCCATCTCGCATTTGTTAAATGATATCTATGAAATATGAACTACCTTTGTCATCAGTAACAAAAGATACATTTTCAAACTATTTTAGCCTCCTGTAGAACGACGTCAACATGAACAGCATAATTCTTGATGCATTTTGTAGATATTCTATCCTATCCTACGTACCGATCTTAAAGATTTCTTATTCGCACCGACATCGCAAACCACACTAAACACCACCAACAGCCGAAGGCAACCAGACACATAGTTCTCTGCTTTTGCCTGCTACATAATGATTTCTACTATTTTACGATTCAAGAGACAACACGAGCTTGACAAGAACATCTACGCCAGATCACAGGAACACAATGCACATTGTACGTGATCAATACAAAGGTAATACCTTAATCGCAACTTCTTTTACATTTCAAATGACTGGGGGAAAGGCCGCAAGCGGCAGGTGTCGAACACTTTATGAAAGTGGTGGCCAACCACCATTTAAATAAACTAGTGCACCTCCTAAGAATAAGAAATCAGGCTTCAGCAGAGCATTTGAAAGCATCTGCAAAACCTGGATATTCGGCTAAGGGCTGAGAGCAGATCCCACCAGATCCCAGTGCCGAAAGCACTGAAAGCAACAGGCGCTGGGTGCTTTCACTGCTGGGAAGTGCTCTCAACTGCTTTCGGACCCTTAGCCGAAAATACAGGTTTTGCAGATGAGGTTCCCCTTACAGTAAGTATGGGGATTGAAGGGAATAGCTATAAGTTTAAATATTATGCCAAGTCTACTTGCAGGAGAATTAGCTGGATAATCCATCCACAACCTATCTGCAAAAACTGTATTTTTGGCTAAGGGTCCCAAAGCAGTCAAGAGCATTTTCCAGCAGTGAGAGCACTGGGATCTGCTGGGATTTGCTCTCAGCCCTTAGCCAAGTATACATGTTTGGAATTGGTAGATGCTCAAGCTCAGGCTGACTGATTTGCTCTGTTGTGTGCAAGACTCAGAAATCAGTAATTTTTTTAGAATATTCCCTAAATTTTGGGTTTTTTTTTGGCATTCTACTTAATCTAGGTTAGTATAGTAGATCAGAGACTTCCAGACTACTATGCTCCATGTCGTTTTTCTGAGGATCATGATTCGAAGTAGCTGGAATTTGGAATCACCTAAAGGTTCGGCAATAACCTCATTCATATGGCATATCCTGTATTGATATATATGGGCATGTAAGGTGGGACAAGGGCAAACATATACTCTAGGAGACATCTTTGTAAAGAGCCTTACCTAAAGGTTTGTAAGACCTGGGTCAGAATAGGTCTTAGGGTGGGTTTTGGTATATGAAGGTTTTGTCAAGTCCATGCCGCGGGCCTCTACTTCGCCACTCGGCATTCCGAAGATCTACCTTTTATTGTAATCTCTCCTTATTGTTCTTTCTCGCTACACATACCCTTTTGTTCTAGTCCCTCCTTATTGTCTTTTACTTTACCCTGCAGGACTACATGTATAACTCCTAGTAGTTAGTCTGGCGCTCCGCACCGCTGCGCCGCTCCGTAGATATAAATACTGCTTGTACACTACTGTAGTCCTCAGTTTAATTATCGACTTAGATCGACTTAGATTCCCTCCTTTACTCTGTGCTCCTCTAAGTCTTCAGGCTCACTGCCTTGAAGTACACTCTACTCTACCTTAGGACTTACACATTCTTTGGTTCGCTCCTCGTCACCGGCGATACCGCCGCTCCGACTTGGCTGCTACTCAGCTCCTCCCTCTTATACTCTTGATCTCCGGGGACTAACGGCGTAACGGCGGTGTTGTTAATAACTTCACTACTGTCCCACTCGTCTTCCGCACTTAGACACTCTGTGACCTCTGGCACGGTTACACGGTGTGCATGATCTTAACAGGTTTATGTTGTAGCGTGCTAGGAGCAGGCTGGAGCTCGAAGGGAGCTACGGGAACCGCGACCGAGGACAGGAATGACCTAGTAGTTGATAAGACAGAGAGGTGTGACCCTGGAGGAGGTCCCTAAGGCGTAGGTAGGGAGGATAGATGTACGGAACCTAGTAGTATTGCGTGGTAGGAGTTGTACTCGCTAGAACGTCAATATAGGATCGAATAGGTCGTATTGGAATTGGGTATGGAGTGTCTAAGCTCCTGAGAAGATATACGCCCGGGAGGGTAGGTTCCTGGGGACTGGGATCGAGGGTGGACGTCCTCGAGTGTGGGAGGTTGTAACGGCGAAGCGGTACGTAGTTCGACGTAGGAAGCGGCTTCAACATTACCTAGATCGAGATCCCGTAGCTTAGGGAGCAATGGGGGAGCTCGAGGAGGTGTTGGGGAGGTTAGCTCTCCAAGGCGTTAGGCGTTGGGGAGCTTTAGTATTGTTCGAGGGAGCTTGGAGACTCACTCGGATTGCTTAGACGTGGAGTAAAAGTGTATATTGGATCGTGTAGACGATCGTCGAAACAGTAGACAAGAATAGAGAGAAACAGAGATAGAGAAACAGAGAGTAGAGAGAATTCCGTATGGTTAGCAGGTACAAAGGGACAGGGACTGGACCTATGTAAAGGGTGTGTGTTCAAAATATACCAAGCTGGGGCTTGGGGACGTATCAGAGCTACTTAAATAGGTACAGGAAGTGAACAAGGGAACATCAGGGGCCATGAGGCATGTAATCAAGATTAGTACCTTAATGGGGTAGGTGTAGGAGGGCTTCAAACACATGTCGGGGGAGGTTGAGGAGCTACTTGTGTCGCGGGGAGGAAGGTGATACTGAAGATGATACTGTCTTGGGGAGGTACGGGCGTGGATCGGTGCAGAGGGGTGAGAGCGTATGGCTGATACTGGGGCTGTCCTGGTAGTCACCATTAAGAGGGCTGTGGATAATGGTCAAGGCATGACAAGGTTCAGCAAAAAGTGGCCTTTACATTTTGGGACATCAAGGAATGTATCTTTTTTGCATTTATAAAACATGGAATTGATTTCAGATTGCTCCCTTTTGTTAAGATCATGTACACCGAGTAACCTTGCCAGGGGCTACAAGGTGTCGAAGGGCAGAGGGTCAAATGGGACAGTAGTGAAGTTATTAACAACACCGCCATTACGCCATTAGTCCCCGGAGATGAGAGTAGAGAAGAGAGGAACTGTTACAATCACTTCTTTTCCATCTTATCTTTTTCCTTATCTCTTGTCTTATCTTTTATCTTTTGTCTTATCCTCTATCTCCCTTATCCCATATCTTGTCTTATCCTGTCACCTGACCTATTATTCATGCTTACTGATACAACATGCGCTTTTCATTTACTTATATTAAACACAGCAGTCTCACAACACATATACAGCATGACAATCAAGCTTTCATTACTTACACATTGCTTTACTTATGTTCTACTCATGTTTACCACTAACCCAGGGCGTAGGGCATTACTAGGGCAGAGGGTTGTTTACTCATATATAAGCTGTAGTTACTTGCTGTATTTCCTTAGCTTTGATCTCATCTATTCTACCTGGTTTAGCCCAGAACTTTGCTTGCTTTATCATTCCGCCATCTGAGGTTTTCTTGAGTGTGACGCCTGGTGATACCTGTCACTAGAACCAGTCGCTGACAGGAACCAGGAGCAGCCACGTCGGAGCGGCGGTATCGCTGGTGATGAGGAGCGAACCAAAGAACTTATAAGTCCTAAGGCTAGAGTAGCAAGTACTTCAAGGCGGCGAGCCTGAAGACTTAGAGAGTGACTGAGATGAAGAGAAGATCTAAGTTGATCTAAGATGATAATTAAACTGAGGAACTACGGTAGCGTACAGGCAGTATTTATATCTACTGATCGGCGCATTGGGGCGGAGCGCCAGACTAACTACTAGGAGCTTTACGTGTAGTACCTGCAGGGTAAAGTAAAAGACAATAAGGAGAGACTAGAATGAAAGGGTATGTGTAGCGAGAAAGAACAATAAACGGCAGATCTTGGAATACCGAGCGGCAGAATGGGGCCCCGATGACATGCCTAAATTTTGGCTAGATGTCTATGCAGTGAATCGTGACACTTTCACGTGTAGATTTGTATCAAGAGGACTGTAATTGAGACCCAGATTGACAGTCAAAGTTAATACTGAATCAGTCTAATAAGTTGAAGGGACCCTATACCCATACTATCACCAGTTGGTTAGTTTACCCATCCCCGATACTACCTTTGGATAAAAGTCTACCTGTTTGTCAAGCAGGATTATACCAGACTCGGACTACATCCGAAGGATGACCATTCACGTATGACATACCAAGGGTATTCTTATTGGACCTTACACTGGCAGGAGTTTGGAAGAACGTACTCAAGTGACCATGAGCCGAGGATTGACTCACAATGACTTTCTAGAACTCAGGAATTATCAAATATGTCATGAAGTATGTAGCCCCTATCATTTTCCTTTTCTCACTGTTTCGACGCCTTTACTTGTACGATTACATCACCACCAAATCCCATTGATTACTGATCCACCTGACCCCCATCATCGATTACCGATCCACCTGTTACCCTTCTCCTTCTACTGGCTTCCGCCACCTTCCTTGTTCCTAAACTGTGCAGCATTACATCGTTATTTCTTGCAGATTGGATTATGTATAAATAGCCAAACCCCCACAGCCTGGTCCCTTATCTTGACCTCTCTGTCATTATCTTGGGACCAGGTATGTGTTACTTATTATTACCTATGACTACGATACTCAATATATCTCTGTCATTATCTTGGGACCAGTCCGCTTCTGCTCTGCTTAGTTGCTCCGCATTTACGACTCTGCTCAGTCGCTCCGCCTCCTTGCTCTGCTTAGTCACTCCGCCGCTGCCGCTTTGTGACATTAGGTCAAGATCCATTACTGCACTGACAGCCTACCGATAAGGTTGTCCTTGCAGGATCCATAGACACCACGTCTTCCCCAGTCCCGCCCGATTCTGAAACACCCGCTGCCAGTGTAGACTGTTCCACGCTCCCACACGCAGTTGACCCCAGAGACCACACTCACGCCCACAACGACAACAATACTTGGCGCGACTGCCAGTCTCAACCTTGCCCCAACGCCCTTCCCAACTCAATTCAAGAACCACTTACTGTGAGCAACATAACCTTCCTGCCAATTCCCCAACCCCGATTGCCTACTCCTATCATGTCGACCCCTGTCCCGCCTGCCACACCAGCCCCACCCGCCTCTGCAGAAGATCTCATGACTCAGCTCATTAAACAAGTAGCCAATCTTGCTACAGCCATGGAGGAACACTCATCCTCCAAGTCCAGCATGAACAAACCCGAGGTATTCAAGGGTAAAGACAGTAATGAAGCTCGACATTTTAGAGCTCAGTTCCAGAACTGGGCATCAGAACAACCCGATCTTACCAACAGTCAGGCAAAGCTTATCAAGTCGGCCTTAGGCTTCTTCACAGAAAGTGCTGGAGACTGGGCGACTCCCCATTTGCTGCATTTCGATGCGGAGAATCCCCCTTTTGAAGGCGATTGGGAGAAGTTTCTCACAGAATTCAGACAGCGATTTGAATCAATAGACCCAGGTATGGAAGCCCGTAACGCGATCCAGTCCCTGAAGCAAGGTAAAGGGCAGACAGTAGCGGAATTTGCTCAGAAATTCCAGGACATCGGAAGTCGGACTGAGATGTTGGATCTTGACTTACGGGAACGATTCTACTCTGCCCTACTTCCGGAGATACGACAGAATCTGATCGCGGTAAACATTGGTCAAGGAGTTGCTCGGACCCTAAAGGAGGCCATCACATGGGCCATATCAGTTGACGTCTACTTGCACGACCCCACTCTGACTGGTCGAAGCACCGGACCTACCCGCTCCTATGTGGCCCCTGCTGATCCCCATGCCATGGATGTTGATGCCACCCACACTAGCAATGGGAATACAAGGGAGGCTTTCCTAGCCCCCATGCGTGGACGATGCTTTGGCTGTGGTGCCCAAGGTCACGTCAAACAGAACTGTCCACATCGAGAAACTACCTGCCGTTACTGTGGACATCGAGGACACCTGGAAGCAGTCTGCCAGGACAAGTTCATGGGACTTGGACGAGACCGAGGCCGACGCCAACAGCCCCATCGCCAACAGATATCAGCCACCGGATCTGTGCCATTCTCCCTGTTCCCAAACGAATCAGTCCAGATTGCCGCCTCGACCCCAACACCCGTGCTGGCTACTGTACCTGCTACTCCGAGCCCCCCTAACCAGGACTTCTCCAACCAGATTGGTCAAATAAGGGAATTACTTGATCATGCTAATGCTATGTCCTCCTCGTCCTCTGGTTTTCAACAGGGTTTTTAAAGAGGGTACCTGTCTCGGCTGCACCGAGAGTACCCTGTAATCAGTTTACTATGTTCGCTACCTCTTCGTATGACTCACTCCCATCATGTACAATATCGTCGATCCGGGAATTAAATTCCAACTCCCCACATTTTTGAATTCATGCGAGACTAAGAGGAAGGAACCATAGTATAACAACTGCAGCCATGGTAGACTGTGGAGCTACCGCCCTGTTTCTAAACCAAGACTTTGCCACCCGGAACCATGTAAGATGTGCGCCACTCCAGAAGCCAATCGACGTGTTCAATATTGATGGCACCCCTAACCGAGCTGGAAGAATCACCCACTTCGCACGCCTAGCACTCACAGTAGATAATCAGGAACGGTGGATGGACTTCCTGATCACCAACCTAGGTGGAGAAGACCTTATTCTTGGACTTCCCTGGTTACGGAAGGTAAACCCGGAGATTGATTGGGAGAAAGGACAACTTTCAGTAAAACCCCCTTGAGTAACTATAGAAGAAGTCCAAGACGAGGAGATCTCATACCCCCACCTAGCTGCTGCTAACACAGAGAGCCCCATCCCTGAACTCCCAAACCCAGAACCTCCTCACTTTGAGGCGCCACTAGAAGTGACCCTTGAAGAGAGTGAACCAGCAATGGTGGAAGAATCTCCAATACACCGAATCCGAGCCAATCACAAAACCCGTCGGGCATGGGTTAAAGCAGGAATCCTAGAGGAACAGACTGAGGAAGTCTGGTGCGCAGCAGGATTCACTTATTCCCAGCAGCTAGCAGAGGAAGCCAACCGAGACAAACCTGTTAAAACCTTTGCAGAAATGGTCCCTGAGCAATACCGTGAATTCAAGAAGGTCTTCTCAGAATCTGCCTCCGAACGACTACCAGCCCATCAACCCTGGGACCATACAATCGATCTCCTGCCTGGAGCACCGGCAAACCATGCGCACCAAGATCTACGCCATGTCCCTAAACGAGCAGGAGGAACTGGATCGCTTCCTGGAAGAAAATCTGTGGAAAGGTTACATTGTTCCCTCTAAATCACCCATCTCGTCCCCAGTCTTCTTTGTTAAGAAGAAGGATGGAAAACTCCGTTTCGTACAGGACTACCGGAAACTGAACGGGTACACTGTGAAGAACTGCTATCCCCTCCCCTTGGTTGCTGACATTATTAGTCGACTTCAAGGGGCCCGATATTTCACCAAGTTTGACGTCCGCTGGGGTTATAACAACGTTTGAATTAAGGAAGGCCACGAATGGAAAGGGGCTTTGTCATGAAGTACGTAGCCCCTATCATTTTCCTTTTCTCACCGTCTCTACGCCCTTATTTGTATGATACATCACTCCATCACTTTCACGTCCCACCATTGTCGAACCTTCATCGATTACTGATCCACCTGACCCCCTTCATCGATTACTGATCCATCAGTTACCCCTCTCCTTCTACCGGCTTCCGCCACCTTCTTTATTCTCAAACTATACAGTATTACATCGTCAGTTCTCGCAGACCGGATTGTGTATATAAAGACAGCCCCCACTACCTGGTCCCTTATCTTGACCTCTCTGTCATTATCTTGGGACCAGGTACGTGCTTACTTACTAGTACCTACAACTATGATACTAATATAACTCTGTCATTATCTTGGGACCAGTCTGTCTCTGCTCCGCTTAGTCGCTCCGCATTATCACTCCGCTTAGTTGCTCTGCCTCTCTGCTCCGCTTAGTCACTCCGCCGCTGCCGCTTTGTGACAGGCTTTTGCAACCACACGAGGGCTGTTCGAGCCTAAGGTTATGTTCTTTGGTCTCACCAACTCCCCTGCAACGTTCCAAGCACTCATGAATGCCATATTTGCAGACCTTATAGCAGCTGGAAAGGTAGCAGTTTACCTGGACAATATCCTCATCTTTAGCAGTGACCTTCAGGATGTAAGACCTGGGTCAGAATAGGTCTTAGGGTGGATTTGGTATAAGGAGTTTATGTTGTAGCGTGCTAGGAGCAGGCTGGAGCTCGAAGGGAGCTACGGGAACCGCGACCGAGGACAGGAATGACCTAGTGGTTGATAAGACAGAGAGGTGTGACCCTGGAGGAGGTCCCTGTAAGGTCCTGAGAGGTCCCTAAGGCGTAGGTAGGGAGGATGGATGTACGGAACCTAGTAGTATTGCGTGGTAGGAGTTGTACTCTCTAGAACGTCAATATAGGGTTGAATAGGTCGTATGGGAATTGGGTATGGAGGGTCTAAGCTCCTGAGAAGATATACGCCCGGGAGGGTAGGTTCCTGGGGACTGGGATCGAGGGTGGACGTCCTCGGGTGTGGGAAGGTGTAACGGCGAAGCGGTACGTAGTTCGACGTAGGGAGCGGCTTCGACGTTACCTAGATCGAAATCCCGTAGCTTAGGGAGCAATGGGGGAGCTCGAGGAGGTGTTGGGCGGTTAGCTCTCCAAGGCGTTAGGCATTGGGGAGCTTTAGTATCGTTCGAGGGAGCTCGGGGACTCACTCGGATTGCTTAGACGTGAAGTAAAAGCGTATATTGGATCGTGTAGACGATCGTTGAAACAGTAGACAAGAATAGAGAGAAACAGAGATAGAGAAACAGATAGTAGAGAGAATTCCGTACGGTTAGCAGGTACAAAGGGACAGGGACTGGACCTATGTAAAGGGTGTGTGATCAAAATATACCAAGCTGGGGACGTTTATGTTACCAAGGATACTTATATATGTGGGATGAATGGATAAGGAGACATTGTAATAAGCAAGCATCTAATGGGGATGATGTGAAGTGCGGAACCCATGAGGCTAAACTGATAGGGGATTGTCCGGCGGCATACATGAGTCTCGGGACTGTTGCTTCAGATGAAGGTTATATTGGTCGGGAGGTTGGTTAGAGTGTTCTGTGGTTCATGAGGGCTTCATGGGAGGTTATCGAGGAGGTGGGGAAGAGCGGGTAAGCGGTTCTGGGATGTCTAGGGAGGTAGCGCAGGGGAGCTTTTAGGGGCAGGGCATGACATTACCCCCCCCTTCACTCCTCCGAGCCTCCGAGGAGGTTTTACTTCGAGATGTCACGTGGTTTCCACATGGTTGAACTTTTTTCGTTTATAAGTTTGTTTCCCTCCGCCGTCCGCCTTTTTCATTCTCCTGCTTGTCATCCCCCGAGTAAAACTCGATTTCAATGGCTACTCCCTCAGATCTTACCTCTGCCGGTGTTCCCCCTGCTCCTGGCGCACCTCCATCATCTCCGAATCCCGCGACTCCGATGTGGATGAGATTGTAAGTAATGTGGAGGAGCCTTCCCTTGGGCAGCTATCGCTGTTCAAATCCGTTTTCGGGGTCGGCGTCTCGCTTGCTCGTTACATCGTGGATGATCCCTTGTGGTCTACCCTGGCTGCTGCGGGATTGCCGTGTCCCACTTGTGTTCGTGGTAAGAAGACAGGTACTTGTTCTATTGTTCCCCATCTTGCTCAGTGTAGCAATTGCGACGACAAGAAGCCTTGTATCCTTGGGCGCTTAGCGCGCTTCCGATATTTTGCTCGTAGATGCTCTCGCGACCTGGCTTTCGCTCGTCGCTTCCTGGAGGTCCATGGAGACCCGGGTCAGCGCACCCATTATTCCCTCCCAACTGAGCAATGGCGGCTCATTTATGGTCGTGTCGAACAGAGCACGAATTCGACCAGTGCGCTCCTTGAGCTGAACCCCCTGGATGACCAGGATCAACGGGACCTGGATCGTCAGGAGCTTCGGGAGTTCCGTCAGCAGCAACCATCCGTTCTTGGACCATTGTCCTCATTTCCTCGCACCTCCCCCTTAGTTGGCGATTCCTCCCCTCCTCCTCGTGCTCCTGTTACGAAAAAAACGAAAGCGACTGGTTAAGGTGGACTCTGGTTCTACCCCAAAGCGTCGCCGTCCTGAGCAGCCTGTTGGTAGGTCGTCCCCCCCTGCACTTACAGTTCCACCGGTCGAAGGGGTTTCCGATTATCGCCGCGTGGTTCTCGTCCTCCGTCCCCCCCACGTTCCCGGTTCGGAGCTTACCACTCTGCCGGAAGCAGGGCAACTCGTTCCAGCAGATTCTTCACATCGGTCGGTTGTCGACCAATCTCGATTTCAGGGTCACACTGAGATCCCTCATCGCGTTCCGCAAGCTGGTTCGTTTGAGCAGTTAGTGCCTCCAAGCGAGGTGGAAGACTTTTCCCGGTGACACGCCTAAATTTTGGCTAGACGTCTATGCTGTGAATTGTGACATTTTCACGTATAGATTCGTATCAAGAGGACTGTAATTGAGACCCAGATTGACAGTCAAAGTCAATACTGAATCAGTCTAATAAGTTGAAGGGACCATATACCCACACTACCACAAGTTGGTTAGTTTACCCATCCCCGATACTACCTTCGGATAGCAGTCTACCTGTTTGTCAAGCAGGATTATACCAGACTCGGACTACATCCGAAGGATGACCATTCACGTATGACATACCAAGGGTATTCTTATTGGACCTTACACTGGCAGAAGTTTGGAAGAACTTACTCAAGTGACCATGAACCGAGGATTGACTCAAAATGACTTTCTAGAACTCAGGAATCATCAAATACTCCTTCTAGAACGAGATCATGCATTAATCTAAAAGACTGCGATTTAGTCTAATAGACCAATCAAGTTGCATGGTTGAGGAAAATGACTAGAGGAACGATCGAAGTACTGCGAGGCTCCGAAGACATATCAAATGAATGTCAAAGGAGTCCTGACGTAGAAAATAATGAAGAATACAATTAAATGAATACTATGCTTAACTCCCTTGATAGAGTATAGGCACAATGGGTGTCTATTGAAAGAGAGAAGCAATTAGTTTAATCCAGATGAATCAGATTGATAGGATTAGAATCGAGGAGAGCTGATTTGCCTCCGGACGAGGTGACAAACGATCGAAGTAAGTGTTGAACCGTATTAACGGTTGAGCACCATTCGAGTCATTCTCCAAAACAATTAAATTAAATGAATAACGAAGTACCTACCTATGTTTGGAGGTATACTTGAATCTTGGAACCAGTTATGGACCAAATAAGGACATGTAGATTCAAATTAAATGGTATCTGACCGAGTGTAGAAGTTTCCTTGCGGTTCCGAATGTTTATTGTATTAAATTAATTGTACTGTGCGACTCTATATTCTGTATGTATAAATAGCGATCCGATGTATCTGGAATACAAGTGATTTTGGGACGACGTTGCAGTGCTAATCCGTAAAAAGGAAAGACACACTCCCGCCAGACTGAAGCCTCTTCGCTAGCAGCCATTCGGGCCCGGCACTTGTGAGTATAGGAACGTCGTGTTCTGCTCCTTGTGACTGCGAGATGTATATCCAGTCGTTGGGTATTCTTCGAACTTAAGATCAGTCGTTGGTCTTAAGGGCAAATCACGCTGTGTGGTTGTGCCAGCACATAGTTCTAGCCCTCCGTAGGGGTCTGTGTGTTTCGGTTTTAATTTACTTTGATTCAAAAACCCCAATTCTTGATATACCCAAATCAATACAAACCAAAGCACGAATCGTGCTGAATCTACCTTAATCAAAGGAATATATCGAATCCTTAGAACGATTCAAATTGATTGATCAAAGCTTCGTACTTAGCTCTCAAAGCTTTGCGGAACCTTTGCCAACGCTACCCCTTGCTATTAAATAAATTTGATAGCAGTGAACTCGCATATTGTGTATTAGATTGGTTGGTTGGAGTGCCCATTAGATTCCTTCCTTTTGTCAAGCCCATGCCTCGGGCCTCCATCCCGCCGCTCGGTATTCCGAAGATCCACTTTTATTGTAATCTCCTCCTTATTGTTCTTTCTCGCTACACATACCCTTTCACTCTAGTCCCTCCTTATTGTCTTTTACTTTACCCTGCAGGTCTACACGTATAACTCCTAGTAGTTAGTCTGGCGCCTCGCGCCGCTGCGCCGCTCCGTAGATATAAATACTGCTTGTACGCTACTGTAGTTCCTCAGTTTAATTATCGACTTAGATTCCCTCCTTAACTCTGTGCTCCTCTAAGTCTTCAGGCTCACTGCCTTGAAGTACTCTCTACTCTACCTTAGGACTTATACGCCCTCTGGTTCGCTCCTCGTCACCGGCGATACCGCCGCTCCGACTTGGCTGCTACTTAGCCCCTCTCTTCTATACTCTCGACCTCCGGGGACTTACGGCGTACGGCGGTGTTGTTAATAACTTCACTACTGTCCCATTCGTATTCCGCACTTAGACACTGTGTGACCTCTGGCACGGTTACGCGGTGTGCATGATCTTAACAGTATAATTAAACTCAATCCGTAACGTCGTACTGACATATCATTTTTTATGCCTCCGAAAACTCGAGCTCAATCTAGAGCTAACTCCGAAGAAAACACTTTCTTCACCACAGCCCAATCTTTCGCCCCTTTCTCCGAATCTATCTCAGCCATCGGTCAACCACGTCGCCGTAATCGCGGTTTCGGTCCAGCCACAGTTCCAACTACGTCAACTCTTCCTGAAGCTATGGAAGAAGATCAGCAATTCGAGTACAGCACTTTGTTTACCGGTGACGGACAACCTGTCCAAGTCTTGACCCCTCGCCGTGGACAACCCCCCGTGGTCGCTCCGGTTCGGGGCCGGTCTACTACTCGAATTGATTCTCCAATTCTCCAAGCCATCGCTCGCCGTTCGGGTAAACAACCCCAACGAAGAGCAGCTTCTGAATCTCCTCGTGACCCACCTCCACACTTCGATTTGGATACTGGTGATCACGATGATCAAGACCCTCCTGTCGACCCCGATGACCCGGGTGCCGACAACAACCATGACGATCTGGATGACGACTCCGGCGGTTTACCGCGTGGTGAGCCTGGTGACCCCAGTGGACCTGGCGGTCCCGGCGGTCCCGGCGGACCTGGTGGTCCTGGTGGACCTGGTGGGCCTCGTTCCTCCAACTCTCCTGACATCCCCAACGAGCAACGTGCTATGTTGGATCTCCTCTCGGGGTTTAAGGTTTCTATGGAAACCCTCGGTTCCGTTCTCGCCGCACTCGGCCGTCCCTCTGACAGCTCTGAATCCAAGAGCAAGGTCAAGGAGCCCGAGGTATTCGACGGTTCGGACCCCCGAAAACTCAAAACATTCTTCGTCAATCTCGCCCTGGTCTTCAATGACCGTCCCAAGTACTTCACCGACCAGCGTAAGGTGAACTACACCCTTTCCTATCTCAGTGGGTCAGCCAAAGAATGGTTTGTCCCTGATATCCTTGACCCGGACCTCGACTCGCTGCCGGCCTGGACGTCATCCTTCACGGCCCTTGTAAAGGAGCTACAGGACAATTTCGGCGTTTACGACGCCCAAGGCGAGGCCGAGGACGCCCTTGGTAACCTTAAGATGAAGGAAACCGAGAACATCCGGAAATACAACATCCGGTTCAACACCCTGGCTGCTAGTACCAACTGGGATTCTGCCGCCCTGAAATGGGCTTATGGACGAGGCCTGGCTGAACGCATCAAGGACGAAATGGCGCGGTTGCCCGAGCCGGCGACGCTCGCCGCTTATCGTCTAGAAGTTCTTCGTATTGACAACCGTTATTGGAAGCGCGAAGAAACCAAGAAGCGTGAGGCTGGTAAGCCCTTTATTGCTCGGAACCCGAAGAAGGGTTCCTCGGACTTCAAGACTGGTTCTACCAACCAGCACAACAATTCTCAGCCTTCGGGCTCTTCGGCGCCGTTCATGCCGAAACCCAAACCCTTCTCTGGTGGTAAGCCTAACAACAATGGTAAGCCCCAGAACTCTTCGAATTCCGGCCAATCCGGCGGTCAGCGCCCCGCGTTCAACCATCTAGGAGCAGATGGTAAGGTACTTCCCTCCGAACGGGAAAGAAGAATGAAGAACAACCTTTGTCTCTTCTGCGGTGGTAAGCATCAGATTGCTGACTGCAACAAGTGAAAGGCCCGGGAATCGAAGGGCCGCGCTGCCGAGGTTGAAGAAACCCCCGAAGCAACCATTGAGGTTGTTGAAGAGGATTCGGAAAACTAATCCGCAGCTCTTGTTCCCCGGTACGAAACGGGAGCTGCGTTGATCAGGTTCGTACCTCACCTGGGGAGTTATATCTCAACGCGTCCGCTCTTTCCTCTATTGAACGCTCTCTTGTAATTTCTTTATCTACTGAATTTTCGTTATCCGATTCGGCCGCACCGGCCGAACCTATCTCTGCTCTTCTCAAATTTCCTACTCTTGTTGATTCTGGTTCTACTGACTCTTTCATCGATACTCGTTATGTTTCTCAGAACTCTATTCCTACGACCAAAATCTCTCCTGTTAATCTTCGTCTTTTTGATGGTTCATTATCTTCTAAACCCATTACCGATATGGCGAATATCGCCGTTCGGTTCCCTTCCGGCGAGCTGCTTCTATTACCTTTCTATGTTACACATTTAGATTCATCCTGTAAAGCAGTATTAGGTTACAGTTTCTTATCCCGCTACAATCCGTTGATTGACTGGGCATCTCAAAACATTACGTTCCATAACACTTCACATCTTGATTCTCCACAGACGTCTGTGCCTTCTGCCATCAACACTGTTGTTGCAAAGGTCGCTGTTCCGCTACCGGAACTTTCGCCGTCGGTTTTACCGACAATTCTGGAGACCCCTTCTGGGGACTCACCTTGCTCTCGCTCTCGCTCCCGCTCTCGGACTTCACGGGCCAAGCCCCTTTCGTCCAAATTTCCCTTTGAACCCATCTATTCTTACCCTACGGTCTCTCAATTCGCTGCTCAGCTGGAAACTCCCGAGGTCGACATTGCACTTGTCAGTGCTGTAGTCTTCAATAGGGCTTGCAAGGACGCCGGTATGGAACCTATCCTTCTTCGTGCTATCCACTCTGAGGTCGCGGCCCGCGCCGCCGACCGCTCTTCCACCGCTCCTACTGTCCCTCCACTTCCTCTTTCCATCCCAGCAGAGTATGCTGAGTTTGCAGACGTCTTCGACGAGATTGCTGCAGATTCACTTCCTGAACACAGACCTTACGACCTGAAGATTGACTTGGAAGAAGGCGCTTCGCCGCCTCTCAGCCGTATTTACCCTTTGTCTGAAAAGGAGTTAGTCGCCCTTAAAGACTTTATTGACAAACAGCTGGCTACTGGTGCCATCACCCCATCATCCTCTCCTCACGGCGCTCCGGTCCTTTTCGTCCCGAAGAAAGACGGCAAACTTCGCCTTTGCGTCGATTTCCGTGGACTCAATCGTATCACCAAAAAGGATCGTTACCCACTCCCACTCATTTCAGATCTTCTCGACGCTCCGAAAAGAGCTAAAATATATACCAAACTGGATCTCGCTCACGCTTATCATCTAGTCAGAATCGCTGAAGGTGATGAATGGAAGACCACCTTTCGGACCCGCTACGGCTCCTACAAATGGAAGGTTATGCCGTTCGGCCTTACGAACGCCCCTGCGGCGTTCCAGCGGTTTGTTAATGACATCTTCTCTGACATGCTCGATGTTTGTGTCATCGTCTATCTGGACGATATTCTGATCTACTCTGATACGCCAGAAGAACACCAAGAACACGTCAAGGAGGTTCTTCGGCGGCTTCGCCATCATCGGCTTTACGCCAATCCCGAGAAGTGCGAGTTCAATATGGATACTGTTGAGTATTTGGGTTATATTCTTTCTCCCGACGGATTAACTATGTCCAAGGAGAAAGTTCAGACAGTTCTAGAGTGGCCGGTCCCGAGGAAGGTTAAGGACATTCAGTCCTTCTTGGGTTTTGCAAATTTCTATCGTCGTTTTATCTATAATTATAGCGATATCGTTGTGCCGATGACTCGGCTTACCCGAAAAGGCGCTCCCTGGATCTGGGACAGCAGCTGTCAAGAAGCCTTCGAGAATCTCAAAATCACTTTCACTTCTGCGCCGATACTGGCCCATTGGGAGCCGAATCGCCCACTTATCGTGGAGACCGACGCTTCCGATTACGCCATTGCGGCTATTCTTTCCATCCAATATGCTGACGGTGAAATTCATCCTCTAGCCTTCCTTTCCAGAACGCTTCATGCGGCTGAACTCAATTACGATACTCACGACAAAGAGCTACTGGCCATCTTCGAGGCCTTTAAAGCTTGGCGTCATTATCTGGAAGGCTCGGGTGATCCGGTGGACGTCGTCACCAATCACAAAAATCTTGAGTATTTCTCTACTACCAAGGTTCTCACACGCCGACAGGTCCGATGGTCAGAATTTTTACATCAATTTAATATGGTCATTCGCTTCCGGCCGGGGAAACTCGGCGAGAAACCTGATTCGATAACTAGACGCTGGGACGTCTACCCTAAAGAGGGGGATATCGGCTACGCCCAAGTGAACCCTCATAACTTCCGTCCTATCTTTACTAACGAACAACTCACTGCGTCTCTTCGAGCTACCTTCCTGGAAGGCCCGGTTTTACGAGCCTCGATTATCATGGATATCGAAGCCCTACACCAAGCCATCATCCTCGCCCTTCCCGCCGACCCGAGCTCCGTTGTTGGTTTGGAACTTGCTAAAGATCCTTCCAATGAACGTTGGAGCTTAGGTAGTGACAAGCTACTACGCCTTGACGACCGTATTTATGTTCCTAATCACGGCGACCTTCGCCTTCAAGTCCTCCGCTACTTTCATGATCATCCACTCTCCGGCCATTTCGGCCAGAACCGAACGCTAGAAGCTGTACGTCGTCAATACACCTGGCCCAAGGTCAGAGACTTTGTACGTGACTACGTTACCTCTTGCACTGTTTGTGGGCGCAACAAACCTCGCCGCCATCGGCCTTACGGGTTGTTGAAGCCTCTGCCGGTTCCGGTCCGACCATGGGATTCCATTTCCATGGACTTCATTGAGCAACTGCCAATGTCGAATGGCTTTACCGCTATTCTCGTCGTTGTGGATCGATCTTCCAAGCAAGCTATCTTTATTCCTACTTTCGACACCATTACTTCCGAACAACTAGCTGAGCTTTTTGTTATTCACGTCTTCTCTAAACATGGTGTCCCTAATCATGTCACTTCTGATCGTGGTTCTGAATTTGTTTCGGCGTTTTTCCGGGCTCTCGGTAAAGCGCTCTCCATGGAACTTCATTATACCTCTGGATATCATCCGGAAGCCGATGGGCAGACCGAGCGTGTCAATCAGACTCTCGAACAGTACATCAGGATCTATTGTTCCTACCAACAAGATGACTGGTCGCCTTTACTTCCGATCGCCGAATTCGCCTACAACAACGCTCCCAATGCTTCCACAGGTATTACTCCATTTTTCGCTAACAAAGGATACCATCCAAATATCACCGTTCGGCCCGAGGTCGACATGAAGTCTGATCTTGCTAGAGACTTCGTCGTCAACCTTGATGAACTCCACGCTTTCCTTCGAGAGGAAATCCTTCTAGCTCAGTCTCGTTACAAGGAACAAGCTGACAGGAAAAGAATCTCGCACCCGGAGTTCCCGATCGGCTCCGAAGTATTTGTTCTGGCTAAGCACATTCGCTCTACTCGTCCTACTGAAAAATTCTCTGAAAAATATCTTGGTCCTTTCAAGGTCGTCAGTCGACCTGGTACTTTGTCTTATGAACTCAAGCTCCCGGACTATCTTCGCCGAATTCACCCGGTTTTCCACGTCTCACAGCTGGAGCCGGTTACGCCGAATCCTTTCCCGAATCGAACTCAATCTCCTCCACCTCCAATCGAAGTTGATGGTGAAGAGGAATACAACGTTGCCGAAATCCTTGACTCCAAGTTGGACAGAAGGTACAAACGTTGTCCTCTACGTTATTATATTCGGTGGGCCGGTTACGAAGGTACCGACGATGAGTTTTCTTGGGTTGCCGCTGATGAACTACATGCTGACGAACTTGTACCGGCATTCCACGCCCGATACCCTCACAAACCTGGACCTTGATCACAAAAAATCATTTTATTCCTTTCCCCGTTGCGCCATGCTCCGCCGAAGTTTACTTCGTGTGTTTAGAGGGTAAACACGATGATAGCAAATTGAGTGTTTACCTCTCCTTCTTAAATTGCTTACGTTGTTTCTTAGTTACTATTTTACTTATTCTTCAATCACACTTAAGCTACTTATACTTTAAAACTAATTACTTCTTACGCCGCTCGCGGCCCATTCGCTTTCCGACTTAAAAAATTGCATTCACATTTTTTATATACAAAGGTCCAAAAAGAAAAATTATTACAGCAAGATAGGGATACAAGAAGGTCACAAGAAGAGTACAAAGTTGGCCGGAAGTCCGAAGTCCGCTAATCGACTTCCATCACCTCCTTCTCCTTTCCTTTCTCAGAGGCCGCCTTCGCCTTCTCCGGCGCCGGCGCCTCCCCTTCTTTCTCTCCTTCCTCCATCTCCTCCTCTCCTTCTCCATCCTTCTCCTCCTCCACTATCTTCTCTTCCTCTTTCTCTTCTTCTTCCTCTTCCTCGCTGTTCTCCACGATCCTTCTCCGCTTCAAACTTCTCGGCCGCTCGGAGATCGACCTCGACGGCCCTGGGATCGCCGCTCCCCTCATGGCGTCCCTGGTGTCAATGGCGATAAGCCGGGCATGATCTTCATCCTGTCGCCGCAGGAGTTGTCGTAAGTATTGATGTGACCTTGAGGTGGCTTCCCTCAAGGCCCGGTTGTCAGCCATCAGTTGAGCCAACTGGCTCTCCATGATGGCCATCCTCTCGCCGCCCGGTCCTCCTTCCCGCTTCACCTGAACCGGCCGGCCCGAATACGAGCATTTCACCTTTGCATCGTGACATGCCTTGCATATCACGGTGCTTCTCTTCCCTACCTGCTCCAAGCAGGGAATCTTCTTGTGGAGACACCGCTCGCAGGGTGCTCTCTCCTCTTCATCGTCTTCACCATCGTCGTCGCCGTCGTCGCCGTCATCCGGGTCTCCGCCGGAAGCCTATCAAACCGAAATAAGTAAGGTCCCTTGCTTGGAAATTGGTTACTTACCTCGGTCCTTGCTCTTCCTTTCCCCTTCTTCACCATCCGGGGGATCTCAACCTCCACTCTAGGAGTAGAGGTAGTGGCTTCCGCCGAGGAAGGTCCTTGACGGCTCCGAGCCGCCGCCGCCGCCGCTGCAGCCTTTCTCCTTCTATCCGCAGCCTCCTCTTCCTTTTTCTTGGCACTCGCGGCCCGAGCGATCTCCTCTCTCCGTTTCTCCTCCTCCTCAGCAGCCCGCCTCGCCGCTTCTTCTTCGGCCTTCCGCTGCGCCTCTTCCTCGGCCTTTTTCTTCTCCTTGGCCAGTCGTTTCTTCTCCCGGGCACGTTCCAATTGAAGTTCGAGGCGACGTTCCTCATCAGAGGAATCCGGCGATGAAGGGCGGGTCGGACCTGAGGTTGGATTGGCGGCCCCACCGGTGATAGGAATGGAGCCGACGGTGGTAGTGGTCTGGGTAGTAGTTTGGCTAGGAGACATTGGACTTAGGATTTTGGAGATGAAAGTTCAAGGCGAAAATCCGCCTACCTTTATAGGGTCAAAACTGCGCACGGACCAGCAAGAAATTTTCTTCGAATTGTACTCGGTTTACGGTGTACCGAAAATTTTCGTGGATGACTAACGATAATCCCCGGTACCAACGGCTTTTGAAAATTTTTTCCTGCTGACTGATAGGCCAAATCCCCGATGCTGACGGCCTTTAAAATTTTTTCCTTGGTGACAAATCAACTCCCGGTATTAATGGCTTTCGAGGGCTCAAGCCTAAGAGGGGGATACTGTCAAGCCCATGCCTCGGGCCTCCATCCCGCCGCTCGGTATTCCGAAGATCCACTTTTATTGTAATCTCCTCCTTATTGTTCTTTCTCGCTACACATACCCTTTCACTCTAGTCCCTCCTTATTGTCTTTTACTTTACCCTGCAGGTCTACACGTATAACTCCTAGTAGTTAGTCTGGCGCCTCGCGCCGCTGCGCCGCTCCGTAGATATAAATACTGCTTGTACGCTACTGTAGTTCCTCAGTTTAATTATCGACTTAGATTCCCTCCTTAACTCTGTGCTCCTCTAAGTCTTCAGGCTCACTGCCTTGAAGTACTCTCTACTCTACCTTAGGACTTATACGCCCTCTGGTTCGCTCCTCGTCACCGGCGATACCGCCGCTCCGACTTGGCTGCTACTTAGCCCCTCTCTTCTATACTCTCGACCTCCGGGGACTTACGGCGTACGGCGGTGTTGTTAATAACTTCACTACTGTCCCATTCGTATTCCGCACTTAGACACTGTGTGACCTCTGGCACGGTTACACGGTGTGCATGATCTTAACACCTTTCTCTTTCACACAAAAACGAGGCAAGCTCGTTATCTGGAGCCCACCGCGAGGGGTGGTTTTGAAGCTACAATTAGCTTGATAAATTAAATTGAACGTTTGTTTGGATTATATTCGATTATTTGGTAGAAGTGTGTTGATCTTTGTGATACCATTTCTGTGAACTGTCAACATTAGTTCATCAGGAAAACCGCGTACTTCGAAGAATTCGGAGAAAGCAGGAGTATTGACACCGGAAGAATATCGTAAAGCAGGAGTTGTATTTGGGAGATCTACGTTCGGCACATCAGCTCGAACATCCCTATTAAACCCTACGAACGAATCCAGTCGTCCATCCTCTTCTCAAATACCGACAGAAGCATCGCGTGGAAGTTCTGTTTCTAGAGGAACAGGATCATCTATATCTCGAGGAAGACTAACATCTTTACCGAGGAATTTGAAGAAATCTAGTCTCGATCCGAAAAGGAAGAGAAAAGAAATTAATCCGATTGATATTGAAGAAGATATAATTGAATTGATTGCTCCAGAGTCAATTTCAATATCTTCTACATCGATCGAATCAACTAGATTGATAGATACGTTAAATCAGACTATCTCTCAAGCAAGTA